>JAABNX020000017.1:16365213-16384147 GCA_015163995.2 Mormyrus lacerda | reverse complement strand
GGAGGCGACATTCTCGCTGTCTGCCCCTTCAGTGTGCTCACAGCCCCAACCTGGGCAGCAACAGGGTCACAGCCCCAGCCTGGGCAGCAACAGGGTCACAGCCCCAGCCTGGGCAGCAACAGGGCACAGTAATTAGAAAATAGCTGGGTGCTTGGGAATGTTTCGTTTGGCTGGTCTGTGTGGATGGTTATGGATTTTTGTTTTGTTAAGCAGATAACCTGTAATATGATGCCACGTTGAGGTTACTTGACACTAAGAGGCTTGTATAGCATGCAGACTCCCACACTGTTCCACCAGCATCTTGGGAAGCTGACAGTGGCTGTTGCTGAGCTGGGGGTTGCAGCATGCAGCTGTAAGAGGGAGCAGGCAATATTATGCACAATAACGACAAAGCGATTCTTAGCCAGATACAACATGAAGTAGGGGCTACATCCACAGAGTGTACAGAGGGACGTCTGCGGGTTCGATGCAGCTGCCGATGGCACTAAGTTCTCTCCCCCCACCTGTCCACAGGCTCCAGCTTCTGGGTGGCCGTGCTGGATGGCAGTGTGGTGGGGATGGTGGCGGCGCAGGGCCGGGAGGAGGACAACGCGGTGGAGCTGCGACGCATGTCGGTGGACTCGCGCTTCCGAGGGAAGGGCATCGCCAAGGCACTGGGCCGCCGCGTGCTGGAGTTCGCCGTGCACAACAACTACTCGGCCGTGGTACTGGGCACGACCGCCGTCAAGCCGGCCGCCCACAAGCTGTACGAGTCGCTGGGCTTCCGGCATGCCGGCGAGAGCGAGGAGCACACGCTGCCCGGCATGAGCCACTCGCCGCTGGAGAGGATGTTCTTCCAGATCCGCTACCATCGCTACCGGCTGCAGCTGCGTGAGGAGTAGATCTTCAGCCAGCGAGCCGAGGCGCCCTCCACTGCGCCTCATCACTATATTACTACTACTATCAGTCATACTAAGTAACCAGCGTTCTATTGATTTTTCTTTTTGTTTGACTTCCTCAGATTTTGTTTTCTATTTACTAGTTCTTTTTTGTTTACATAACTACAGAATCTGTTCCATCGATCTCACCTTTCCCCTAGCCTCTCCATCCCGAGCAACATGTGAGATAATTGTTTCGTGGAGGCAACTCCTCCCATCACCCCCCACCCCCCCACTCCCACCCCCCCACTCTCCTGATGACCTCTCTCTGCAGTTCTACCATCGTCAGGCCCCCGAGGAGGGATCGGTGGGTGGGGCCTGTCGGTTTCAGAGGATCGCCACACCCTTGCCCCGGTCGACGTCGGGGGAACACCTAGCCCCCCCCCCACATCGCTGTCAAACACGCACTGGTCTCGTTCTCACTCCTATCTGAGCCGTTTTCCGAAAGTGACAACTCAAGCACAGCAGTATATTCTCTCCGTGTTTGCAAACAACGAGGGGAGAGTACATCTCGCACAGAGCGACACCCGTGCCTCCCACCTCTTCGTCCGCCCCTCCTCCCCCTCTTCTTCAAAGGCTGTGAGACTCCACCCCTCCCCCGCAGGCCGGAGCGCTCTGGGGCTGTGCCGAGACGCCGGATCCAGGAAGTGCATCCGCGGTGGGAGGTGAAGATAGCACTGGCGCGCGTCGCTCTGACAATCGATGATGGAGCGCCCTATACCCCCCCACTCCAGCCCTTCCTTCCACAATATGGCCAGACACACGAGGGTGGCTGTGTGCGTGTGTGTGTGCGTGCATGACTGCCTCTGTGTGGGGGGGGGGGGAACTGACACAAACACAATGAAACATGAAGAGCAAACTGATCAATGTGAAAATGGAAGGCCTGTTATTTATTTAATTTAAACTTTTCTTTTGTGCACAAGTGTGTACGTACATAGATTTGGGTATGCATGTACACACATATGCATGGCTCATTAAGAAATTAATGGAAATTAATTAATTTTTAATCTAATCGACTGATTATTTGTACCATACCGAACTGACTCAATGTTAGTTCTAATATTAAAAGTTTTCTTTGTGGAACTTTCTGGATATGCTGCAGCACTATGCCATTGTAAGAAGCATGCTTTAATAACAGGTAACTTCTCTTTAAAAGCTACCAGAGAAGGGACACGGTCACACTGTTAATGGCTGTTTGTCACTGACATTTAGATCGCAAGACACAGCATTGAAATAGTGATGAATGCGGGTATAAGGAAAAGCCTCGTGCATATGGGCTGCGTATCTCCACGCCTGAACTTATTTATGCATACATATATGTAGATGTACATTACATACCAAAATGCCCAAGAACTCTCTCCACTTACTCTTTCCACATCATGCCAAAACCAGCAGGAGAGACTAGAGTTACCATGAGCCTGATTTGTTACATACCTGTAAAAAGTGAAAAAAAGAGGAAAAAAAAAAACTAAAAAAAAAAACAAAAGTAAACACCTACCTAAAAAAGTGAAGTTGAAGTCATTCACCTCAAAATTCACTTGCCTTGTGTCATAGCTCGCCCCCTGGAGTCTGACCGCCTCTGCATGCTCCACTGAGGCCCCCCCCACATTTGAACTTGTCGCCCGTGATGTCACTGTGGCAGTGTAGCATCCCAAATCCACGACCTGTCACTGGCTCTCCAGCAGAGGCACGTGGAGACATGCGCCGCCATAATGACACCATGCTTGCAATTTGTAGTCTGCAGAATCAATGCAAATCTGGCATGCCTTTGTACCTGGTGCCGGTGCCTGCCCTGTAAATGACAAAGCAGAAAAAAAACTGCAGAAAAGAAAAGTGCGCCTCTTTTAGCATAAATATAATGATTTGTGTATTTCTTTGTTAAAAGGAGTTACTGTTTTGCATGAAACATGTCTTGAAGGAACGGAGAAGGAAGACCATCCACGTGGCAGCCAAAGGGCTGTACATCTTTTACCTTGTTTTACTTTGATGGGATCGATTCTCAGTGCTGGGGTGGGGGGGGACCTGTTTAGAAGCGGTGCTGAATTCGTGGCATTCTCTGAGCACACAGCGTGTCGAGTGAAAACGTGAAAGCAGCCAGACACGACTGGATGTTTCTGATGCCGTCCTCAATAGTGCCCCCCCCCCCCCCACCTACTCCCACTATCTTAAAACACACCGGTCAGATCAAAGGTCAGGACTTGGGGTAATAAGGTCAAATGAAAGACAAGTTTAAATTGTTCTGAGTCATGATTACTTTCAGGGTTGGGCATTTGAGGTTCAGAAACAACCCCAGACCAGGATTTGGTTTCTACCAACCAGTTAAGCATAAAGTCACAAGTTAGTAGAAATAAAATCTTGGTCTGGATTTGTAGTTTCTGGATCTGAAATGCCCAACACTGATTACTATTATATGGGCATGATGTAATTGCGGTAAATGTGGTATTTTGCATACTAGGTTACTTGTGACCTTGAACTTAAATGCGTTGCAATTTTTCCAGCTGTTATTTTAAAATCAAATGGGTGAAGTCTAGGGACAGACGGTGAGAGAGAAATCAGCAGGTCATGTGTAATGGAATCAAAGTGTGAGGTCGCTGTGAGCTTGGGCATGCCGCCATATTGCAGGGTGGAGGTCATCTTCTCACTCCAACACATTTCCCAATGGCCGATATGCTTCACTATGTTTACACCATAGAAGCACACAAAGTCAAGAACCAGAAATGGTACAAGCTGGATGAGGGCACTTCAGTAGACCCTAGGACGACTACCTTAACCATATAAAGGTTCTCAAAGACCCACAAAGTGCACCACGAAGCTCTTCATTCTGAGAGTTCTTTGATCCTGCCCAACTTGAATTGCTGAAATGACTGATCACAGCAAAGGAGGAACTGGAATGTTAGCTAGTATCTGGCGTAGATACACGTGTAGGCAGATGTTTGGTATATGATAGGATTTATCTGTCAATAGAGGGCTTTATGATTTGGTACATGAATTTTGAATGTTTTTTCTTTTTGTATATTTTTGTTCAGAAGTTTCACTTGAGGCCTGTACATGGAAGGATATCAGCTGTATAAGAATCACAGTAAAATACCCAGGAGCGCGCCTTTGGGTTCTGAGCAGGACGGCCATAGCCAACCAATAGCACACTGCTCCAGGAAAGCACATCTTGACTGAACGCCCCAGCCCCAGTTTAAGAATATTGATTCAACAATATTAACAGCACAATTATCTTTACCAACCGGTATCTCATGCTGGGTCTGTTCAACTGTGAAGCTATAGAGCTGGCAGACTTGAATGTAAGTGGCAAGCAGTACTGTATAAATATGATCTAGGTATCTAAAAGAAATGCGAAATGGTATATATATTTTTTTCTTTTTAGTGACCAATCCGCTGTCTTAAAGAATTCATCCTTGCTGAATGAGTTGATGGGTTGTTTGTGATGGCCAGAGCTTTGTACGGCTGAAGGTCCGAGCTGTCGGTGTGTCACGTTCCCTGATAGATGGTCATGTGACAGGAAGTTTGCACCTCAGGTGTTGTCCTCCGGTGCTAATGACCTCTGACCCTCTCAGGGTAAGAAGCGAGTCAATTCGGATGAATACCATGCCAACACGGCACCCAGTCAGGGATAAATCTGCATGCTGTATTCCTTGGGCACTGGAATGAGCCACTGGCTCGAGATCCAGTGGATTTGGCTTATATTTAAAAGTTTTAGCATCGTAGCTACATGCAAAGACAGGAGTGGTCTTTCCCGGCCTCACTGTACTGTCACTGCTGCTCACGAGGAGTCAGTCAGAGCTCTGACCAGGCCTATGTTCATGCCATGTTGAAAGCGCCCAGCTCACATATGACCCGTGTGTTGTAGTCTCTTTATGCTCAGCCTGCCAGCACCCGTATGTAGAAGCTCAATTATCAATGTGTTGTCAGAGTGAAAGACTATAGCAGTGTTTCTGAAGCCAGTGCTTGGGGACCCCCTGACAGTCCACGTTTTTGCTCCCCCCCCTTGCTCCCAACATACACATTCCTGGTATATGGTGTTTTTGACTGTGTGGGGGGGGGCTCATGAGCAGTGGGTTGAGAAACATTGCTCTACAGAGCATGTCTTTCCTCTCTGAGTAGGATGCAAAGTCCTTCATGGTCAGGAGCACTAGTAGGACCTGGGTCTTTGACGTTTGCACAAACATTTCAGGTGATTCCCCGGTAGCACGAGTTGGCACCGGGGCGGACTGAGCTGAGAATGACAGGCTGCACCTGACACCCCTCGCTGTGGCCGTACAGTCACCAGCAAGACTGCTAGGTTAGCCGACAAGTAGCCCTTCAGGACATCTTTGCAAAATCATTTTGGGTAATCACAGTCACATGACCCTGACTGAAATCTGCTCCTGACCTGATCACTAAAAGGATGAGGATGACGGGGGTGAAGATGAGGACGTTCTGCTGGCTGTAAAGATGAGGTGCCTCTGGTGGCTATGAGCTTGTGATAATTGCACTCCACCACAGGTGCCGGAGGCTGGTGGCTGCACGTCAGTGTTACAGTATGCACACACGCACGGACGGTACTGCTACACTCTGGTTGTTTATCCAGAACCTCTTCCTCTTGGTGTTTGAGTATGAGAAGCTGGGCCAGAAGTTGGTGGTGGTGTGCTGTTGAGAAGAACAAGAAGAGCATTAGGAAGAGCGTCCCGAGCCTCCCTTTCTGTAACGATGGCCATCGTGTTCTTCACTGAGTTGACTGCATGTATATAGCTGTATTTAGTGCTTATGTTTAGTTGAGAAGCTCTATTATCGCTGATGATTTTTTTCCATGTGGCTTTAATGGTTTTCTGGTCAGTCGCAGCCTCCGGGGGGTAGGTGGGTGGAGGGGGAAGAGGAATCACAAAGCCGGATTGCCTCCTGCGTTTTGTGGCCAAAGACTCGTCCGTTCGTAGCTGCCGAGGACACAGAGCGGGTCTGTGGCACAGCCGTTTGTTTCTCCTGTGTTTTTCCGCCTTTGCTGACGACGCAGCGTGACCTGCACGTATATGAACACCACGCGCTGTACAGAGAAACGTGTTCTTTTAGTGTTATGGAGAGTTATCATTTGCCAAAAGGCTTGTTTCATAGGTTGTGCATGTTTTACCAATGCTTATATTTAAAAGGATTTCTTTGGAAGGTCATCCCACTCCAAATGCCGTCTTACCTAGCAATAAAAACGAAACCACAAAATACAACCTTTGGGTCAAGTGCATAAATGCTGCAAGGATGTTACATCCCATTAACTGTACTTATCCAGGGCTGATGTGGTCACTATGCTGCTGAACTACTGCATGGCAACGTTACCGCCAACAGGTGGAGCTCTAAAAGGGAGGTACCACTGTCCCAGTGCTATTTTTATTCAATTCACAGACTAGACTGCATTTAATCATTACATTTCATGGAGCTCTACTGCTGGGCTGGGGGGAGGGGGGAGTTAAGGGTTCAAATCCTACCAGTTTGGTGATGAAAATGAGGAATGCTGGGTCGTCTCTAAAAGCTGTCAGGTCCAGCTCAGCTCATCAGATGGACGTTTCTCCGATCACTGTGCGTTTCACCAATCACCAGCAGACAGACTTTAACGAACATGCTGCAGAACTTACAGGCCCAAAACTAGGACGGGGAAAGAAGGTTTACACTGAAGATGCGTTCAAATTTAAGTTGGCATTTTAATATGTGTAAATTGTAAAGTGTATTTTAATGTAAATAGCATCAAGGACGTTTTATCCTCTTGTAGCAGGACCTGTAGAACAATTTAAGGGTAAAAAAATTACTTTACACACCTACAGTGAAGAAAAAAAAAAAGAATCATCCTGGGAGACGGGTGAAACGTGCAGTGCAAATGGAGGGAGGATGAGCTTTTAGAGAGGCCCCACAGCCTGACGTGTGAGTGACGCAGTAAGGCAGTGCGTCGCTGGGGGTGGCAGCTGAGGAACCCTTTATCGCTGCAACTCCAGGGCCAGCTGCGCGTGTCTGTGAGGTAACAAACCCATGCAGAGCGGCTAGACGACGAGCTGCAGTACGGGTGGGCTGGGGGGGCTGGGGAGCACGCAAGCTAGGCACAGTTAGCCGCGGTCTGGTTGGCCTGCTAGGAAACACCGGTTGGGTTCTGCGGGGACTGGATTTATAAATGTCCATTGGACTGCTTACGAAATCCTGGTTTTCTCATTTCTTTTTGTATGCATAAAAGGAAACATTGTAAAGATGTAAAGATCCTGCATTATGAGAGAAATGGATGTACATAATGTATCAATAAATTGAGGAAAAAAGGCCTAGAGAGGCTGGCTGTGTGAGTGTTACTGCAAAACACCCCCAGAGAGACGACCATGGGCGTCTGGCTCACGCTGACCACATGAGGGACACCTGTGCTCTGTGTCCGCAGGGTCCCAGTGTTCCCATTAGTGTATGGACAGATGGCATGGCTAGGGGCCCTGTCTCCCAGTAGGGAAGGGGGGTGAGGGATCCCGTCTCGCAATCAGGAAGGGGGTGAGGGGCCCCGTCTCCTAATGCGGAAACGGAGTGAGGGGCCCCATCTTATCGGCAAGGGGGTGAGGGGCCCCATCTTATCGGCAAGGGGGTGAGGGGCCAAGTCTCCCTATTGGGGAGAGAGTTAGGGGCCCCATCTCCTAATCAGTGAGGGGCCAAGTCTCCCAATTGGGGAGGGAGTTAGGGGCCCCATCTGCTAATCGGCGAGCGGGTGAGGGGCCAAGTCTCCCAATTGGGGAGGGAGTTAGGGGCCCCGTTTCCTAATCGGCAAGGGGGTGAGGGGCCAAGTCTCGCAATTGGGAAGTAGGTGAGGGGCCCCATCTCCTAATGGGGAAAGGGGGTGAGGGGCCCCATCTCCTAATGGGGAAAGGGGGTGAGGGGTCCCATCTCCTAATGGGGAAAGGGGGTGAGGGGCGCCGGCCCCCATCTCCCAATTGGCAAGCGGGCGAGGGGCCCTGTCTCCTAATCAGGAAGGGGTGACCGTAGGGCTAGGTACTGAACTTCGGTACTCTGGTGGCCGACCAAAATGCTCCAATCCTATCAATGACAGAAGAATACATTTTCTTTCAATACCCAACAGTGAATGTCAGTGTCTGTGAGCTAATAACCATGCAGTGTACTTGTGTAAAGATGGGTGTCTAACGTAATGCTAAATAACAGTGTAGTGGGAAAAAAAAATCCCACGAAATCAAAAATGTGGCTCCACAGGGATCCAATCTGGAATTATTTTTGTACCTGAATAAGATCGAATACCCTTTGCCTGCATCTCCAGCCGGTGCCAGCGTTGAAACACGCCAGAGCTGATTAGCCGGATAACGTTACATTGTTTTTTATTCTGAGGAAAATGAAAGATCGATCTGCTGGCCAGATTTATTTATGAATTATAAATATGTTACGGGTCGTATAAGTAAAAACAGGGCTCTCAAGTCTCACGCATTGACCGTGAGACGCACGCACTTCAAACAGTTCACATGCTCACATGCCGCACTTTGTGTTTCTCACATTGAGAAGTAACGAGCCTTAAGGGGTAATCCCCACCAAGGTGTCCCATTATATAGAATTAATAGCCGAGGTGCAGACGTAAAGAATGGAGTTTTCCGTCGAGTTATACAGAGTGAATAGCCACCTACCAAACCAATCAGAAAATAGCATTTGTTACATGTGATTACATGGAGGTGCACACATATGGACTGCAGAAGGCAGGACTCTGAAGTGTCATGCATTGACCGTGAGACACACGCTGCACCCCTAACAGAACTCACTCCAAATTTTTGATGAAACTTGAGAGCCCTGTTAAAATATAAATAAAAGGCTGTGTCCCATTACGACTGTGATCGTTTCCCCCAGGAACTAACCATTAACTAACAAAATGACAAAATAAAAGATGTGTTCAGTGCTTTAATGTTCAATGTATTCTTGTTGTTGATTTAAAACATACTGGCATCGAAAAAAGTATTGTTCAGGAACCAACATTGAAATCAAGGTATCATTCAGGTGCTAGTATTGAAAAATTCTGAACGATGCCCAGCCTTAGGAGGAAGGCCCCGTCTCCCAATGTGCAAGGGGGTGAGGGGCCCCATATCCGAATCGAGGGGGGGCTACAGTAGGGTGTTGGCTGTAGCAGTGAACATATGCAGCTCACGCAAAAAAGAAGAAGAAAAAAAAACGCACTGGAATAAACTCACCAGGAATGACTCCTGGAATGTGGGTCTACGCTTTAGCACAACTGAAATGTGAACGAGGCTGGTGCGAGCCAATGTGTATAAAGAATGCCCTGACATTTTAATAACTCTGCATGCTGGACTGCAGCAAATGGCACCATGCTCCAGGGGCTCTAATACGCCAACAAACTGCACCCTGACGACAGGCTGCCTGTGCTTCCCGACACACCGCATGCAGAGCTCCTCATGACAGCCGCAGCACTACCACGTTCAGGACACGCTAAGCCGTGCGGAGCTCGGCGACGCAGGAAGGCAGGGATCCCGCAGTGCGCCACAGGGCCGACGCCTACATTAGCGACGGGCATTGGTCGCGGCTGCCGCGAGCGTGTGTGACGTGTCCCCTAGTGTGTGTTCACGGGGCTGCGTGTGCATACGCTGAGCAAGCTCAAAGGGCTGAAGGCAATATGCCCGTGGGAGTGTGAGTGGGAGGGCAGTACGCGTCTGCGAGAGGACGGTAACGCCGCTGCCAGATCTGGGGCTGAGTGCAAGATGAACTGGCCATTCTGCAGCAAAGACAATTACCCATGCTGGATTTATCCATTTACAGCATATGAACACCTTAAACAACAAATTCAGAAAAAATATAGGCGAACATTACAAAGCATCAACAGCATTAACGTCAGCAGTCGCTAATCATTACTGTCTTTGTAAAAGGAACATTTTCGTGAGCATCTGTTAGATTGACTTCAGGTGATGCTTCATTCATGACCTTAAAACTGAAGAACCTGAAGAAAGCTGAAACTGACCTCATCTGGTCTAACTTGGTCTCAAAGGTGTAGACAAAGTTAAAGAAGAAATGGTGAACGAATTAAAAATGGGAGGGGGGGGGATAGAGCTATCCAGCAGTTTGGAGCTCCAGCCGTTGCCCCTGGTTACAGACAGCTGGAGAACGGGAAGCAGAAGGAGCAGCTGCCTGGTTGCCTAGCGATAGTGATCCAGATAGAGGCTCATGGAGCTGGGAGCCGCAGCTCTGACATGACGCCCCACGACTTCCCACTGGTCACAGCCACCTTCAGTGGTACCTGGGGGAGAATGACAGAAGCCTGATAAGCTTCACATACCATGGATGGCCCATTTCAGGGTGACAGTGCCCCCTTACACAGCTGGATGCTAACTAGTCAGTTCAACACTCACCAAAGACAGGAACGTGCTCATTAACATCTCAAGGCCCATGGCTGCCAAACAGTGTTCATGACCACCCATTCATCACAGGCAGGTTGCAGGGGGCTTGTGCTAGCTGAGCAGGCACCGGCATTGTGCTGTCCTGCTCACCCAAGCAGACCTACCTTAAGGTGAATGCCCAGGCACTTGACGTGCTGCAGCGATTCCATGGTGGTCTTCACCAGTACTAGTGCAAACATACAGGAGACACATGAAGGAGAACTCTAGGCATAAACACAGACCACGCCGACTTTCACCCAGGGTGGGAGATAGGGGGTCTTCTCACCCGCAAAGTCCATCAGCTGAGAATCCTCCACCTCGAAGAGCAGCTCGTCGTGAATCTGGGCGATCAACCTAGCGTGCCGGAGGACACAGACTCGGTCATGATGCAGACTGCGAAGTCCTGTGAGGTCAGCGCATTGCCACCTCAGCCTGGCCCAGCCTCCCAGCCTCTGGGCAGATCAAGCGTGCGGCTCACTTGAGCTACCAGAAGACACATGGCGTTCCGGTGTTCGCTCTGGCTGGTATCTTTCACACTCACGCCATCACCTGCAGGCCTGGGTCATGTCTATCAGCTGTCACACTCCCAACGCAGCAGGACCGGTCCTGCTGACATCCAGGGCCGGTCGCCCCTGTTCTAAAAACATTTATTAATGTCGCCTTCCCCTGTTTCTCCTGTGGCCTCTGGCTACCCTGCATCCACATCTCTGAAAGCTGATTAGCCGAGCACCGGGCACCCCGCCTCGGGTCATGTGAGCATGCCAACAACACAGGGTCGAATCACAGCGTCGCAGCGCTCAGCGGTCCCCGCGGTAATGACGATGCCGTTAGCGGCGGATGGCTGTGAGTAACAGGAAGGAGCTGGTGGGAAGGCCAGTCACAACAGAGATAAATCCCGCCTTTCCTGCCATCCTCTGCAGCTTGGCTGCGGCTCGCTAAGGTGAATGTGAGAGCCACGCATGGCAACGCACATCAAGAGAAGGACAAAGCAGCTTCCCATGTGGCCTGTGACATAATGTCCCTGTCATATAAGGTACCCACTGGACACAATAGGCCATCCAGACCTGGTCGAGCCCTGGCGGAGGCTGGGACCTTGGGCTCCAGATTCTGTAAGCAATTCGCCTGGGTTGTTTGGTTCATTCCTGTAACCAATTTGCAACATGCCAGGTCTCAGGCGGGGGAAGCAGTCCCAGGGTCTCACTGCAAAGCGTGCCATTCTCCACACAAAACGTCGCTGAAATACAATCTCCCGGCCTCGTGTTAACAATCGCAATGTGCAACGCATCAGCAGCGGCCGCACGGAAATAACGGCTGCGCTGCGTGACTGAGAACACGTCTGACGGGTGGGAGACGGGCAGGTCTGCATGTTACCGCGTCCCTGCGAGGCCCGCGGAGTCATTACCGCGGCTTTCACGCCTTAAAGCGGCGAGAGATGAGAGCTGCTTAGCTCGATTACGCCGACTTGGGCAAAGCCCGACCGTGCTGAGAGGCAGGAGGCTCGTGTTAGAGTT
Organism: Mormyrus lacerda; assembly: GCA_015163995.2. Classification (NCBI taxonomy): domain Eukaryota; kingdom Metazoa; phylum Chordata; class Actinopteri; order Osteoglossiformes; family Mormyridae; genus Mormyrus; species Mormyrus lacerda. The sequence goes on along the minus strand of JAABNX020000017.1, from coordinate 16,372,345 downwards.
AGATATTGTGGCCCCTGGGGACAGCGATGAGCAGACAGATGTGGGGATGTGAGGGGCCAAGGGTGGAGAACAGAAAAAGGGAAGAGAGCGGGAGACGGCAGACAAAATGCATGCTGACAGCGTCAGCGACGGGGGCCTCGTACAGTGCGTGACGGGGAAGGGTCTTCTGCTAAACAAAGACAGACAGCCTCAGCCACTCAAAGCAGCACGAGCAGGCAGCCCTGCCTCACCTGTATCTGCCTGCTCCTCTGAGATTCCAGGATAACACTCCAAGGCCTTAACATCATTTATTTATTTTGCACAAACCCGTCTCCTTGACTTGTATTTGACTTCATTTACATTTCTACTGAATCTGCGCTGCTTTAAAACGACCTTCTGCGGCTGAACCCTGGCGGTCTTACTCAGTCTGATCTCTAAAGGACACACTTTCTGCTGGCCTGAGGCTGGTGCTGGAGCCGCTATCAATGAGACCCAGCCTGTGCCTGTGCGGTGTGGAGAAAGGGCACATTACCACAGCGTGTGACTATGCAGTGAGGGGACAGAGACCCCCCCACTGCCCCGCTTTGCCCTCCCCAGCGCTGCATCTTCATGCGCTCTGATAAATTACATTAGTTACACAACTGCCCTACAGACGTGTGTAACTCTGAGTCTCTGCTCAGCACGCTGGACGCGGGCCGGACCGGTGGCCGAGACCCTGCCGGATTATGGTCTAGCGGCAGTCCAGACGGGGGGGGGGGTCCGTGTGTAAAGACGCCACTGACGCCAGCTCCGGCTACAGCCACACTGACAGACATGTGACAAGCTCACTATCTTTTAGCAGCTTGATAGGGGGAAAGAGGAGGGAGAAAAGAGAGAGAAAAGGAGAGTCACGGTCCGCTAGGTGGACAAGGGGTGTCGGAGACGAGGTGAGGGAGAGATCCCATGGCGATACGGCATTTACCCAGAGCACCACAGGCAGACTTAAATAAATGCAGTTTATTAGTTCTATTTCAATAATATATTCACAACCCTGTTACCCTGGAGTATAATTAGCAGGCAGCACGACATGCAGGGGGGGGGGGGGTCCTGCGGTCTTGTGCATGCATGTGTGTGTGTGTGCCATGCTTACAGTGAGCAGAACTGTGTGGTGTTTTAGCCCACAAAGCAAACAGGCGAGCGTGGGGCTCTAAGGCCAATGGGGGCAGTCAGGGCTACTCAATGAGCATTAGGATGACGGACAGCAGGCTGACAGACACGCGATTCACACGACAACCACGAGGGCCGTGGGCTTAGACAGCTACCCCCCCCCCCCTCCACGTTTAAGGACTTGAAGTAGATGGCAGCAGCGTGTCCCCATAAACCTACCATTAAGTTCACCTTCATCAATTTAGCACGTCAGATTTTTTTTTTAGCGGGCAAAAATAGCTCATTTCACTCTACGAATAGCCTCTCCTCAATACTGCTATTCAACTAAAGAGCCCGCGTCCATGGCAGACGAGAGATCGACGCTCAAAGCAATCTCATGTTTTCACGAATGTTTTTCATGACGCAAAAAGCTGCCAGGACCTCGCTCATGGACCTCACCTTAACAAAAGCACCTTTTACGTATGTGACAGAACCATGCCAGCCGGTCAATGGACCCTTGGTGGGGGGGGGGGGCAGAAGGAAGAGAGATGAGGAGATGAAGAACGAGGAGGACAGCGGTCTGACCTGGCTGTCAGTCCCGGGGAGGAGGAGAGCTGAGAGTGGATGCGGATCATGGCCATCTTACAGAGGTCGGCGGCAGAGCCTGCGGACACGGTGACCATGTGACAGGAGTGAGACAGACAGCTCGGCCGCCCAAGGTGGCGGGGGGGGGCGGCGGGCTGCGGCTACCTTGGACCACAAAGTTGACGGCCTGTCGCTCGGCCTGCTTCCGCAGAGCGCAGTCTGGGGACTGAATGTGGGGCAAAACGCGCTGCCGACCCATCAGAGACAAAACATAACCTAGAAAGGAGGGAAAAGCAATACGGGGGTAGGAAACAGCGAAATGGAGGCACACAGATACATTAGTGAAACACTTCCTTGGGAAAAAAAAACGTTCTTATCACGGGGCCAGGAAACCTACTTCAACAATCATTCCAAATATTTAACCCATAGAAACTCGCAGTCGATGAAATTCATTTTCACTTTGGTTTAGCTTTGAACGGGAAGAAAATAAATACTTATTTTTTTTTTTATTATTATTGTGCTGCTCGGCACCCTGGCAACACGGCACAGAGCAGCTTACCCACAATGCCCCTCTCCACCTCCCCTGAACAACAACATATGACACTTCAGCTGGGAGGATCCTCCATCTTCCCCAGAGCAGTTTTAACGTCCCCTTAATGGCAGAGACGTGCATAAAGGATGAAAAATAGAGGGGGAGGAGAGAGGGAGAGGGCAGCGGTCGAGCAGGCGACACAGCCTGGGGAGAGAGGGGCGGGGGGTCGGCGGGCAGGGGCTCAGGACAGCCGCGCTCCTCAGGGGTTCTCTGACTAACACTCTGCTGTCATCTCCTGTCACACAAGAGGGCTGAGGCCTGTTCCCTCACCCTTGTATATCACTGCAGTTCCAAATAACACACTTAGGCAGGAGGAGAGTAGTAAACTCTAACCCCTCCACAGGATGGGGGTAGGGTCAGCCACAGGCAGATGCCACCGGCGGCACGGTGTGTGCATCACAGCAAGCTCCAGACTCCCGAGATACAGACACCGACATCTTTTTGTTTTCACTCCCTTTCATGTCCAGCATCTCCAGGGAAAGCGGTGGGAACATCCAGTCTCGCTCCCAGAGATCCTGGAGAGAGGATCTCACGCAGATGCTGGAGAGACGATAGCTGCTGGCACTGCTGCGACCGTCCTGATGCCAGTGAGGAGGAAAAATAAGGGCACGCGGATCCTCACTGGCCATCCCACACTGCAGCTCTGACTCAGAGTCCCCCGCTGTGACTCGGAGTCCCTGCTGCAGCTGCTTCGTCGCATGCAAATGGGGACCGGCCAGCGCAGCATCTCCGTGACAGATCTGTGGCCCTAATGGATGCTTTTCGGGAAAGGTGCAGCGATAGAGCAGGAAAGCACTGGATCCTAACTTATGACAGATAAACTTTCAGGCTGCCAAAGCAAACCCGTGGGAGACGGAACCAGAGATACACATCCTGCTCCCTGTCCCAATCAGAAACATCTCACACGGCCTACACCCAAATAATATCCAGAAAAATACCCCATCCAAATTCCAGAAAACACCCAGTCCTGTTGCATGACCAGAGAAGGGCCACATTATCAGCTCAATATGCATTTCTCTTCCATGTGCAAACAGGCAAGACTAATTAGATCGGAGGGGAACTCCACGCAGGGTCGTGTCCTTATAACGTTATTCCTCATTTTCAGATTCTTATGCTGTTTACGTTACTGTTTTAATTTATCATCGTCGAATGGCAATAACATTGCAGACTTCTGACCAGCCAGCTGCACCCTTTCAGGGACGAAGAGACCGAATGGAGGGGAGACAGAAGGATGGAGATGGAGAAGAATGGAGAGATAGTGACACCGCCGTGCTTTTTTGTCCAGTGTGGTAGAGGAAGCGTAACCTGGCCGCACAAGCCTGCAGGGGTCCGGGTTGCCCACCGTGGCTCTGACACTGCCGCACCGTCCTCTGGATAAAGCGCTGCACCTCCTTAAACGCCTGGGCAAAGCTGTCCATGAAGAGTGCCGCCTGCTCTGCGCTCAGGCCCAGGATACGCGAGAGACGCCCCCTGCCTGGATAGGGTCCAAGCACAGAGACAGCTTCTGTCAGTTAAGCTGAGAACAGACCTGACTTCACCTCGCTGTCGGCTTCTAACGAGCCTCATCCGGGCCAGACGGCTCCAGGAAGACTCCCGGCCCCCCGGCCCACTGGGTTTCCCACGCTCGGCTCCCGCTCTCCGCGCGCGGCAGAGGCAGCTCTGAGCCCACACGCCACCCTCCCACGTCACCCACAAGGGACCTCGACGAAAGACACCTTCCTCCATACTCAATGTGCTATGGTGCCCATGGGATGGGGAGCTGGCGTACACAGGAACATGGGCGCCATCATCACAACAAAGACACCTGTAGCATGAGGATGACTGTCACAGCGGCTATATTCAGTTCATGTAGGAATGTTTACTTCCTGTCAGAATGTTTCATTACCAGTCAGGCCGAGAGTGTCTCGCGATTTTCAATAGTCCCGCTTATCAAGTTCAGCAAGTTCAGCTTACCGGTCCCACTTTTTGTCCCGTCCATATCACATCTGAGAGAGGTCCTGGCTGACAGGCTGCCCCGGCCATCAGGCCTGTCTGTCCACATGTGAGGGATTCACGGGGTCCTGGCTGACAGGCTGCCCCGGCCATCAGGCCTGCCTGTCCACATGTGAGGGATTCACGGGGTCCTTGTTGACAGGCTGCCTAGCCATAATGCCTGTTTGTCCATGTGAGGGATTCAGAGGGGTCCTCGCTGACAGGCTTCCCGGCCGTCGTGCCTGTCTGTCCCTGCCGACCACTGACCGGCCGGCTTCCGTTTTAACTGTCCCAGTTTCTTTGTCCAAGCTCTACACTCACCCAGGAGGAGCTGTGAACAGTGCCTGTAATGCTGCCGGCCCCCTGAAGCACACGCTGTACCACGGGCAGCAGCAACGCGCAGCTGTAAACAGCTCTGAGGTGCAGCGAGCAGGCGGAAGGCTAATCCGGGCAGAGGCTGTGAGCCCTTTGTTACTGGAGCCCAACTCCTCCATGAAATGACTCTGATTGCGTGAGAGCCCCCCCCGGCCCCGTGATGGCAGGCGGCACGCCGCAGGCCTGATCTGCCCGTAATCCTCCCGAATCGCAATCCGCATCACTGTGCTCCCACACCGCGCCGTCACATCAGTGGGAGGTAACTCAATTTCCCCCGTGGGCCGCAGCCACCGCTGTATAGGTGCAGGCTATACAGACTCCCCTGGGGAATCACTAAAGGGTTATTAAAAGCACGCAGCCCGAAAGCAGCGACACACCGCGGCCCTCTTAAATTCTCCCAGCGTCACATATTATATAAGGTACGGCTCAGGCCTGGTGGGCGGGACCGTTACGGTGGCCGACAGCCTTACAGAATTCAGCCCAGACAGTATGAAGAGCACTTATTGGACTGGAACTGGACAATGGCGATGCAGCACGAGGGCCGCCAGACTCCTCTGGGCATTTCAGCTGGGTGGTGGGTGGGGGGGGTTAATGAGCAGCAGGCTGATGAGTGCGGACACCGGCGGGCAGCTCAGAGCGTGCTGGGGATGAAGACGTAACACGAGACCTAAGCAGTCAAACGCAGCCAGCTCAAGGCACCCTTGACAGGCAGAGGTGGAAAGATCAAGTCCAGAAAGATTTTGCTTCAACCAACCAACTGGGCAGCGCTGGCTCGATGGTTAGGGAAGCACACTTATAATCGAAAGATTGCCGGTTCGAATCCCCCACCAGCCAGTCACCACTGAGGTACCCTGAGCAAGGTACCGTCCCCAAGCACTGCTCCCCGGGCGCTGAATTAGCTGCCCCCTGCTATGTCACATATGGGTTAAATGCAGAGGATACATTTCGTTGTTGCTGTGGTGTGTCAACAAAGAGTCACAGTTACAGAGGACTCAACTGGCTGGTTGGAACAAAATGGTCTGGATTTTTTACCTTCTGGACCTGAACTTTCGACCTCCGATATTACGGCTGTATTTGGGCCCCCATCTGCCTGGAAGCCTGTGGCCCTGACACCCGAGCTTTGCAGTCGTCTCCAATAGCAACACCAATAAAGGGCTCCGTGTGGTGCTGCTGTGAGGCTCCCAGCCTCGCCACGCTAACTGGGTCAGAGCAGGAAGACGTCTGAGCGCTCCGAAACACGGACAGGCTGGATATGAGGTGATAGGCGCGAGGACGCGCACAGACCGGGTCCCCGCAGACGGCGGCTGGCTCTTTGCGAGGCGGGGAGATTGAGGGCTGCAGCTGTGTAAAAGCACCAGTGGCCTTGCTACTGCAATGAAGGGCTGAATTCAGGCTAATGGGTTGTACAAATGAACGTCTTAGAAGTTTATCACACAGAGTACATGTTAAAGCAGTGTAGGTCAGCGTGGTGCTCGGGACCCCCAGATGGGTCACGTTTTGGTCCCTGCCAGGTTGTCCGAAAACATGGCCTATCCGAGAGTCCCTGGCTCCGGGTTGGGAAACACTGCGTTAAAGGGTTTTATCGACATATTACCTGATCCCAAATAAAGTGGGCTGCATGTAAGTAGATGGGGCCTCACCTGCTCCATACACCGCGGAGTAGACGACGCGCTTGGCCTGTTCCCTGCGCTGAGGAGTCACACGGGCCACAGGAACCCCATTCCTGCATGCGGGGAGAGAAGACACAAAGGCAGGTGGATAGTTCAGGTCCAGAAAATACAAATCTGGACCAAGATTTTGTTTTAATCAAACAGCTGAGTATAAAGAGCAACAGTCGGAGAGTACTCAACTGGTTGGTGGCAACAAAATCTTGATCTGGATTTTTACTTTCTGGACCAGAGCTATTCACCTCTGCACACGGGGAACGCCCAGCCACAGTCAGTGCACGGAAACACGACAATTAAAGTATAACCTCTGACTAATGAGCTGAGGCAGAATTTGCAGCACAGCCGTTCACATAACGAGGTGATGATTTCCCACAGATTACGCCAATATCTACAGAGTCGGAGCGTCTGTGGTCGGACGCGGCGGTCGAAAGGCTCGCCGCGAGTCACGGCTGCTTCTCTGCCGTGAAGAGGGCAGCGCATGGCTGGGCCAGCTCCCAGCAACCATCTACATGGAAGGCGGCTTTGGTACCATTCAGCCAAACACAACCATTGCAGATCATATGAAACGCATCTGCCTGCCAGCTCATCATGTGAGGCGTGCCATTGGCTGGGTGCTGCTCTTCTGGAGCTCTGGGCCTCTGGTTAGACTGCTCCTCTTGGTTTAGGCTGCTCCTCTTGGTTTAGGCTGCTCCTCTTGGTATAGGCTGCTCCTCTTGGTTTAGGCTGCTCCTCTTGGTTTAGGCTGCTCCTCTTGGTATAGGCTGCTCCTCTTGGTTTAGGCTGCTCCTCTTGGTTTAGGCTGCTCCTCTTGGTATAGGCTGCTCCTCTTGGTTTAGGC
>JAABNX020000017.1:16307732-16342345 GCA_015163995.2 Mormyrus lacerda | reverse complement strand
GGTGAGTCGACTGCCACTGGGTCCTACAGAGCAGGATTTTATCCGCAGCCTGGCTTTTGTTGGAGGGGATCATTTGATTCTGTGGGCAGGACAAATATGGCAAAAAGCAGGATTTAAACTCCATCCAGATGCGAGCTTGACTAGATATGACATACGACCAATCTAAAGGTACCAAAATCAAACACCATCTATATCCCCGTCTGCGGTCGCATGCACAGGGGTGCACAGGTTAGGGTGAACACAAGCTCACATGGAAACGCCCCTCCCCAACCCAACGAGCTTCACCCCACCCAAGGTGAGGCTGGGGTCTGTCTATCATGACTTACGGCTACAGTCCACTGGCGTGACGTGACAGGCTTAAAGACCCCAAATAAGCTCCTTATCTTGTGAATTACCAAAGTGCATTTCAGGAGATGCTAAGCAGCACCAAAGTATGTGTCATTAGTAAAGCCAGCAAAGCCTAACTCTGTAAGCACCTAGAGCCCTAATGGAAGATGCAGCTCAGAATCAGGACGAAGGACAGCCAGGGTTTGCTATCCTGAGCCAAAAATGCCAGCATGTTGCATTCTGTCCCCCAACATAGCGCCTAGACTGGCTCTACTGGGAATGCAGATGTATGCTGGGTGTCTGTCAGTGTGCTTGGGTATCTGTGGTGCCACACACACACACACACACACACACACACACACACACACACACACACAAGCCTCTGCTGTGCCATCCCACGCTAAAGACCCAAGAGGAGGCAGCCTGGTACAGGAGACATGACTGTGGGATTATCCGTCTTCAAAAGGTCCTGCAGCGGAAGCAGAAATAAATCGGAGTTGCACTGTGACACGCCAGCTCTGCACTAAACAGAGCAGCAAGCTCATCATCCCAGCAGAGTCAGCCCACCAGCCCCGAGCTTACAGGGGCTGGAGATCCACAGCCCCAAAAGAAAGCCAGACAGAAACCGCTTTTCTATTCTTCCGCTGGGCCGCTTTTGATCACACAGCTAAGCTGACCTTCAGATGCTCTCTGAGAAGACCGGCAGGCACGCGAGATGGGAATCACGCCGCTTACAGGGGATGGGGGGGGGAGTCCTGTCAATCCAGCTAATCCAGCGAGGGGGCTGATAACACTCCGGGGTGTCGGCAGAGCCGCGGTAGGAAGCGGCTGAGCTGTGAGGGCTGTTTCCATTCATGGACACGGATCCCCACCACGTACATCAGGATACACCGATTCAATACACGCCAAAAGAGCCAGAAACCCACCTACACATCTTAATAAACAGGCCATAAATACGCAACCTCCTTGCAAAGTATACTCCTAATCCCTATTTTCCAGTAACCATCGCGGCGTACGCAGTGCAACAAAAGGAACTGTCTGCAGGCCTCCTGAACAGGCAACGTCACGGACAGCTATTACCCCCAGCAGCTCAGAGGTCCTCTTCAAAGCGTCCTCGTCCACGTGGATCCTGTGGCTCTCCATTGCTGCGCGGAACACAACCTGCTTCAGACTCTACACATCAAAAGGTGCTCCAGCTCGCTGGCCGGCTCTGCTCTGTCCGCCTGCGCCCCCACACTCAGCCATCACCCCTCTGATGCTGGGCCTACGCAGTGCCTTCATGCCCGATTAGATGAGTCCGGCTGGGTTACAGGGATGCACGGGGTACCGACTCCGGCCGTAAGGTGATCTGCGGCCTTACAGCACTCATCACAGTGCCCCTCTGCATTTTCTTTTACACTGACTGACATGTGTTTCATGCATATTAGTGGCTGTTTGGCTCTATTAAGAAACATTACAGAGGGGGGACCCTCACCTGCCAACACTGGAACCATACTGAGCTCCAGGCTGGAGAAGAGTTCTCCCAGCCCACGGGTCTGCGGAGCGGAACAGGAAGGGGGAGGCTTATCTTACGCTCGGCATCATGGGAGGGGAAGGGCAGCGGTGTTTGGCCGGGCAGCTCACCGCCAAGCTGGAGTGCAGGTGCATCATCAGGCTGTATAACAGGGACAGGCTGGCGATCACGCCGGACAGCTGAGAGGGGGACAGTGACACGACGACAGACGGGGTAAGCGGCTCCTACGCTCACTGCCGGCAGGACTGACAGAACTGGGCCCACCTTTCCCGACGGGGGCCCGAGCCCCAGGGCGGCGCCGTGTTTGGTCACCAGGGCCGGGAAGCTGGAGGCGGAGTCGGCGGGGTCGAGCAGCCAGGCCGCGATCTGAGGGTCCAGCAGGCAGCAGCGGGAAACTTGGGCACAGAAGGGGACAGTGAATGTGCTCGGGCTCCCTGTCCACGCGTGGCGGATTTAACACCATGCCGCCGTAGCGGTTACCGCACGGGACCACAGGCTAACATGTTAGCTTCAACAGGCTTTATGGTACTGAGCGAGAAGTCCTCCCTATGCTAGGCCCCTCTGTAAGCTACGCCAGCCCCCCCAGCCTGCCTTGCTTCCAGCTCAGACGCCCCCCGCAGTGCTGTAGGGCGGCACGGAGCAGCTCCTTCGCTTTGTAGCACACGACCTGCTGGGGCCCGGTCACCACCTGCAGGACCAGGTCCCTGAGGGCCACACAGCGGAGCCACAATCACTGCTTATTGCCGTTTCAAATGTGATGACATAATTACCCCTCCTCCCCCAATCAAGGGCTCCCTCTTCTGGACCTGGTAAAGAGATCCATATCCCGGTCTGTCGACTGCTGGTCCAGCCTCAGGTAGATGAGGCCATCTCCTGCACCAGGGCCCTGGTCAGACAGTGCCACACCCGGCTCCCTCTTTAACAGAACCAGGATCCCAGACACAGAGGGGCAGGACTTCTGCAGGGGAGACACAGCAGGCTTCAGGTTAACCGTCGCGATATCTCTGCTTCCCCCATCTATTAAATGACCAAATGACCAAACTGCTTCCATCATCACTCACACCGTGACTCTGCGCAATTCTGCCGGGAAGAGAAAGCGGAGGTATTCCGCTTACCGGCTCCGGGTCCAGCTGGGTGGTACCGTCCTGGTACACCAGAGTGAGGGCCAGCGCTGGCACTCGGCTGACCTCCTGCAGGAGCTGGGTGCGCTCCATCTCACTCAGCCGGCAGACATGGCGCACCCTGGAGTCGGAGGTCAGGAACAGCAGTGGTCTGAGAAGCGTCTCTCTGCTGGAAGCTCGTCCCGTGGAGCCGTGGGCCGCCCGGCCGTACTCATGCTGCACATCGAGGCCTGCTTTGGGGGCACCTCCACTTCTCAGTCCCTTGACGGCTGCTGCAACGTGTGACGCCCCCCGTGGGTCGTGCTCTGCTCCTTCAGTCCCGAGGACAGCCCGACCTTCTCTCCTCACTCCAAGGATTCCACAGCCCATAGGAGCATCTTGTGACGTCCGTCTATCTGGCCGCTGAGCTAGCTGAGATGGTGGGGGTGCCCACCTGACGGATTTCTTAGGGGTTGAAGGGACACGCTTCCTCTTCATTAAGCCATGGTGAATCCCGGCATTCCGGCTGTTGCGCTGAGGTGGGTCACGAACCAGCAAAGACAGGAAGGGGGTCTGGGTTCCGAGGGGGGGGCTGTATCTCGCTCCACAGACAGCCAGACTCTCATCTATTTTGCATGTCTGTCCTTCACTGCTGCCTCCACCGACCTGCGCAGCAGAGACAGATGAGGGACAGGATCACTTTGTCAGGGTGACACTGCTAGAAAGAATGGATTCCACGGCCTGTCAGTGATACTACATGAGTTTCCAAATTCAGAACGTATATATTTCCCTAAGGCCGAGTTTGAGGAAAGTGACAGGTTGCTGGGTGGAGAAAAGGCATCAGACTAAACCATTAGCACCAGCATTCATTCAGAGCAAAAAGAACAAGATTAAACCACATTCTGACATGATTAAATAATCCCTCCAGTTACATTCAGATGTTAAATATTACCTCACAAACTAAGATTATTTTAGCATTTTCATATAAATTTATATTAGCAGCAAATGCGATAGCAAGCATGGCACCTACATAGGATACTATGTGTTCTATATAAGCAGAAATATGTGACAGTCTCTTTATTTTGCCTTCCTAAAATGAGAATGGGCGTTACTTTAGTTACTCTTCACTGTTGACTGACTGCCTCTGGCAAGACACTAGACCTTTACGGATCAAAAACCAGAGGAAGCCTTTAGCAAGGTGAAGGAGGAGACGTTTATATAACCGCTCACCGCGCAGGGTGAGCGGCGCCCTGTGCCTTAGCCTCACTCTGACCAGAACCAACAAGGAGGTTATCTAAGGTAGCTGTCCCCAAGGTTATTTCCGTGAGTTTACTTCTGCTATTGTTACTGAACCTCAGAGGCAACTTTATTTAGCTCAAAGGGAATCTCAGAAGAAAGCAGAATAATGGCCTGCCTACTGCCTACAGTAGTAAACCTACACTTCCTTATCTGCAGACACCCGGACATTCAAACTCAAAGGACTCCAGTATGGAAGGAGCACCGTGTGCACTTACAGATCCCTGGGTGTTTGTCAGTCATCCAGACCAAGAGACACATCAACACACATCACATACAAACACAACCATATACAGAAATGGTCTGCAACATCACATGTAATCCCAAAGGGTTCTTCCATCCATCCATTTTCCAACCCGCTTGAGAAATCAAACATTTAAACTTGTTATTAACGATTTTCTAAAATAAAAATACCTAATTGTTTTTTTTTTGGATTGAAACGCTTCTTACAAAGATTTTAGTTCGGTAACCGAACAAAAGAGTGATAAAAAGATTTAAGAACTTGTCTGGTAGAGAGATGCAGAGGCAAGCCTAAAGTAGGGCAGGGGAAGAGGGTATATAAACAACAGCAGAAACACTCGTGTTCTGTCATTGTTCTCCTCCTTATTACAGCACCAGCAAATCAGTATAAACTAATCATAAGATCACAGATTACCAGCAGGGCCTGCAAGAATCAACCGCTTATTCAAATCCTCTGACAAACTTGTCTGCAACCAATACAGCTGATTTATAACCTTCATGATTAAGAATATTTCAACAGTTCAATACCAATAAAATAAGATGCAGCTAAAAGGTAGAGAGCCAGCAAGCAATGAATCTGCCTGTGACGTTTCTAGATTCTGAGGGCACACACGCGCGCCATCCTTACCACTGGCACCAAGGAATTCACTTTCATTACACCATTTTCAGATCCTAAAAAGAGGAAACTCAATTTTGGCTTACTCTGTGACACAGCACAGATTTCTAAAGATGTAACATCATACTTCTAGACAGTCAAATGAACGTAGCCCCCGTCTTCCAATGGCAGAGTTAAAATAAGAGTGATAAAAACAGACATCTATTTTTAACTCTAGCCTTTACAAGCACAGGATGAGCCAAAGGGAGGTGACTTCCTTCTGAATGTGCCTCTGTCCCAAAGCCTCCTGTGACTGAGTAACTAATTCTGCCTCTTTGCTTGATGGAAGTATCTGCAAAGACTCTTTATAAGACACTCCAGTCATTTAAATTAAACATTCCAACTTCAAATAAAACAACGTGCTATAGTCAAACATCACTTGCTATGTTTCAGTACAGTGTTACAATCTGTTCCTGCAGTGCCCTGTACAATGCAGAGCTTCACAGAAATGAGGTACAGACCTTTGGAAAACGGGGGCTGCTACAGTTGGGGCATATTGACCCAAACACAGACAGACAGCCATCCTCCCCAATCTGAACCCTGACTAATGTGTCCAGACTTGGGCTCGGTCACCAATGGCACTTGACTGTTTATGGGGCATGTTCCATGTTAACTCCAGGCCATCAGGGCATTCAGGCAGACAGACACCACCGAAAAAGCCCTTCGCTTTGTTTCTAATCACGTCCTCTCGGTTGGGGCGTAGATCTTGTGTGATGTCATGCACTGCGATTCACCAAAGGCCTCACACTGAAAGCGGCCCCAGCTGGAGCTGCATATCCAGTTCAGTTACCCCTCCGCAGTGGCTGAGATTCCCATGTGGAGCAGATGGGTGTCCCTGGGGGTGTGTGGGAAGGCGGCATGTGGGGGTCCACACCGCTCTGCTCTCAGCTGCCCTTCAGAGATCTGCCCTTATAGGAAACGATGAGTCTACTTCCGTGAAGAAATAAGCTCTCCGAGGGTATCGGTGACAAAGCCAAGTCCCCCATGGACAGAAAAGCTTCCACTCTGCAGCCCAAAGTGCTCAGACTATCATGTCTGTCTGTGCCTGTAAACGATGAGGTCGCTTGGCGTGGGGCTCCGTTTGGAATGTGGGGCACGTTCACGTTAACACCCGGGCATTTGCAGCGTTCCCGCTTTCTGCGGATTCTGACTCCACGGGGGATCTCGACCTGAACGCCGCTTCCTATCGGGCATGACGCTATCAGTCGCGGGGCCGTTTGGAGGACAATCAGCCTGTTCTAGGAACCTTGACTGGGATGCCGTAACTAGAGCAGCGGATCTCTTCGCATTTGCAGATGTCTTCTGAAGACAACTGGCTCATTCGCATGTTATCATTGTTAAAGCACCAGCCGATCCAGTTCTGCATTTTCCCAGCCCTGAATGCAGTGTTGGACTCAAAACACGACACACTGCTGGTTCCCCTTCAGATGGGAGAATCGCTAATCGGCGACTGGGCCACTGTAAAAGGCTTTGGTTCAGCTTAACACGGGACCCTTAACCCCATCTGCGCTTCTCTCCACATGCCTTCTCACTGTAATGAGATTAAAACCCTGCATGGGTGCAATTTTGACACCAAGAGGGCCACCGGGGCGACAGCTTTTAGGGCCCCTGACGACTGGGGACATTAGGCCAAGCTAGCTACTGTTCAGAGGTTAAATGCTGTTATAAACCACTGCTGCTCAAGTAGCCTATACTGAGATTTTGAGCATCATCACACATGGTTCAGGGTTAAGTAACCTGGCGATTGTAGTTAATACCTCAGCTGTGAGCTGGGGTTTGCAGGACTGCTTAGAAAGGAGAGACCCGTCCCTGTGATGCAGGTCCAGATCCAGCTGACACACTGCAGGGGCTACAGGGGAGACAGCAGAGGGGCAGGAGTGAGTGCAGACAGCCAGAGAACATTTACAGAGCTATTCATCAATTCAACGGACAGTTCGTACCGGAGTATCCCAGACAGCGCTGATGGCCTCGCCACCCTGAGCCCCCCCTCCCCTCCCCACACCGCCCGAGGTGACGATGAGAGCTGAGGCAGGCTGACACCCCTGCCCCCCCAAACACTTGGCCGGTCGGCCGGGTCGCTGGATCAGCAGCTGGCCAGCTGCCCGCAGGGCCCTGAGAGACCTCCCAAACACTGGCTGTCAGCATTATATAAGCGTCTGTGCTGAGGGGGTCACCTCGACAACGGTCCTGAAGAGACCTTAGCAGCTACTGGACATCACACATTGTCTACAGCCCCCCCTGCCACCTTCATGTAACATGCAGTACTAAATGCACATCGAACCTAACCAACATTTTCTCATGTCTAAGATAGGACTTGGAGAGTCTGAATTTTTCTCTCTCTCCTTAAATTAGAAACCATGAAGGCCCCTAATAACTCAATAAATAACTCTGAAATCTTAAGGAATATTAAGTACAAAGTAGCAAGACTCCTAAAAAAAATGTGTCCAGCCATAATATATCATTTTAATACCGTACTTAAATTTGACCTCAACGCCCTATTTGAGCATAACATCTCCCCAAATGGGTGATCTTTCATATTTCCCAAGTTAAAAGCGAATCTCAGTTAATGTATTTACACACATCTAGCCACCACAGGACAGCCATGGGGCTAAATCGAACAAGACCTCCACTGATTTATGCCGCCTGACCTGAAATTTGTCTTTGGCACTATCGCCACCTTGTGGCTAATTCGGGAGAACCAGCCGAATACACATGCCGAAGTTTCTGCAGAGGCGGCTATGCATTCCTCCTGGAAAACCCCCACGCGTAACACCTTGCATTTCGAAAGGAGTTAGACAGGGGGTGCTGGAATGGTACAGAGACACAGGCTACTCACGTCTTTCACTGCCATTCCCCTCCAGCCCGACAGTGAGTACACTTCCATCTGACCGGCACCAGAGAACAGGGACATGCACAGACACCTTTAAATGTCACAGGCCGAGCAGATCATACACCCGACACGGCTCTCTCTGAGCCGCTGGGCTGTTACCAGGCAGGACAGTATGCGAGAGAGAAGCAGGAACCTGACTGGTTGACGGCTCGTCCCGCGAGCGCCTCCGATTGGTCGATGGCTTCCTTCCCACGATATGACGATGCTGCTCCTTCCTCGGAAGCCTGTGCATCGGCCAAGGCTGAAAGCAGGGAAGCACCAAAGAAACAGGCACAGGTCCGGGATCAGATCTTGATGCATGCTTAGGAGCATATCGGCCACATAATATGGCAGCGCGTCCCCTGGGCCTTTAAGACGGTGCCATTTTTGTAAAAGATCACATCAAGCTGTCCTGCACCCAGAAACCTCGGGGTTTCAGTGCTCCAAATCAGTCAGCTGTAAGCAGAGGCCTACAGCTACCCAAATCGGCCTTATCCCCTTAAGTCCCTGTAATGATGCGAAGGGGCCGGTCAAACTCCCAGCATGCAATTTAACTTACCTACCCGCACCGCCGGAGCCCCCTGCACTACATCCTTCTTACTGAACCTGTTCCGGTCACAGGGTCCTGATGTACACTCTGAATCAACCAACGGTCCCCTTCCATCATGGGCCCAGACCCGCATCGCACTGTCAACATCCTCTCCTCCGTCCCAGGCTGTGTCGAGCCCCAGGTTCTTGGCGCCAGTTGGCTCTGCATGGCGGGCCAGAGCCCGCTGAGAAGGCAGCGCAGGTTTCCCCGTGGCTGTACTCCATCCGCTGGGGACCGCACACGTCCGGGACCACAACTTTTCTCCCGCCGGGCCCTGAGCCCAGTGCTTCCCCCATTCGGTCTCCAATCTGGGCATCTCACTTCTTGAAACACCCTGTTCCGTTGCCGGGGAACACTGGGTGGCAAATATGGGCCGCTCCTGTCCACCCCTGAAGTTATAAATTTCTTCTGTCTACGGACCTCCACTTAAATTGTGGCTCGGTACATGATGTGCTGTTATGCACCCTAAAGTCTCACACTCACCAGGTCTCACTGGGCTCTAGCTGGCAGGGTCCAGAGGGGGGCAGCGGAGAGCTCCTTGTCAGGGCAGTTGGGCCTGACATCATCTCACAGCCCCTGTTTGTGCTGAGATGTGAACCACAAGCTGAAGAGCACCGCTCCACCACAACCCACACAGGCTCCTATATGTACAGTGCAGGCGAATAACAGGACCTGCTGACCAATGAGGAACCAGCCTCAGCGGCTCTGCAATACCGGCCCTTGCTGTTCACTTTCACCTATTCGCTGCTGGCCACTTACCTAAGCTCCTGCACCCTCTCCTGCCTTCCTCCCTCCCCAACTTCCTCCCATGTCTCCTGCCTCATTCTTGCTGCCAGAAATGACAATAAACCATCCAACTGCTCAATACTAGTCTTCACTGCCATTACAGAATCCATGAAAAGGACATTATTCTAACGTAGCAACAACCAAGGATGACGCCTCCAGTTAGCGTGGCATAGCGAAGATGCGACCATGGGCTGAATATAATGAGTCCTAATGGGACACGATGGTAAAATCCCAGCACGGCCACTCGGCCCGACAGCCACGGAGGACAGGGACACTCACACGACCGCCTCCCCGCTGCTCCAGCTCCGTACTGAGCCCGCAGTGCAGACAGGATCCTCTGCGCGGGCGCAGACAGAGCCCCGCCGCATGGTCTGTAGGAGTCCATCGGTACCTCTCCCCTGATCTGCAGGAGGGCTGGGCAGGTATGGAGTCACCCCTGAGCATGTCCGGCCAGTGAGAGATGAAGATACCCGCGGTGAGCTTTGAATTTACTGCCGATACAAGAGTCATATGCCGACAGCTACCCTCCGTTCCATCCAGTCACTGTATGACAGCTAGCAAAAGCACAACCTGGTATCGCCTCTCCTCCTCTCAGTAAAATTGTGCTAAAAACATTACATGTATTACAATACACTAAAAATAAACACATGACTAGTTATAGTTTAAGAAAAACTAAATGTTGAAATAAACACAGGCACAGCCATGGGGAACAGTAGGGGAGACTGAAGGACTTTTTACTAACTTTACAATAGACCACGACTGTGCAATAATTATCATCATCCCACCATTCATTACTCTATTACTTATTACTTTATCATTGTGTGACTGTACTATTACACCGGTGGATTGTTGCTGCTAGAAACTGAATTTCCCAGAGAATCATCCCGAGGGATTAATAAAGTTTCACACCACAGTACATTAAAGTAAAATGTAACAATGTTACAAAGCAGGTTTAAGTACAAACGACAAGCGCAGCACACAAACTTTATAAATACAAGTGAACACGACCACATTAATAATGAGGACACACTTTATTCTTGATGGAAGCTTTTGCTACTAGCAAGAAGAGAACTAAGGCATAGAGCCAAACATTATATGAGCAGAAGTCAAAGCCTCTCCAAGCGGATAAAACTCACAGACCATGGTTAACATTTCAGCTTAATGAATGAATGAGCAAAAGCAGGGTTAACCGTGTGAAGGCAGCTTGACGCGTAAAGCACATCCCCGCCACACAAGGTGAGCAAAATGGCCTGGAGGTAAATGTATTCTGAAGGCTGCTGCCTTCGAAAGCAGCCCAGCTGTGATCGAGAAAGTCACATGTTCACACAGATTGCCATCAGCCGTGGGCTCTCAGTCTAACAGTTCCCGAATGAAGTCCCTGCAGTCTCACGTGCAGCACAGGCTGGGGCATCACGCCGTGGATCTCTATGGGCGGCTCCCGGGCCGGAGCACAAGACTCTCCAGCTCCTCTACGGTCTTCCTCAGCTGCTGGGGGTCCAAATGGAAGGCGACATACAGGTCCCGCTCCCGCCGCAGAACGGAGCTGCGCTCCAGCTGGTCCCGCTTGCCACGGATGTCCACCAGGATCTCTTTCATCAGCTTGTTGAGGCTGTCGAGCTGCGACTCCAGCTGCTGTAGTGCCTCCTTCAGCTCCTGTGGGTTGATGGGCAGGACATTTAAAAGAAAAAAAAAAACCCTGCTACAGCAGCCATCTTTATCCAGCCTTCTTAACAGGGGGATTATTCAAGGGTAACTGTCTGTTCTAATGAGCCCCCGCAAGGTCCAGTGTAGTAACTCTCCAACACATTACATTAAACAGCCCAGAACAGACTGCAGTTCACTGCCCGCTACCATGTACAAGTCTTGGTCTTACACAGATCAGGAGGACAAGCACAGATGAGAACCGCATACGTTAGGCACTTGTCTATCAAATGTCTAAGAACGACGCAGAACAGCAGAAAACAAACAGAGAGGGCGTTAAATCCTTAGATTTAAATGAGTAACAGAGCTTCACTGGGCACCGTCACCCGGAGCACCGCGCTTTGCCCGAAAGGCCATCATGCATAAGACACCGGTGGCTGGAATGTGTGAATGAACAGGACGTGAGAGTGCACTGGGACCCAGGGGTTTCTATCACGCTGCTGCATGATTCACTTAACACCGGTCAGGGGAAATTTCAGTGCCAAGTGGGTTTGCGGGCAGAAGATTTCCCACACTGACATCCATCTTTAAAAGATTCATGTAGCAGCTGTGCATTAAACTCCCACGTGGGATGGTGCAGCTCAACCCAACCGAACCACACCTGTGCCACCACCTAGTCTTTGCGACGTGCATAAGAAGAACCTCTGGACTCTACCTGGCATCACGGATGGGGAAACATTTTTGAGAGCGGGCTGGGAGTGGTGGGGGGGCGAGTGCACATACCTGTGTATTAGGGCAGAGCTCCCGAGTGGCCGGAACACATACCTGCGGCTTCAGCACTGGCTGCTGCAGCCGGCAGTACGTGGCCCCACGGAGCGTGTCGCAGTCGCCCTCCAGGCGGGCGGCGCCCAAGACCTGCCCCCGGGCAGCAGCGGCCAGAGCCTCCTGGGCCGAGCACAGCGCCTCCTGTAGGCGCAGCGCCGCCTGTGCCAGCCCTTCGTAGGTGCGAAAGGGCTGGTCCTGTTCGGGCCCCCCGTCGGCCTCCAAGGCCTTGTAGAGCCTGGGACCAAAGTAAAACAGTGCATGAAAAGCAGGGCTAAGTACACTAGCAGGGAAACTCAATACCAGCATGGACACCAACACGCAGGGATCAAGCACCAGCTAATGATAAACAAAAAAATTAAAAATACAACCGTCACATAGTGCAGACAAGCAATACTGCACTGCTCACGGGTCTGCATTACCCACCTCATGCAGACCAACTCCCTCCTTGCGCAGTAACACTGACAGTGTTGTGGAGCGTTTCTACACCCAGTCCTCAGATAGACCACATTTTATCTCCCTCCCAGCCAATGAAGAACACTGAATACCTGGTACAGGTATGTTGGGAGCAAAAACTTGGGACCATCTGAAGGTCCCTGAGGACTAGAAACACCATTTTAGGGCCTACAGAGCTGTATAAGCAGGCAACACAGCTGGGGAGGGCTGGGCAAGCCAGGTACCTGCTGAAGGCAGCGTCCTTGGCAGGGATAATGGAGCAGGGCCTGGGCGCGAGACCGAGTTCGGGCTTGGCGTAGACCTGGAGGCGCCGGGCCGAGGCGGCGTGCGCTGCCTCCAGCCTCTGGGCCGCTTCTCCCAGCTGCCGAGACAGCAGCCGCTCCCGCCGCAGCTCCAGTTTGTGGGCCAGCTGCAGCAGCTCTAGGGAGGCCCTCTGCCGCAGGAGGACGCTGCACAGTCCATCCTGCCGCGACGTGTAGTAGTCCTGGCGCGCCATCTGCAGGTCGAAATCCCCACGCACCACGGGCACGACGAGCAGCTGGGCACTCGCTCGCAGGGCCTCCAGCGTGCGGCCGTGGGTCAGGTCCTCCAGCTCGGCCTCCAGGGTCCCTAGCTGCTGTCTGAGCTCTGCTTCCCCGGCCTGGAGGCCAGCCATGGAGGCCTGCGTCTGAGTCTAGAGGACAGCAGAGGAAAGAGCAGAACATCAGGACTCAAGGGAGAGGAAGACACACATCTCCATATGCAACACAGAATCACTCAAAAAAAAAAAAAAAAAAAAAAAAATGCAGGCTGCTCAAGCACAGAGCACCATCTCACCTGCCACTACTCACCTTTTAACACTTATTCAAAACACACAAGCACATCCGTATTAATAAAGACCATGCCGGAGTTGTACCTAGGGCTGCACAATTGCAAAAAAATTAAAATATACGATCTTGATTCACACCTCTATGCGATCTCATTTCTAGGTTCATCTGCATTTTATTACATAAGCTGGATAAAAACAAGCGCTCCTACTTTTCCCTCTCTCAAGCATCCCATAATTCTGCATTTTCTTTAAAAAGGGTGTTTTTCAAGCACACCAGGTACCTTCGCAGCTGTTTTCAAGGCATCAGTTATATTGCTTTTCAGAGGAAGGCTATTTGTACAACTGATTGACAAAAAAAGCGTTAAGTTCCACCCCAAATTACAAAAGTAATATCCCACTGGCAGTTTTGGTTACTCTAAATGGCTAATTGAGTGTTTTCTTTCTCATGGCAGATGTTGACAAGCTGGTCCCGTATCAATAATTTTTGTTGCATTTCGTTTTCCAGTTTGAGTGCAATAAATGTTTAAAATTGAGAGGAAAAAAAAAAAAACTTAAACTGCACATAAACAGAATTCCTGATTCATATTTATTTCAGAATCATGCAGCCCTAGTTGTACCCCAGCTGTTTGATACCAACATGACCTTGCCATCCTGTCCCATTGCCCCTTACCTGCATTTTGCCACACACACGTTCCGCGATCCACTGCAGGCCAGCACTGATTGCATGCTCCTCGGCACGGCTCTGGAGAAGCCCGTGCTGTGCCACCAGATGGGCCCACTGCAACCTCGTCATCTCTGTGCGGTGGGCCTCCGCGGCACCTCCATCCCTCTCTCCTGAGCAGCTGCTGAAGTCCAGCAGCTGGAAGTTCTCAGCATTCGAGGCCGCCGCCATATTGAAAATCCCCGGGAAGAATTGCTTTCGTGCGAGAAGGGCCAGGGTTTTTGTGTTGGCCTCCTCCTGCTGGAGGTACGACTCTAGGGAGAGCTGGGAGAGGAGAACCGAGGGCCCAGTGGCCAGGGAGGCAGGGGTTCCAGCTTGGTCCTCCAAATCAGAGGGAAGGAAGGTGGCCAGCCTCTTCACCTCCTGTGAGAGCACCTGCAGTGCAGAGTTTGTTTCTGCATTTTCAGCACCCAGAGTGGCCACTGTGTCCTTCAGCCTGAGAGAGCTCTCTTCCTGCCGGCCGGCCAGGCGCAGGGCGACGTCCGCGCGCGAGGCAGCCAGGACCTGCAGCTTGCGGTGCCGCCTCAGCTTCAGCTTCTTCTCCTGCCGTAGGGCCTGAAGCTCCTCTTCCAGTTGGGCCACATCTGCCTCTTCCAGCCAGGCCGCCAGACTGCTGGGGTCCCGTGATGGGGCTGTCTGGCATGCCTTCAAGGCCTCTGCCAGTTCTGCTTCATCCAGGATAGGCTTCCCAGCCTCACGCAGTGCCTGGAACGCCCGCACCTCATCCGGCGCAAGCACGTGGCTCGACGTGATGCTACCACAGAAGAAATGCAGGAACTGCCGGAGCTCCGCAACGTCAAAGAGCCAGTCGAAGTCCTCGCCCTTGAGGGACGCGGCGCCGGGGTAACCCAGCCGCGTGACGGCCTCCACAAACTGAGCCCCGTCAAGCATGTCAGAACTTCCAGAACAGTACCGGTCCAGTTCATACAAATCTTACTTAAACCACAGGAACAGGTATCTGAACAGTCCAACGATTATGATATTGAGATAATAAGTAACGACAGAAAAAGGAAATAAAAGGGAAAAATGTCAGATTAAAAAGGATAGCTCTGTAAAAAATAAAAATAATTAAAAAAAATGAAATATTTTCCCCCACATGCAATCGGCGTTTGTAGTTCAATTCCCCGTTTACAGCAGCGGTATAAACACTTAGGAAGCATGTAGCACAGTACTACCTACATAAACACGCAACTGAAATCTAATGTAGAAGTCATGTTTTAATATGGATTTGTTGTTTATGAAAGATATCTGCGCAAAGTAAACACAAGTAACAAGACCTCCACCACGTGATCCGTTACGGACGATCTAATTGGCTGTTCGGAAATGGCGCGCAATATCAAAAAACGAGTAGCCCACAAAGTGCCTTCACCTCAGAAATATTCAACTGACGTATATACATAAATTTACACACAAATAATTTCATGCCCTAGTAATATTACATCCTAAACAAATATCAATCCTGTTGCCGACACCCTCAGTTTCTCCTGTATTCACAAATTGTATGCTAAAGCGCTAACTGCGAACGGCACTATAGTGACCGCTTACTTAGGACAGTCATTCGGTAAAAGCATCTTTGTCTGAAATTACAAAACCTTTAATTTTACATCCGTGTGTATTGCGGTTGCTCCCTTACCGTTATTTTTCGATAGAAAGTAAAGCTTCTGGGGAAAACCCCAGTCAATGCGCTTGACTCACTGAACCGAACTTAACTTAAGCACTCTGACGTCATACAGCCGCGACGGCGGCAGCCGTGCTGCTCACTGGTTGTGGGCGTTAACTACGGAAAAAGCACAAATAATTCAAATAGATATTCATTTTGCAATTGGCAATTCAATATTCAGTCTGAGCATGCATTTGTCATTTCAGTATTTAATCTGAGCATTTAATTTGAAAATACATTTTGCAATCAGCAATTCAATGTGCAAAAGTGCTTATTCAATCTTTAATTAATTTAAAAATATTTTGAATAATAAATAGAATAACAAGGCACTGAATTGCATATCGTATTGCTATGGGCTTTTTGCCTCTTTATTCAAATGCAATGGCGTCTTCTGCAATTTTATTGCGTGTTTGGTGTTAAACTCAATTGACAATTCCCAACCGTCAGAAAACTCACGAGAGGTGATGTCCGAGGAGATCTCCGCAGAGCAGCTTTTGCACGGCTCTCCCCTTCTCGAACGAACCAGATGTGTCAGCCCGCTGGTGGAGGGTGCCCTCTGCTTGCTTCCTGCCTCTGTCCCTCTAAGACCTCTGCCAGCTTTCTCAGGACCTGGTCGTGTCGCCATCTGTAGCGGCCTTGGGAGAGTGCGGTCTTGCAGCCTGACAAGATGCGGTGGAGGCCCTTGCTCCTGGTGTTACAAAGAGGGCGACATTCCTCCTGGCCCAGCCACAGTTCTACATTCCGAGGGCAGGGGAGAGAGTCGTAAGTGGCTCTTACCAGAAAGCTGAGCCTCGCCTGCGGGATCTTCCAAAGGTCTGCCACACTGATGGTTACCGATCACGCGCTTCCATGTCGTCCAGTCCCCCTGGCGCCCCTGAGCGACAACCTTGATCTTGAGACACTCGTTCTCCATATTTGTCACCTCTGCTACGACGAGCTCCTTCCTCTCTTTCCTGGTTGCCTTTGACCAGAACTTTGGGGCCTCTCCGTACCCAAGGCCAGCTCTTCCTGCCTGCACTCTGCCAATGATTTTTTTGTGCTGCAGCCTGCTTATTGCCTTGTTGATTTCCCACCTCCGGCCAGTATGGATTTGGACATTGGCAGCCCTCCCGGCCTGGTGGTACACTCCTTCATCTCAAGCACCAGCCTGGTCTTCTCCTGCATATAGCCTAGCGTGATCGACTGCAAGGGCAGCTGGAAGAAGATTCTTCCGAAGAGACCAGTCTCTGACAGGCATCGTGGCAGACCCAGCCATTTCTAGATAGATAAACGTGTTGGCTTTCCCGTCCATCTCGCTTACCGTGCATAATGGGATCTGGCATAGCTTCAGTGACCACAGTATCCTTTGCTACATTGTGGCATGGTAACACCAAGCCTTGAGTTTTCCCGGGAGCTGGCATTGGTCGACCCTTGTGAGGCCTTCTGTTAGCTGCTTCATCACGGCTTTTCCTGCTTGCTTGTCTGATGCACTAAAATTCATTTATTTATTTAATTAATTTTGACACACGGTCCTCCACACATTGAGAGCTTCCACTGTATTATGAAAAAAAAAATAAAAAAATTTTATGAGCAATTAAAAGACTATATAAAAAATGATGTATCAGGAGTGCTTATAGTGGGATTGAAATACAATAAATTAAATGTAATTGGGTGATTCCTGTTTTGGGCCACATATTCATGTCCTCATGTTTAACTGGCTCTTATGCTTTTATAAAATTAGACAAATATTTATAACAAAACTATTTTATTATGTGTTTAGGTGTTTTTTATTGCTCTAACAAAGATAAATTTTTATATTTTTGCATCTCTTTAAATCACCATTTCTCTGGAATATATGCTCATTTTAGCATGTGCCAAATGCAATGTATTCAACCTCCTCAGTAAATATAAACTAAAAAATTATAAAAACCAAAGCTTATTCTTTATTATTTTGATAGCCTAGGGTATACTACCTTTAGAGAAAGAAACAAATCTGGTGAAACCTATTTTGTTTTCTGTAATTATATAATATATGATATGTCCCCACATTTGTTTTCCACCCTGTGAGCCTCTAGTTTCTTGGCTCCCAAAAAAGACTACAAATCCATACAGCCATTTCCAGGAAGTGACATCATTTGTTTTTTGAGGCGCCCTTAAAGTTCCACCCTGTTAGTATATATTATGGTAAATATGTATTAAAACATTTTAAAATAAATATTTAAATGCTGATCAGCTGTAGAGTGTGTGCTAGCTAAATGTGCTCACTCAAAGAGCTAGAGCTAAATTAGTTAGAAATATTCCACCCTGTTAGGTTCCACCACCTACACCTACACCTACCTGTACACCACCTACCCCGACCCAACAAAACCCAACACCCCCTGAGCTTACACCTGTAGCAGAATGTTCAAGGTTTGAATGCATAGTAGGGTTCATGTATAATTGTGTAGATTTGTTGAATTTTATAATAGGGTGCAATATTTCATTCATAAAACATGAGAATAGATCTATAAGATCTAGATCCACTGTTATTTATGTGTTGTGACGTTCTTTGTGTTTCAGGCAAAAGAGGCAAGATCAAAGGCAAAGAAAATAGAATAAGCAAAAACTAGAAAGGGAAATTGGAAAGTAAATTGTATTGACCTTTGGCATGATTATTGTTTTGGTCATTGTTCATGTATGTTTTTTAAATCTTTTTTTGGTTTCACTTCAAACTTTGGAGGTTGGCTGGTATGAAATGTTCTTAAACTAATGAATTCGATCTATCCCTATGTATTTTGTGAATATTATTATTCTGATGCTATTCCAGACATTACAGTAGGTTAAACATGCAGAAATATAACGGAGAAATCATTGGCTATGTTGAATCTTTATCTACTTGCCTAGAGGCCTACTCAGTTCCACCCTGTTAGGCAGTGATTTAAAAAATATTCTAATCACAGCAGTAAGTGTTTGGTATATTTGTATATTGTTTGTTAAATGAGGTACGTATAATGCATCTACATATACTTTTATTTCTAATTAATAAAATTCCTGATACAAGACAACAAAATGGGGACAGAAAACGCACAGATTCCATTATTCTGACATTGTAATCTTCATAAAATTAAAACTGTTAATGCTACAAGAATGAAACTTTTATCATAGCAAAGGGGACACATTGTATCCCAGAAAGGTTCAGTATTGTTTGACTTGTACATTATTTAAACTCTGTGATTACCTTGTACATGTCCCTAATCGGGTGGAAAACATCTGGAGAAATATATACAAAAAACATCCCATATTTATAATAATTTCAACCCCTGAGCTTGGCGAACATGCATTCCTCATAGTTAAGTATGGTATAGTCCTAACAAAATGTTTAAACCATAAAATACAATTAAATTTTCAGAAAACAGACAGCCAAATATGTGGTCCAAAACAGGAATCATCCAATTATAAATAGAGCTGATGTAACTAATACAAAACAGTTCTTATATTTTCCCCTTCTACAAGACTCATAATACAAGTATATTATTGTAACGCTATTGCTATTTTCGAATATTATTTTTGCTATATTACTCACACAGTAAATTACCGGTAATAATGTATTATCGACACAACTGTCGTATTTAGAACAATATTACAAAGGTTGTTAGTTTTTGCAGACGATTCGCCGTGAAAATCATACCAATCATCGCTGGAATCATTGTAGTTTCGAACTACGGTAGTTAAAAACTAACGTGGTACGATGGTTTTGGGAAACAGTCGTACTTCGGATGTTGGTTAGTTTTAACTACTACTGTACAGTACGATGCATCGCTAATGCTAACTTCCATAGTTGCTTGGGAACAGAGGTGGATATTTCAGGTCCAGAAAGTAAAAATCCAGACCAGGATTTTGTTTCAGCCAACCAATTGAGCATAAAGAGTCACAGTCACATAGTACTCAACTGGTTGGTTGAAACAAAATCCTAGTCTGGATTTTTACTTTCTGGACCTGAAATGTCCACCTCGGCTTGGGAAACGCACCCCGGAGCAATTTTCGAGGCGGTGTTCGAACCCGTAATTTTACTATCTGACTACGTGCCTGACCAATACCAATATACTGTAATTTTAACTGCACATCTATAACACGTCACATCGCCAGGACTAGCAGCCTTAAGAAAAAAACACAAACAAGATAAAAAAGAACTATTATTAGTCAGAATGTTTCTTGATGAATGATAAGAGCTGCTCTAAGACATATGACCACTAGAGGGGGTTGCGCGGTGCAATTTGCACTAAACCACAGCCCATTGTCCTGCTCATCTTATTAATACTACGTCATTTACAAATGAGTATTTCTAAGCAATCACCCTTTAAAAGTTACAATACATATGATAGCATAAACGTTAAACCAAGGAAAGAAAAAAATAATAGATCAGGAATTCCTTAACATGTTCTGGCATTTTGGTAATTCTCATTGAAAGAACAAATCAATTCATCCATCCATCCGTTGTCTATACCCACTTGTCCTATGCAGAGTCGTGAGAATACTTGATTTTCTCTGTACTAATCAAAGTGAGAGCAATAAAAAGAGCAGGCCACGGTATTTGCATGTTTTCCCGTTTGTGATTCCATTGAAACCCTTCTTGTTGTATCTCCTTTAATGGGTTTGCATCTCATCTTAGGAGTTTCCTGCCTTGCACACTTTCTTCGACAGGCCTCAAGCTCAGCACAGCCATGCACTGGGTTAGTTGCATGGGTTCGGATCACAGCGAGCGCCCCGTGAGTACATGGGGGTAACTGCAGTGCGACCTGCTGCTCTGGTACCCAGCCTGCAATGTCTTGGCTCCATTCACTTGGGCCTGGCCTGAAGCTACAGATCTGTAGTACAGTGGGAGTATAGTTTACTCATGTGTGGGATACTAGAGGAAATGCTATTGTATGCTGATTAGAAAGTCTGGTAATATAAATGTTGCGCTTTCTTTCCTTGTGGGCATATTATTTGTTGTATTTAGCATGCAAAATGCATGAAGTGTAAACAGCCATCAACATCTCCTAAAATGTGTGGGAGTGTGAAGCAGCGGGAAATATCATCAAACCACACTGACCTTTTTTTTATCACCTGTGAGTAATACAAACATTATAAAGGAGCTTTCCAGTAAAATTTCATCATGTAGAGAAAAGTTACTAATTTCTCAAACGATTCACTGACAAAAAGAATAGACAGTTCTTTCCTAATGTCTAATATGATGCAGTAAAATTCAACTGATCCTATCAGCTGCATTTCTAATACATGCTTTTGTTAGATCTGAAAGCCAGGCAATATTTTTAGACCTTGATTTGAATTTCATTAGGCTGCGATCACAGCATCGTTTCTATGGCGAACAGCCGGCTGCTTCAGGCATATGAGAGGAATCGCTTAGTGTCCTCCAATCACATGCCAGGTGCAGTAGATCAAGGGGCAAGGATGTCGCCGATGGAACTCCCGCCACAACAGACAGAACATACATTTAGAGGAACAAAAATGGTTTTTAGAAGAACATAAGCAAACATGTATGGAAATCCACAGAGTTTAATTATCCTAGTATCTCTTTTTTCTGTTAGGCACTATATGTACAATGAGAAAAAAAGGACCAGCTTGTAGTTCTGAGGGTATAATCACAAATGTCGCAGTGGGGTTGGTGAGTGACTCCGCAGGCTAGGTGTGTGCCTGTGATTGGATGGTTGTTGCTTCAAACCTCAGCCTCAGCTGAACACTCACATGCCCAGGAGTCTTGAGCGCAGCCTTTACCCCGCAGCTCCAGGGCTGCCACACATTAGCTGACCCTGCATCGTCACCCTTCCCCCCAGTACATTCAAGTTATTTATACCTTGGGAAACAAGCCTTTACCTGGTATATACCCATTTTCCTGACAGTGTAAGTCTGTCTGCACACCATATCCATGTACCTTATGTATGTTCTAGGTCGATGTAGGGTAGGCTGATTGGCTGTGTGAGTGTTGGTGCCCACCTGGGGTTGGTTCCTGCCTGCGCCTGTTGTTCCTGGGGTGACCTCTGTGACCCCAGTGGAGATTAAGTGGTTATGATAATGGATGGATGTATGTTCTTGCTGCTGTAAGCGTCAGAATTTCCCAGGATCAAACAGCTGCAGCTTAGCCTTAACATTTGGTATATTGGAGGATATTTCAACTCCCGTCAGCTAGTACCACTACTACGCATCTGTATAAAATAAGACAATAACGGGTGACCAGTTTCAAAGACCGTGGGGCAAAGGGAACCTTCCTATCTGATGCTTAGTAAAGGAGGAAAATACAGTTAATCAGTGTAAAAACAGCCGCAAAAACATGGTTGTCTGGGCTTCATCAAACCGAAAAGCAGTCATAACATGCTAGCCACACCTCGATGATCCCGCTAGCGTCTCTAAGAGACCTCTGATTGATGGAAACCTGAGCTGAAGTACCGATTTCGACATGTCGTAGTGGAATAAAGGTTTATATTTGGCGTACCTAAGGGGATTAGGGTGGAGACCATGGTAAATTATAAATTCTGTTTTTTTATACTGTTATTTTCAAGTATTGGCTTTAGGAAAACTTAAATGCATAAAGTCACACAACAGTCACATAGAGTCCCTTGACATACATAACATAATTTGCACTGTGTACTGGTGTCAATAGGATTGGCCCCGAACGGGTGGATCTCGTATTATAAGGGACGGGTGGCAACTGTAGGTGTTAGAATTTATAATTTAATTTAATTTAATTTAATTTAAAATTGAAGCTACATTTTCACCTGAATAAAAATAGGCTAAGTAACGTTTAACATAACTAATCGATTTTTTTTAGAATAAACAGCTTATGAAAGGGACTTTATCAATAATGTGATTGACGAGATCCACCCCGGATCCCGAACCCACTATTTCCCAAACCCTGCCTATACGGCCCAAAGGAACAGACGAATAGCGTGGTCACGCTACCCAATCAGCTGTCTTCTTTGTCGCATTAAACTTAAATGGCCATTGGATAGTGAAACTATCAATGACTGAAACCCCCGCTTGTTTACGGTTTGTTTAGTCATTGTGACTCACTCGATTAACCCGTTATGAACGTAAAGGGACTACAATACAGTAATAACCATCCTCTCCGCACTGTATATAGTCTAATTATAAGTATGCCTATGTGTCTACCTCTCGAGCAGGTAACTTTAACTGTGAGAATTACACAGCAGTTTCATTCAAGTTTCACCAACAGTGGGAAGTATTATACACGGTGTATACACTGTTTATACACTTTCATTATTTTCTGTTTGCAGGAAAAGGACATGTAGCACATGGCTCCGTATAATGAAGACGTGTACAGAAGGTTGTTGTTTAGGTTCAAGAAATTGCGTCAGGGTGTGATTTTGTGTATAAGAGCGTGTGCCTAACACCTTGGGTTGGCATCCCGTACATGGTGCCCCCTGCGCTGTGCTTGCGGGAATAGACTGCCGATCTACCATCGTTCTGTCCTGGATAAGATGGATAATATTATAAGCCATAGTATGTGGCTAGATGAACAGTTAAAGGTGCGTGCGGCATATTTGCAGGCAAAGTCCCCCCCGGATGGGTACTCCTCTGCGGGGGCGGGGCTGGGGCTTGGCTATATGCCTTATAAACGGGAGCTGGATGAAGCGCAATACGCCTTCCGAATATATCATACAGGAGCGACGAGATCTCGGGGTACAGACTGTTTTCAAAATGATCGTCGTCATTGAAAATCAGGTAAGGAGCAGAGAATAATCCAAAATAACGTGGAGATATAGATGCAGATGCGTGTTTTATTTTTTAAATACTTCTTTGTATTACGAACGAGATATATATGTGTCACTTCTAACGTGTGCTTTATAAAGATCATTAAATATGTATTTTTCTGTTACACGAAATATGAGGTGGGGACCCTTTAAACATCTCATGACGAATGTGGGTCAGTTCCGATTCAGAAAGGTTGGGATAAAGGCAAAAGTTGGGAAACGAAAAAAGTTTCTGATTTGGACATCGGGGGACATGTTATAATTGGTTTTAGGCGCAAATTTTGACCCAGACTTCAAAGTTCAAATGTATCGTTTTATCGGACAGTGATCAGGGAGCCGAAGACAGAGAAATCCGGTATATTACTGGGGACGGTGCTTGTTAACGCAGCCGAAAGCTGTCCACGGAGGAATCTGGTGGTTCCTGTGCTCTTTGATAATTATAAGGCTTCTAGCATGTCAACTGACACGCATCGCCCCATGATTACTGATACAAAGTAATAAAATTATATCAATAAGTATAAGCTTTATTTGCACGACGCAGTCCGGAGTTTGAGTCCCCACCTTGCGAGAAGTATTAATATTTAATCAGTGAAATGAACATCTGACGAGTCTTACAGGAGTGTGTCTGGTGGCTGAACTTTCGACCAGACTCTGAGTCGGTATATACATCGATACTGATAGTGACAGCCGGAGAGGCTTCAGTGCTTGAAACGGACCCTTAAAACGGGGCATTTCCCTTTGAATCGGTCCGATTAAGTGCGCATTGACATTCGGTATTGTGGTGACGCCAACTTGTTCTCAATTGTTTGATGCGTTTGCAGCCTCTTCTTCCCAGCGTGTAGTGTGTTCACTTTTTCAACAGGCTATCCGGTGGGACTGTTGGAGTTCTGATCATCTAGCCTCGTATTTTGTTACTAACATCCATTTAAAAATATGAAATTGTTTGTAAATGACGTGAAAAGTGACGTCGGTCTCTCTCTTTTCCAGGAAGCCTTTGACAAGGCGCTCAGAGATGCAGGTGACAAACTTGTGGTTGTGGACTTCACTGCGGTTTGGTGTGGCCCTTGTCAAAGCATCGCCCCATTCTATAAAGTGAGCATTACTAGCTATCTTATATCTTACATTACACATTATGTCTAACTTTGTATATATGATGCTGCCAAATAATCCATTGAGCGTGGGGGCGGAGGGCATATTACTCGAGGCCCGGCCTTTTAGGCTATTAGAAATGGATCTCCCAACCGAATTTACATAACGCTTCAATGGATGGACACGGAAGGAGGACCTGGAGCACTGTTGTTTACCGTCGCTAGGCGACCATTGGGGAAGTCTCTTCCACCCTAGGCTTCTGATGTCTGTAATAATGAGGAGCTCTAGCAAGCGGCCCATTCCTGGCTCCGCTGGACGTCTGACGTTTCTTTTTACAGAAGAATAGGTCGCATAATCGGGAACGGAGGGCAGTTCGCAGCCTCTGTGTTCGCACAAGATTCACTGTTTACGGATGGAAGGTTTTTCCAGTCATGATTAATAAATGTCCCACTCACAGTACTGTCATGTAGCAACTCCGCAATGAGGGACGTGGCCATACCTGTAAGTGATTAGCAGATGAGGGACGTGTCCAGTGTTGGCTGAGCTCTCTGGAAAGAGTGCAGCTCTGATCTTTCCTGTTACTGTTTTTGGTCACTAGAGTCTCTCCGAAAATCCAGATTACAAACAGGTCGTGTTTCTGAAGGTAGATGTGGACGACGCCCAGGTAAGCAGAGCTGTCTGCCATCCTCAGATCTTTGTCTCCTCATTATTTTGTGGTTGGGGGAGGGGTGCATGCCTGTACTCTCTTCTCGATGTGGTACGCTTTGCTGTGGGATTTTCTTCATGTGAATTCTTTAGGCTGAGTTCCACGTCAGGTGACTGGTCAACTTCAGGTTCCATGCTTGCTGGCTGGCCGAGTTGGGCGTGTCACCATGGAGGAGTATGATAAACGGGGTTGCTTTTCATTGCAGGATGTGGCCAGCTTTTGTGACATCAGTTGCATGCCCACTTTCCACTTCTATAAGAATGGAAAGAAGGTAATTTTCCTTTTTAAAATTGTTTTATTAGTTCACGTACTTGAACCCCTTTTAGCAGAAATTCCATTCTTGATATGTGAGCTTCACCTTCTGAAATACGAGATCCACTTTCTGAAATGTGGATCTGCGCGCAATGACACTCTCCTCCCATTCTGGAAATGCCATTTGTACAGTATTTACTGTAGTTGAATGCAGCTCCTTTTCTCCCAGTCCCTTGTCCGTTCACTCATCCCTCGTCCCGTCTTCTCTCCACACTCCTCTCTTCCAGATTGACGACTTCTCCGGGTGCAACCAGGCCAAACTGGAGGAGAAGCTGAACAATCATAATTGAGGCCTTCGCATCTGCCCAAGCGCCCGTAGCCACCACAAACACTGTATCAGTCTCGGCCCTTCTTCATCTCCATGATTTATTATTGCTGGTTCCTGGTGGCCCTGTTGTTTGAATGGATCTGTGTACGCCAAGCATTCTGCGGCTAACAAACGGCATTAGAGCCACCAGGCTTAAAGTGAATTTTCTGCTTCTGGTTGTTTGATAATTTTAGCCTAGTTATTTCTATGCGCGGTAAGAATACTGTACTATACTATAAGTCAAAGTATCTTGCAGCGTTTTTTACTGTTACTAATAAACTAACATTGACTCTGAGCGCCAGTACATCACTGTACATTCGTTTGCGATCCTCACACAGGGGCCGTCGGTTATTAAGCTGCTAGTAGCGGTCTTTCTGCCCGTGGGTGACTGATGATGGTCATTCCCCTGCTTGGCACAGTGTTTTGGGAAAGCAGCTGGGCCTGGCTCTCGGGGTCGCCCTGTGCTGGGGGACTCCATTTGTGACGCGGCGTGAACCAGGACGCAAGGAAACCGCAACGCTGGATGGACGTTTGATAAGGGAGCTGGGTAGAGGGGCCCCAAAGCAAAAAGCTGCCCAGTCAGTGTGTATTTGGGTATATCCCATTTTTTAATAAATCACCCATTATGAAGATGAGTCAAAATAATACTTATACATCCAGTAGACGACAATTACGAAATGAAAGTCCAAAGTAATGAAGAATTTTATATAAACACTAGGGTAACACTTAAGGCCATGTTTTTAGTAATTTACAAAGACGTTCATAATGCATTCATAAAGCATGAAAAATGCATTATAATGGGTGATATAAGCATTAAGGATGCTTTGTACTGCATTATAAAGGCATCTATAGTACATTATAGACGAGAGCTTCATAAAGCAGTCATAATGCATAATAAACATGGCTATAACGTGTTACGCCTTTTTATAAATATAGCCATGTTAATAATGCTTTATGAATGTATTATGGATGTGTTATAAATGATTAAAAACGTGGCCTTCAGTGACACATCACCAACACTTCATCGTAAGATTTGTACTAATTAACGACCTGAACGTACTGCCAGATTAATTTTTCATGGTTTAATAAAAACATGAGAATTGTTTACACATATACATTGCACAATCACATCTGTTTTTACACATAGTAAAAGCATATAGCAGCATACAATTAATACTGTTGGTTTCTATATGAAAAAATACAGCTTTTATTTTACAAAAAAAGTATTTAAAAAAGGAAAGTGATGGTTTACATTATGAATCATGATCCACATGTACCTCGACAGGAATACAACGTTATGGTGAGTGGTGACTCCATCTTAAAAATTAAATCCTGATTTTCTTTTCCTGAAACAGGAAAGAAAGATTAAATGCAAAGATTAAATGTAAAGTACTGAACAGTAGTCTTAGGCTGTCAAAGAAAATGGTTAAGTTTATTTATCAGGGAAGTAAATCTGGCCCAAAAAAAGCCACAATGTAACTTTTGAGTTTATCCAAATAGTGACCGAATAGATGCTAACAAACACGTCGTCCTCAGCTCAGCGACAGTCCAGTCATTCCATTCGCTGAATTTCACCACCAGCTCAAGTGATTGACTTAAGTTAGTTAAACAAGTCAATGGGGTATTGTTTGCCGAACAAGGCATGCCAGGGGTCAAGTAAAATAATACATGGGTGTATTGGATGGGTGCTGCAAATACCGGGGTGACATTAGGAGAGGGTTTGGAGTGGCTAAGCTGAGAGTCTTCGACAGATTAAAAAATCATAGGTTTACACGGATATAATCATTTAAACATTTTCATTCTAAGACTTTTACACAGTACTTTTTACAACAGGCTTTCTCTTTTTTAAAATTTTGCATCTCTGCGTGAATGAAGGTAAAGCGATCATGCTGGGACAGCCAGTTTAATTGTTAAAAATATAGTAGTCCTGTTTTTCTCTAGAAAGGGACCGATTGAGATTGCTAAGACTCGTACAGTGTGGATCACACCTGAGTGGTTGGAACGTTCTTTAATCCATCCGTCTTCCAGTCACCAATCCTCGATGGGGTCGCTGGGAATTATCTTTAATCTTATTTTAAAGCATTTATTCTTACTGTATACTGTGAATAAGCTGTGTAAGTAACATGATGGAAGTCCAGGGTGTCAAACTCCAGTCCAGGTGGGCCGGAGCCCTGCACATTTTTGGGTTTCCCCTCATTTAACACACCTGATTCAGCTCCTTGTGCTAATGACCACACAGCTCTTGAGCTGAATCATTTGTGGTGGAATGAGGAAAGACCTAAGCTACACGGGGTGTAAGTGGAAGTGGATCCCTGTCTAGTATTGCTTTAACAGCTTGTAACAGCTGTTTTCCTAAATGAAATATAATAGCACGCCAGCCAGAGACGCCAAGAAGTACAGTTAGCGGATTTAATCTGGGTCTCTGTCTGGCAGCACTGACCCAGGTAGGGTGTGCAATATGATATGTGCGTTATTCATATTTCATATATGTGACGCTGAATCCGCTACGCACACGCACTCCTTGGGGGTTGTGTGTGAGAGCACCCCCTGGTGGCAGCAGCGATCACCCACTTACCTGGAGCAGTCGTGCCCGCTCCATCCCAAAGTGCAGTGACACCGATTAGGCCTGATGCATCTCCCGCCATTCAAACATGGCGACGAACACACGGCTGGGGGGGGGAGAGGGAGGAGTCACATGACTTTCAGAAGAAAGCAACAAAAATGCAATAGCTACTCCACATTCATCTGACAAGACACTGGACCACAGCAGGATAACATATAACCTCATAAGCATTCCTCGTGGGTAGAACAACACTGGTGCAGCAATAAGTAAATTATCTACTCTAGATACTGCTGCAGAAATGATGCAGTCACACGCAGGTATTGGATTCTAAGGCATGTGTCCTGGAATTTGGCACACACTGGGAGATAATTCCGGTAGATCATTCGCAATGAAATACTTTAATCCCCATAACTGCACTGCTGTAGTATCAGTAGTAGAGGACTCGTTCTGGCCGCAGGGTACTGTATTAACTCTTCAAGTCGCTGGATTAATGTGTGTGAATCAAAAAGGTTATCAGCCTCAGGCAGAAGCATCACTTTTATTCAAAACTTTCGAAGGAAAGTGTCTCGAACCTGGCAGATGTCTGTACGATTCAAACAAGATACGTGAGATATTTGAACCTTTGCACCCCATTGCAAAAAGCGATAAAGGGTCACATTCGAATTTTTAAAGATTTCCATTTTAGTCGCCCCCTCTCGGAGGGTCGGGGAGCTCACCGCTGTGGCAGCGCGTGCCGCTCCACCCTGCGGGGCACTCGCACTGGTAAGGGGCCACGCAACGCCCCCCATTGAGGCACGGCAGGATGCAGATGGCTGCGGAGGAAAGACAGTAGTTTAAGAACGTGGAGAATCACTCAGAAAACTCACAAGCATTCATGCACTATTGAGCCTTACATGTTATTTTAAGTGAGCAGATTAATCATGAATAAAATGGCTGAATGAAATCAGAGGCGGTCAGTCTGTAAGTAAATAAACAAAGAAGTGAAGGGACGAGTGTGTAAGCTAAAAATGCGTGTGAGTGAGTAAATGAGTAATGAAGCGACTAGGCAGCGAAGTGACAGAGCTGGTGAGTTAATCAGTGTATGAAAGTGTATATGTGAATGAAAGTGAGTGAGCGCGACAGTGAGTGTGAGTATGCAAGTAACCGAGTAAGTAAATGAGTGAGTGTGTGAATGAACAAGTCAGTGAGGAGGCGTGTTAGTAAGTGAGTGTCAATGAATGAGTGTGTGAGTACATGAATAAGTGAATCAGTGAGTGAGTGAGTATCCAGCATTTGGGGCAGGAGCAAACGTTGGGCCTCTGGAATGTGTGAATGAGTGTGTGAGTGCATGAATTAGTGAATCAGTGAGTGAGTGAGTTAATCAGTAAGTGAGTGAGTATCCAGCATTTGGGGCAGGAGCAAACGGTGGGCCTCTGGAATGTGTGAATGAGTGTGTGAGTGCATGAATTAGTGAATCAGTGAGTGAGTGAGTGAGCAAGTAAGTGAATGAGTGAGTAAGTACTCACGCTCCTCACACAGCCGGCCCATCCAGCCCTCGGGGCAGGAGCAAACATTGGGCCTCTGGCACAGGCCTCCGTTCTGGCATTGGAACCAGCAGATGGCTGGAACAGGCAAACAAAGCAGTGTGTTTTTTGCCTGGACCCCGAGTCACACCAGTGTTTAGTGCCTATCATATCCTCACTGTCCACCGACATCAAAAACAAGCCATGCACTGTCCATGCGTCCACATGCCTCACAACCATGCTTTATACCGAGTCTCCCAGCATGCTTTTGGCCTGGATACCAGCATAAGAATCCAGGAAACCCTGGTAGATACGTGGCTGGGGGGTCAGGATGTTCAGTGTCATGGTGCAAATTAATGGAAGCATTGTCCATGGCAAAATAGCTGACACTTCAAATGCTGAATGTCGCCTTTGATGTTCTAGACATGACCTGGAACCATCAGATATGAAGGATCGTACTTTTGCTGAGCTGCAGGTTCCGCGTGACACCGGTTCTGGTGTCAGTGCCGGGAGTGCGGCTGGTGTATGACAAGGCAGGCCAGCAAGGCGCTCTACCTCTGCATGTGGGAACGGGGGTCCAGGTCCCGTTCTCCAGGCACCTGCTCCTGCTGGTGCCCTCCATGGCGTACCCCCTGTAGCAGGAGTACAGGGCCATGTCCCCATACTGGAAGACAGCCCCCCGGACCAAGCCATTGCTCACGTGGCGGGGGGGGCCGCAGGAGACCCCTGCACGCAAGCAAGGGAGAGGCTGTCTGAGTCGAGCCGGACCACCAGCAGCACCACCCCACCCTGCCCAGCGCTCTGTGTTCTACACATGTTCCTCAATCAGGAATTCGGTAATCCATTGCTTTGGCCAATCTACAAGAATTTGTTGGTACAGTAAACCTTTAATCCATGACTCAACAACCAGTGGTTTCATTCTTTTTTTACTTCATAAAAGCACAACACCCTATACCATATACTTAATATGCTAGCAATGTTAATATCACATAAATTTGACTTCATGCTATTCAAACTGGCAAGTTCTTTTGTGGGGCATCTGACTGAACGGAATAGCTTATTGGAGATCAGTGGCTTGTACTACGAAGCGAGGTTACTGGCTTATCGGGGTAGCTTGTCGGACTTAAGGTACCATAGTTTAAATGGACTTCACATTTGTTCACTTACATACACTTACATTACACAGACTACCTTAAATCCGACAAGCCCCGATAAGCCAGTAACCCCGCTTCATAGTACAGACCCCAGGTCATGCAGGGACACGCACACATTAGCACGAGCACACAAAAAGCACACCTAGTTGCATGTACTTCCACACGCATGCACATACATGTGGACCTGCAAACAGAATCAAAGTTTAAAGCCAGTTATAGGGAAGCAGAGGTGGATGGTTCAAGTCCAGAAAGTGAAAATCCAGACCAAAATTTTGTTTCAACCAACCAGTTGAGCATAATGAGTCACAGTCACAGACTCAACTGGTTGGTTGAAACAAAATCTTGGTCTGGATTTGTATTTTTTGGACCCGAACTATCCACCTCTGCAGTGGAAACAGGGATAATGTGGCCTTATGTGGTTATAGGGTCAGACACAAGTGCAAACTCAACAGACCATACGATCACACTCTCTGCAGTTCCCAGGAAAAACAAGGGCAATCAAAGACACCAGAGTCACACATGCAAAAGGGAAGAGAAGAAAGAGGAAGGTCTGCCGGGTCTCACTGTCCTCACAGCGCCACCCCAAGGGCGAATGAAACATAGCAAACTTTTTTCTAATCACACCAGCGAAGAGTGATTCACCCTCTTAATTTAAATGACACCCCGATCCCCATTGAAAGTGCTGAGGGATTTACAGAATCCCGGCGTGAAAGGGCTCATCCAGTACAAAGCCAACAAGACAGACTTTTTGTTCAATAAAAATTCTCACTAAGTAAAGCTGTATCTCTGATCAGGCACACAGACATAGATGTATTTCAGCAGAGGTCTGTCTTTACCGAACGCAACCTTCAGAAATGAGATGCTTGCAGGGACTGTATCACACATCAGTCTCCTTGCAGAAAATGCAGACCTAACCACACCTTTTGCCACCCACCCCCCCCCGGCCCCCAAATGCAATACTCCACAGGCACAGAACCTCTACACGCCTCCAACACAACACACCTAGCATGCGGAGGCCCCACGAACACCATATCGCCCCCCCCCCAAAAAAGGCTACTCACTCTCACACAGAGCCCCGGTGGGGGCCCACATCTGGTCACTCCCACAGGTGATGGTGGCAGCACCTTGACTCTGGTAGCCCTTCGGACAGCTGACCGGCACCGTCTCCCCCACGAAGAAGACCCTTCCGGAGGCATTAGCGTTCGGGTCGAGCAGCCCGGGGGGGGAGGGGCAGGGCTTTGCTGCGGGGTCAGGGGAATAGGGGGTCACATGGCCGTGTACCAGGGTGTGGGCACCTTGTGGTACCAGCGCCACGGACCCCTGGAGCAGCTCTTTTGATAGCAGCTGGATCCAAAGCATCCCTCTGCCTATTTTCTTTTTTTCTTTTTTCAAATAGGTGCCCCTTCAGAAGCTGGTTGTTGACATCTTAACATGAAATGTCCCTTTTTGTTTTTAAGACCTGCACAACACCATGTGAACAGAGCTGTCCAGACGAGAGGCAGCGTTGGTGTTATCAGTAAGAAATGTTGAAGGTTAAGGATGACTGCTCAGATTTAGAAATGTGAGATGTGATTCACCACAAGGTTCATGCCTTGTGACAAATAAACATCTCAATCATCTACACATCCCCACGGCGCTTGTCCAGTACAGGGCAAAGGGGGGGGGGGGGACTGGATCCTATCCCAGTAAGATAAGGGGACAAGCCAGAGGAATTTCCCAGAGAGCAGAGTGCATACACACACACACACACACACATTCATATCTTTGTGGGACCGTCCATTCATTTCTATGGGCAAAACTCTAATCCCAACAATGACAGAATTAACCCTAACCAGCCCTAACCTTAACCCTAACCCTAACCCAGCCCTAACCTTAACCCTAACCCTAACCAGCCCTAACCTTAACCATAAGTAACCAAATACAAGCATGTTGGCATTTTTAGTTTTTTGATTGCAGTGACAGATTTTTATAAAATTGAGTTTCACCTTGTGGGGATGGAAAAAAATCTCAAAACCTCGATTTTGGTCCTCATAGTGTCATGAATACATGAGATACACAAGTAGCCAAAACAAACAAAACACACCCTTATGCAAATTAATAGAAAATTAATAGAAGTTCAACATTTCAATATAACCTCATCTGTTTTGTAGTAGTATTTGGATGTAATTTGGTGTAGAATCTACCAATTCTGAGCAGTCTCTGATGGATCTCTGATGATGATCTTAGTACCATAGTTGAATTAGAGTTTAGAATTAGATGATCAGTGGTCATTGTTGACACACAGCACACAACAACAAAATGTGTCCTCTGCATTTAACCCATATGTGACATCGTGACATAGCAGGGGGCAGCTAATTCAGCGCCCGGGGAGCAGTGCTTGGGGACGGTACCTTGCTCAGGGTACCTCAGTGATGCCTTGTTGGTTGGGGATTCAAACCAGCATTCTTTTATTATAAGTGCGCTTCCCTAACCATTAAGACACCACTAACTGAATATGCTTATCTTTTGAAGTACAGTCTGTCTCATGAAGGCGCTGCTTGCAGATTGACCACAGATTCTGTACAGGGTTTTAATCCAGAGAGTTTCCAGGCTAGCACCCAGCATCAAGCACCTTGATTTTCTTTTTGTTGATGAAATCCCTCCCTATTTTCGACATATGGCACAGGGCTAGATCATGCCGAAAGACGCCTGACCTGTGACAAAATGTAACAATTATGAAATTTCCGACATACGATGATGCAACCCCAACCCATTGAAAGAGTGTGCAATGGTGGCATATCGTTGGCTATTTGGATTTAAACTGAAAATCAGATTGTAAAAGAAGTACTACTCGTTTCAATGAATTTGCACAAGGGCGTCCAATACGTTTTCGTCATTTTTCGTTTTTCTTTTATTATATTGAGTTTCCCCTTGTGGGTGACTGAAATAATGTCCCCACAACGTCAAAATAACAGGCTTTTGTCACATTTTGGGGACATCTGGTCCCCACAATGTGACACATACATGACCACATACACATACTCAAACACACATCACAAGCAGCTAACAGGATTCTTGCATACAGCTTTTATTATGCTAATGAGTTTATACGGGACGTACGTGTGCAGGTGGGGAACGAGGAATCCCACGAGCCATTGGCCAGGCAGAGGAGCAGGGGCTCCCCCTGGAGGGTGTAGCCCTTGTCACACTGGAACTCAATGCTGCGCCCAGTGGTGAAGTTGTGCATCAGCAGCCTCCCATGAAGCACTTCTGTGGGGTCCTCACAGCCGACAGCGGCTGTGACAAGCAGAGAGAGATTCTGGTGGGTCAGTTTATACACAGATAGGTACTTTATTAGGTGTAGCTGCTTGCTAATGCAAACAGCCTCTTCCTGCGAGAATCGGGTCCAGTCACTGTTTGGCTAAATATTATAACGGCTAAGTTTAATTATCTAGGATTTCAAACATGGTGCGTCTGTCGCTGCCAGATGAGATGGATCCAGCCGACATCTCAGAATGAGCCGCCCTCCTGACATTTTGATTAACTACGGTGTGTTTATGTTACAGAGAACAGTGTGATGAACAAAAAACATCCAGTCAGGGGGAGGTCTGTGGGTAAAGGCAGAGTGTTAATAAAAGGGGTCAGAGGAGAATGGACAGGCTTGGTAAAGCTAACAGGAAGGCTGCCTGTAAAAACAACAGCTCAGCACTACAGTGCAATGCAATGCAATGCAATTTTATTTATATAGCGCGTTATCACAACATTACATTGTCTCAATGCGCTTCACATTT
>JAABNX020000017.1:16286348-16296676 GCA_015163995.2 Mormyrus lacerda | reverse complement strand
CGTTATACAGTATCAGTGAGTATAAGCACATCTATAGCGTGATACAGTATCAGTGAGTATAAGCATATCTGTAACGTTATACAGTATCAGTGAGTATAAGCACATCTATAGCGTGATACAGTATCAGTGAGTATAAGCATATCTGTAACGTGATACAGTATCATTCAGTATAAGCATATCTAGCATGGTACAGTATCAGTGAGTATAAGCATATCTGTAACGTGATACAGTATCAGTGAGTATAAGCATACCTAGCGTGATACAGTATCAGTGAGTATAAGCATATCTACTGTATAGCATGATACAGTAACAGTGAGTATAAGCATATCTGTAACATGATACAGTATCAGTGAGTATAAGAATATCTAGTGTGGTACAGTATCAGTGAGTATAAGCATATCTGTAACGTGATACAGTATCAGTGAGTATAAGCACATCTACAGCATGATACAGTATCAGTGAGTATAAGCATATCTGTAACGTGATACAGTACCAGTGAGTATAAGCATATCTGTAACGTGATACAGTATCAGTGAGTATAAGCACATCTATAGCGTGATGCAGTATCAGTGAGTATAAGCATATCTGTAACGTGATACAGTATCATTCAGTATAAGCACATCTATAGCGTGATACAGTATCAGTGAGTATAAGCATATTATCTCTACCTGCACAAAAGATGCTCTTGGCTGTAGACTTGACCCTGCCGATGACCCCTTTAAGGAAATCCGGCCATGCTAAGATGTTGCCTCTTCGCAGGTCCTCAGGGCAGCTGGTGGCCAGAGCCTTCATCTGCAACAGAGGAGTGCAGAGTGATTATCTACATAGAAGCAAGGCAGCACATGTACAGATGTACAGAGCACACAGACACCCTCTAACGAGCAGCCCCACGTTAACCAGCCACAGATACCTCTAATTATAGAGCTAGAACTATAAAGGTGAGAGGAGAGAGGGGCTCTGATCCGGCCTATGACAGGCAAGTCTGCTTTCAAAGGGTGTTAAAAACATTTAACCTCAGTTTTCTGAGAAAACCGACTTCATTTTGTAATTGGAGATAATTGTATTTGAAATCGCGTTTTCACTTGATGCCTCAAGGGGGAGCACTGCAGCCTCAAGCCTTCAGGGTCACAGGTTTGCTCTCCTCCCCTCAGTCTGTGTATGGGGTTTCCGTAGCTGATAGTGTAATACAGTTCTGATTTATCGAGTTCTTTAAGAGCTCAGCTATTTGACAGTAGGTTTCATGTAGAGTGCGGTTCAGTCTTGCTAGAAGGGGCTTTTCCATACAACGCTTGTGCGTTTCTGCTTCTCATGAAGTCATTATCAGAATAACTTCGGTTTAAAAGTGACTGAAGCCGTCCCAAGAGCTCAGCTGGGGCCCGGCCCGCTGGCGGTGCAGAGGCCCTCCCCTTGCCACACCACAGGAGATTAAGGCGATCCTGGGTGAAGTATAGAGTGTCACGCTAAAAGACATGTGGTATGGCATCATGTGGAAGATGTCAAACTCGCTCGTCTGTTTCTGCGGTGAGGAAGAGCAGAGACAGACAGGCTGGGAGGTAGCACAGTATGACAGGGTGCAGGGAATGCTTGTCGTTCAGCCGCGTAATGACAGGGTGTATCGCCTCTGAGTGGCGAGAACAAGCCTTGCAGTGTCAGAATTACTTGCTGGGCTGTGAGGACATGGTCCCACAGGTTGAGCTGGCTGATGGAGCCCACAAATGACTCCACCGGGTTGAAACCCTTGCCCCTCTGGTCTTGGTCTTGGCCCAGCACCAGGGCCCCCCCACCTGCAGAGGAGAGACCAAATGATTCCCATGAGATCCCGGTAAGGTGCTCATGAGTCTGACCCAGAATCCCTGCTTTCGTTGTCAGCACTGACCACAAATAATCCCAGACTGGTCACACATGACAAATATAGGGGACGCTTCCCAACAGGACACTAATGAAATTAGCACAGTATAATAAAATAATGCAAGAAAATTAAATGAATCCTTCCAAAGTGAATGATTGACTCTGGGTTAATCACTCTGAGTTTACTGTACCCCTCTGGGTTAATCACTCTGAATTTACCCCTCTTGGGTAATCACTCTAGGTTAATCCCTTGGGGTTAATCATTCTGGATTAATCACTGTGTGTTTATCTCTCTGGTTTAATCTCTTCCTAACAGGGCACTAATTAAATTAGCACAGTATAATACAATAATGTAAAGAAACAAGACTATACAATGTCATTGATTGGCCGTGGGTTAATCGCTCTGGGTCAGTCTCTCTGAGAT
This sequence comes from Mormyrus lacerda, assembly GCA_015163995.2. NCBI lineage: Eukaryota > Metazoa > Chordata > Actinopteri > Osteoglossiformes > Mormyridae > Mormyrus > Mormyrus lacerda. Next base: position 16,294,404 of record JAABNX020000017.1, on the reverse strand, counting down.
AATCGCTCTGGGTCAGTCTCTCTGGGTTGATCACTCCGGGTCAGTCACTCTTGATTAATCACTCCGGGTCAGTCTCTCTGGGATAATCACTCCAGGTCAGTCTCTCTGGGTTAATCCCTCTATGTTAATCATTCTGCGGCTTTATCACTCTGGGTTAATCACACTCGGTTAGTCACTCGGGGTCAGTCACTCTGCATTAATCCCTCTAGGTTTATCAGTCGGGGTCAGCCACCCTGGGTTAATCACTCTGGGTTAATCTTTCCAGGTTAATCCCTCTGGGCTTATTCCTCATTTGGTGTCTCCCCTCATGCTTAGAATACGGGCCCCGGTGCTGATGTAACACCAACCTGGGATAGTGGCGCCGACCGACAGGCCCTTCCCCCCGTCTGACAGCTTCCCGTCGATGTAGACCTTCCAGTCACCGTCCGCACTACGCCAGGACACGCCAATGTGATGCCAGTGTCCGTCGTTGACAGCTGGGCAGTCCGTGATGCGCTCTTTGCCATTGATGTACAGAACCCAGCTGAACAGAAAGCTCTGTCATTCAGAGGACCAGTTGACACTTATAACCATACTTTCAAGCTTCATTGCAGCAAACCAGCAGGAGTAGCACAGTTCAGATTCCAGGTCAGAAGTTGTTCCTTAACTATCTTAACTTCCTTGTTGGGTTGGGCACAAAATCAAGATCCAGGAAGTAAAGTCAATAAAAACATAACTAAATTGCTAAAGAGGCAAACAGTGGTTGTTTAACCATATGGTGAGTTCACCCGTTATAGTCGATCAGCAGGAAGGCGTTGTCGCTTCCGTCTTCCACGGCGTAGGAGATGGGCGTCCCGTAGTTGGTGCTGTCCGATGACTTCATCCAGAAGGTGCAGGAAACGGCCGTCAGAGGGGGCAGGGCGCCGTCCAGCAGGACGTAACCATGGATACCAGACACCTCAAAGTCCAGGTTAAAGGAGGAGGACATTTCTGGGGGGGGGGGGGGTGAAAGAGCCTTATGCAAAAAGGTAGTGTCCTCAAAATGAGAGACCTCAGAGCGAGTGATCTCAGAGCAGTGCTGAGCTGGATGGGAGATCGGAAATTATGCAAAATTACATAACTTTGAAGCTCGTTCCTTTAAATATATATTTAAGCATCATGTAAAGCCTCTCTCCACAGCATAATACCTCCATCTAAAGAGGCTGTCCTATCACAATATAACATATTATCCCTGCTCGGTCGCCCTGGAAACAGCAGGCCAATAGGACTCCCCCCTGTTCTGTCGTCTATACCTGTCTCACACCTGCTTCCGTTGAACCCTGGGCGGCAGCTGCAGAGAAAGGAGCCCCGGCTGTCCTGGCAGGTGGCCCCGTTCAGGCAGGGCCCCGGGGCACATTCATCCACGTCCACCTGGCACAGTGTGCCGGTGTAACCCACTGGGCATTCGCACCTGGGTCATGGATATCAGTGTTACACAGGGAGGGGGCTTCTATGCAACGAGACCTGACCGACCATCCATCCATTAATCCATCCATCCATTCAACCTTATAACCATTTGCACCGATCAGAAAAAGTCATTCAGGAACCTAGTGCTCCTGACAATTTTTAGACATGGATATTTAACTTTAGCAGTTGTAGTTAAAGGTCCACACATTTAACCCCCGAGCTAATAGCTGCATTGTGCAGCGCATGTAAGACTCCACCAGCTTCATGAACACAGTGTATGGATCCACCCTGGCATCACCATCAACCTCATATATGGTTATGCAGGCAGTCCTGTACGGAATATGGCATCCAAGTTTGCAAATTACACTGGCTGGGTAGACAGATAACCATACAGCATTGACCCTGTTCACAGACAGGCACTTGCTACCTACAGCAGTGGGAACTGGATTACCTGCTAAGTACACCAGGTGAACACTTACACGAAGCTGTTGACCCCATCTGAGCAGGTGCCTCCATTCAGGCAGGGGGCGCTGTTGCACTCATTCACATTGACCTCACAGCTGTCACCGGCGAATCCCTGGGCACAAGTGCAGGCGTAAGCCCCTGCCAGGTCCTCACAGATACCGTTGTTCAGGCACGGGTTCGACAGGCATTCGTCTATCTCCAGCTCACAGTGGATCCCTTTCAATAAAGACACAAGTGCAAAATACCATTTGGTTCATATTATCGTTAATCTTCTTATTAACGAAGACCTCAAAGTCTCCAATTAATCACATGCTACCAACAACAACAATAGCAAAAGTATGTTAACAGTTCTTGTACTGAGATCTAAACCAATCGCCTCTTCTTGATGTATGCATGACAGCCAAATTCAAATTCAAATTCAAATTCAAAAAAACTTTATTTGTCCCCGAGAGGCAATTTAAAAGGCATAGAGGAACAACACACACACATAACAGTAGTAACATTAGACACAAGAAATGACACACAATAGACACACAATGAACTATGAACAATAATAAATAAATGGCTTTAAATACAGAGGATATAAAGTGCATGATGATGAAAGTGGGAGGAAAAATGTATATTATACAATATAATGAAAAGCTGCAAAACTTCTCATGTGTGTCTATGAACATTCTGTAACTAGTTACAGCCACTTACCTGTGAACCCAAGCGGGCAGCTGCAGACATATTGGTTGATCTCATCCACACAGTGGCCATCATTCAGGCAGGGTGAGGAGCTGCACTCATCGACCTCTACTTCACAGAGGGAGCCTGAGAACACCAGCAGGGCCATTAGCAAACCAGCCAGTACAGTCCATCCACGCGTCATTAAAATGGTTGGCGAAAGCATCTATCCACATGTTAGCCAATCCGTGCCTAGGAGAATGTAAGCCAACCCTGTGATGTTGCATGAACATCTCAAAAATGTTTGGTGAGAAGGGAAAGGCTGTGAGGACCCCTATATGGACATACCTACATAGCCGGTCTGGCACTGGCACTGAAAGTCCCCAGTGCCATCTCTGCAGTGCCCGCCATTTTGGCAGGGGGCCGAATCGCACTCATCGATGTCCTTCTCGCATTTGGACCCTGCGAGGGAGAGAAGGTGTCATTCTCCTTACGAAGGGTGCCATCCACCCTACTGCCTCCGGGCCTTTCCAGTCCGAAGTGCTGAGCCCCCACTACACAAAGCTTCACATTCTACGCCTTTCCTCAAGTCCTTATACATACGCGGGTTTGCCCCCAGGAAACATTTGTCTGTAACCCCGGATCATCACAGTTACCTGTGAATCCAGGAAGGCAGGAGCACACATATCCAATTCCCACCTCCTCGCACGTGCCCTCGTTCTGACAGGGATTAAAGAAGCACTCATGGAATATCTGAAAAAGAAAGCACCAGTTATTCACGGTGATAGACTTCTGAGAATGCCTTATTAATCCAGCAAATACAATCCGTAAAGCGAGTAGTTTCACTGGTGCTCTAATGGTTATGTACCTATTATGTAATGTACAAGGTGATGGACATACCTGGCTGCTGGCCTGGTAATTCTTATGGACTGTTTCCGGGGCAGATGTCACGCTCAGCTCCTTGGGCAGGAAGATGGATCCAAAGCCTAGGCAGAGGCACATGCTTGGAAGATGCCGAAGCTACTTTTGAGAGGAATGAGACTCAACTTCAAACAGGGGGCTGGGGAACCAGGAGACTTACTGAACCTCACAGATTTTATGCTCTAACCGCCACAAGAGTTTGCACACGAAAGGTACTCTCCCGAATGAAGCGGGACATGCTGAAACGGGCTGAGAGTTGTCGCGCCTTTCATCTGGAAGGCTTCGGGAGACTCACTGGAGCAGTCATGAATGAACGCCGCCCCAGTCACACTGGTGGTCCCATAGAAGGGGCAGGACAGGCAGAAGGAGCGCCCCTCCTCTGGTTGGTAGTAGTCCCGCGGACAGGGGTAGCAGGGAGACAGGCCCGTGCGGGAGAAGTGTCCGGCAGAACACGGCACTGTCAGGAGACAAGCCGCAAGTGGCCAGTGACATCACCATATCTGTGTCTGGATCTGCTTTTTATTTGATGCAGGTAATAAAACCAGATAAAGGGGCAGTGCTGTCAGGAAATGTCCGTCAGTCTATGTGTTATTTTTCAGCCGATGTCATTTCCTGTAAACCCTCCCTTCCCCCGCGCCATTACTCACCTCCACACTCAGCCACAAGTGCGGCTCCCCGGTTCACCGTGGAGGTCCCTTCCGAACAGGGGAGGCAGAGCCGGGACCCGAACCCAGGCTGGTACTGGCCCAGCGGGCAGGACTCGCAGGTCTCCAGCCCGCTGGCAGAGAAACTCCCTGGCTTGCACTGCTCTGCAACAAGTATGCGGGTTCAAGGGTCAACCCTGTCTCTGACGGCATCGTTAATGTCGACGAGCTGCACAAGGGCGCTGGCCCTGTGTGAGCCCAGATGGGTCGGAAGCTCCCAGCCGCAGTCTGAGGAGAGGGCGTTAGAGAAGGTTACCTTTGCACTCGGACAGGCTGCGGGAGTGCAGATAGGGGGTGGAGGAGCCGTCGGGGCAGGGCGTGCACTCCGTCTGGCCCTCCAGGTCCTGGTAGGAGCCCCGCCAGCAGCTCTCACACACACCAAACTCCAGGGAGTAGTAGGTGCCAACTGGGCACAGGACTGTGGAGCAGGAGAGAAGGGATCAGAACAGCTACAAGAAGAAAAGTCCCAGTGACACATTACAGGTCACCTTATACTCCACTCCAAGTGGCAGAAGGCTGGAAAACCCCTAACAGCAATCCTTGGTGGTAAATTCCTCTTATTATATTTCAGCACATATGTACTGAACACACACTCACTCCCCCAGCACAGAGACTAACACACATTCTCTGCATCAGCACAGTCTAACACACATCCTCTCCATCAGCACAGCCTAACACACATTCTCCACATCAGCACAGTCTAACACGCATCCCCTCCATCAGCACAGAGACTAAGACACATCCTCTCCCTTAGCACAGAGATGAACACACATCCCTTCCATAAACACAGAGACTAACACATATCCCTTCCATCAGCACAGAGACTAAGACACATCCTCTCCCTTAGCACAGAGATGAACACACATCCCTTCCATCAACACAGAGACTAACACACATCCCTTCCATCAACACAGAGACTAACACACATCCCTTCCATCAACACAGAGACTAACACACATCCCCTCCATCAGCACAGAGACCAACACACATCCTTCCCATTGACATGTGAAATGTAGCACAGAGACTAGCTCACCACACATCCTGTCTTTAAGCACAGAGCCAGGTGGGCAAAACAGCGAGGCTTTCTGGCTTTCCAGGGACTTGGGGTCAGCCACAATCATCTCGGAGTCCACGCGGAAGGTAGACAGTGGCTGTTTGCTGAGCGTCCTCTTCAGCCGATTGGTCAGATGCTCCAGGGTACGCAGAAGCCGCTTCTGATTGACTGCCTCCAACGAGTTGTTTCTCCAGGCAGGCAGCGGGATGGTTGCTGGAAGCACACAGAACCATCTAGTCGGGGGTTTCAGTTGTCAGGCAGCAGGATGGCTGTGAGGGCCTCAGTGAGATTCTATATTGTGTTGTTTGATAATAATGCAGAAATATCTATCCTCAGAAAGTAGAATGCCAAAAAGGCTGAGAAGATCTTAAGAGAGCCAGGTTATGGTACATCTGGGTGAAAGGGCTGCACAGTACCTGTGATGTTGAAGAAGATCTGGATTTTCTGGTCCCTGGTGGGTCCAACGAGCTTGCGGTGCCGCTTAGCCCTGTAGGGGGTGCTCCTCTGAGAGCTGGTAGCGTCATCCTGCTGGTGAGGGCCGGCTTTGCGATCGGTGACGAAGCCCATGTCAAGGTACGAATAATCCTGTCCATCCTGGGGCCTCCAATTACCAGCCCATCCGCCTGGCCCTGGAACAAGGAGTGCGCGGAGCTGAATGGCACAGGGGAAGCCCCCGCCCTCACAAGCTTCAGGCAGTCACTTCAATTAGCACAGTGGGTTGTTAGCGAGCTAATGAACAAACCTAAAACATCAAACCTTTCATCTGTTCAACTTCACAACGTTGTCAAAAAAAATCCCAATTATCCCAAGTGTTCTGCATGACAGCCCTTGATAATAATGGATTTCGGAGAATACTCAGGTTTGATAACGGGCTTCAAAGCCCCAGCACAAAACACAATTAGAGTACATATAAAAGGTTTAGTTAATCTGGCTCCCAGAAGCAAAGTAAGGCAGACACAGGGGTCTGGTCTCACCAATGGCAAATCCGTTCTCATAATCATAGTTGTATTCCAGACACTGGCCCTGTGACATCATTTCCAGTTTGCAGGAGATATCATCTGAGTTGCAGAAGGTAGGCACCTGCAGCAACACACCGGGAACCGCCCGATTACACAAACACAAGAAGATCTGATGTTCTGCAGAGGAGATCAACATGCACATATTTCCCTCAGAGCTCCCTTATAGGGTTTCAGCTGTTTGCTGTGAAATGCAAACAAAGGAGTCAGCTATGATGTCATGGGGAAAGCTGACCGGGCGGCCTGCCACTCCAGGGGTCTGCTTAGCACGTCCCACCGCGGCCGACGCAAAGTGGCCACTCACCATGTCCCCTAGTGCGCCACTGAACTCCTTGTTAAAGGCCTTCAGCAGGTTTGGGTCATCGCAACGGGAAGCTTTGAAGAGCATGTCAAAGGGTTTGAAACCATTGTTGGCAATCCGGTTCACTGGTGAAAGAGTTCAGGGTTACATTAAAGACGTTCTTAATAGGCAACTACACTCAGCTACTCATGCCAAGATGCAAGTGTGAGGATCGCCAGCAAATGACCGCCACTCACGTGAGCAGTCGGGCTGGTTGGGCGTGTAGGCTGGGTCCCAGAGCCCATTGTGGGCACAGAAGTAGCTCTTCACCCGCTGGTGGCTGAAGCTGTAGCCATCCTTGCAGTGGAGCGTGCAGTTGACGCCATCGTCTTCCTCCGCGCAGGAGAACTCCCCATTGACGGGCTGGAACGGCTGCTCACACGTGGACCCTGGGTGGGAAGCGTGTACTGGTTTTACTGGGAATCTCTGATGGCGACTCAGAGTATTGAGTGTTGGGGGGGGGGCTGAAATCATGCAGAAAAGGGTTCCATCTTTGCATTCCTTCACCCCAAAATGAGCCACTACCCCACCCGTCCCTTGAGGAAACACACCCTGGACGACGATGAGTAGGTCACATGTGCGGTTGTTTCCGGAGGGGTCCGTGGCCGTATAGCGCACCACCGTCTCCCCCGTGGGGAAGACAGAGCCGGGGCTGTGCGTGCTGGAGATGCTCAGGGTGGCGCCTGAAAGAGCCAGGAGAGGGCGCCATTATGCACTGAGCCCAGCCTGAGTCAGCACCTTGACCGAAGCAGGATTCTCCAACTGCACCGCTCAGGTGGAAGGGAGACTGAGTCAAGCCCTAAATGAGAGGAAACTGGGTTTGGTTTCCGGTCTCTGAAGACAACTAGATGGTGTCAGACGGTCAGCCCCGTCACCCCCTTCCATCAGTTCTAGATCTTCACCCATACAATTGCCTCTCCCAGGTTTAAGTTAATGAGAAAGCGTCTGTGGTGGACCGGTCTCAAAACCAGATGTACTCCCCATCTGGGGAATACAAGAACATAAGCTCCATTAAGGTTAAACAGAGATAAACCGAGATACAATATCAAGGGAAATGCCTGAGACAAACACACTGGAGTAATATTATTTATATATAAATAGCTCTGAGAAAATAGAAGTAGCTTTAATTGTTAATAAATGCAGATATTCCTAAAGGGGCCAGTATAAATGATCGTCACATGTGATGGCGTGATTCACATCAGCAGGTCACAGTGCTGTTAATAAAATCAGACATGTTGATATATGAAAACTGGTAGTTTGCTCTCTGTGCGACACTATAATCATATCTGGGGCGTGCAGTGTAATTGCTGCCTTCTGGGCGTTTTAAACATAGATTGAGCGCGTACATTGGCCTGGCTGTGCGGCGAGGCAAGATTCCCGCGCGCCATGCAGACGACGCCCGCCTGTCCTTCAATCCCGGAAACATAACAGATCGCTGGGCGCAGCCCCGGGAAGTAAAAAGGGA
>JAABNX020000017.1:16257538-16267860 GCA_015163995.2 Mormyrus lacerda | reverse complement strand
GGGGGGCAGGGGGCGAGGATCAGGATTCAGACTTGGCCCTTGTCCTAGCTTCCATGTCTGACACGGTCACCGGGTTTGCGTCCATCTTCCGAGGCCCGCCGTAGGAATCCCGGGCATTCCAGCCGCAAGCAAACACCGTAAACGCCGCCCCTCTCTGCGCGGGGTCTCGTACTCTGACAGCCCCCCCCCCTTAAGATTTGAGACCCAGGGTGAGTGGCAACGACACCAATGAATCAGGCAACTCGGAGCAGAAGTAAACACAGCTGCTGACACAGTGCAGGACTTCTCCCCCTCCCCTTTTTTTCGATAGCGGGCAGAAAAACAAAAGCCGCTGCGTCGCCAAGGGCCTGTTTTACTCTCCGACATCCTGCTGCACTGATAGACAGCGGCGGTGTTGCTGCACTGATAGATAGCGGTGGTGTTGCTGCATTGATAGACAGCGGCGGTGTTGCTGCACTGATAGACAGCGGCGGTGTTGCTGCACTTCCTCTGTCACCCCCTCATTATTGGCTGGTATCCCGACGTGGCTGCGAAAGCGGAGAAATCTGGGGAGAATCAGCCGAGCCCGTGATAACGGTATGGAATGGAAGGAACGTTCGGGAAGGAATTTTGAAGAACAGGGGAAGTTCCTACATATACAAGCATTTTTCAAAACATCCATCCATCCATCCATCTATTCAACTGCTCATCCAATGCTAAGTCACACGGAGCTTATTCCAGGAAGCAAAGAGCAGGGGACGCCCTGGTTGGGATGCAGACCCAAAGACACACACACACAGACACTGAACCTAACGGCATGTTTTGGGATGTGGAAGGAAAAGAGAGTGCCTAGTGGAAAACCACACAAACACAGGGAGCGCACACACACTCCAGCAGCACTCAAACCCGCAGTCCAGGAGGTATGGAGTTATGACGCCACACAATCAGCCATCATGCCACCCATTTCATTAATTACCATTTCGTACATTTGACATAGCTTTTTGCTGATCTATTTTGTTTACACAAGCCCTGTACAAGGCTTGCCGCCGGCACGGACGGCTAAACGGAGAGTCATTCTGGAAGCATTCTGAGGTTCACCTCGCACAAACCCTGCATTCCTCCTTCTTCCACATAGCAGGCAGTTTTGGCTTTCGATCTGGGAAGACCATCCAGGCGAGGGAGGCCCACCTTCCGAAGACGTCCATAATACCTCCCGTCCTCCCCAGGACCGTGCTCGCCTTTGTACAGTGACACCCTGAGGCTCAGCATGTCCATATATAGGTGCTCTGTACTGTAAGCCTGTCGGGTTGGATGCTTGTCGCATATATCAAATCGGCGCGGCCTTAACAGGCCACGGGAGCTTCGCCGCATGCCGTCCTGCTTTTTATAACGCCGCTACTCTCCATCATCCCACCTGGCTACGGCTTGGGATGTCTGAAGAGTTACGAGAAGCTGGGCAGGCTCTCGCTGATGATCAGAGCAGATACAGATCACTCTTTCACGTTATTCTCAGGATCTGCGTCGCCATCTCACTACGGGGTACGATCCTCCGTTATTCATTCATTACAGAGTCCAGAGATACCGTCCCCCCAGCTGAAAACCTGAGGAAGAGGTGATGTGGTCCAAACAGCTCAACCCCGCGCCAGCCACCATTGTTCTAGTGGTGAATGTGTGGAAAGGTGTGAAGCTGGGTCTTCTCATATCCGACTACACCATAGGCTGAGGATAAAAGATGCTCACAGCGTGCTAGACGTACCCTCAAGCCACTCGGGAGGGATGGTGGAAGTCACTTAATCACGGCCATCTGATCTCAATTAATGGACCTGCCTGTAATACAGTTTTGATGCCAAACCTCAACTGTCTTTTTTTCCATTTGCATGTGCTTTTCAGCTGGCTTTGCCTAACATATACAAGGGAGGATAATGATCTAATGGGTCTGGATCATTCTCTCCTTGTGTGAAGAGAGGCGGAGGATAAGGGTTCATAGAAAACGCAGCTGAGAAGTGCACAGCATCTTAGGGTGTTTTCACACTTGGACATTTTTTTGAGTGTATGTGAAGACGCCATACGAACTCAGACCCCCTTGACATGAACCGAACTCAGACCACATCAGGAGGTAGTCTCAGTCCGGTTCATTTAACTTGCGCATTACTGTATGAACATAAAGCGGTCTTGACTTGCTTCGACCATTTTTACCCTTTAGCTTTGCCGTAGACAGATCACGTGGTACAGTCCCGGGAAACAAGCAAAAATAATGGCTGCAAGTGTGGGACGCGTATTTTTGTGTTCAGAAGTAATTGTTATATTTTGGTTTTCCCTGTGTCTGTGGGCTATTTAGAAGACTCACCACATGATGACAAGTATTGCAGCAGCCATCTTGCCTGAAGTGAAAACTACCCAGAATCCAAAGCAGTAAAGGTCCATGAGACCTTGAAGTACGAACAGAAAACATACTGAAGCCCCATCTAAGCTGAAGTGAACCAGAAAGAGAACTTGAGTTCCCTTGAACTTGCATTGTGAACACAAAATGAGTTCTGTTGGTTCACTTTTTTTAAGTTCGGTTCCTTTAAAGAGGACTATATGTGAAAACACCCTTAGACTGAAGCAAACTTGTTTTTTTTTAATCAAAACAGATGATGCAAGACGTTTCTGCAGACCTTCCGCCTTCACACCTGCGCTGCTGATCCAATGTTATCCTGCAAACTCTACTGTCTGACGTTGGCGGTGCACCCGTAACTCCCAACAGCCATATTTTGGACAGCTGATGACACTGTCACACAGACACCATTGATTACCCTCATTAAGTGGGACGAAACTGGCTTTCGCTAGGTAAAAAAAAAACCCATAAAAAATCAGGATGGATTCACCTCTGGTTCCTCTGGTGAAAAACAATCACCCACGTCACAGAGCCAAAATGCCATTGTCAATCGGCGCATGGCTGATTATTTAAGCAGCTGTTTGGCCTGTTCCTCTTCCCACATTTCATTGCTCCGCGATAATCACGGCCTCCCCTTCTCTGTTGGATGCATTGATTGAATGCTTGGCAGACTCGCTCCTCACTTCAACATGTCCATACATTCCTCTCACTTTCATTCTACAGTACGGCTATAACACACTTAACCCCATTCTGGGATTTCCTGGCTGTAACCTGCAAAAAGCTCCATTTGTGATTGCACTGCCAAAAATGCTATGCTATGCTAAATGCTATTGATGGTTTCAATGACCTGAACACGGTGCTAGTATGTAAACTGGAGGTTCTTGCCGTATTCCATGGAGTATAAGGACACGCTAGAAGCTGCTCAGGCAACAGACGCATAACCATTAATGCCCAGGATCGAAATTTTGTGTTTGTACAATCACTGGTTCAAAGCAAAAAGACATAATCTGTAAGTGTGGCAGACACTCTGCATGGGGTCACGTTGGAGCAGAAGAATTTCGAACTCATAACCATCTGTAACTTTGCCCATATACATTCCATACCAAACCAAGGTTCAAAACAGCAGATGCTTTTTTAAGTGGTAAGGTGAATACAGACTACTTGAGCTTAAAGTCACTGCCTCCTCATATAAATGACATAGTTCAGAACAATCCTACATGAACCCCCATCACTATGTGCAGACCAGCTGTTAAACATCATTTTTGTTTAACACTTATAGTCTTGTTTAATATATTTGTGGTTTAATTGGTATGAGCTACAGGCACTTTTCTCGTACTGTGTATACTTCAATAGCTATATTCCTCCATTCCTGCACACCAATCACCATAGAAACAGCGAGGCCCCACCTTGGATTTGAACAAATGTGTTTTTTTGGCATTTACCCAGAAGCCTTTGTTCCCAGGCCCTTTCCTTCCACAGCCGATATGCAGATGCGGTTCGGAAGGTTCCAAAGCAGATGAACCCCCTGCGTCCCACCCCGAGGCCCTCAGTGGTACGCACCGAAGCACTCATGCTGCAGTCCCTTGCCGTAGTAGCCCTTGTTGCAGACGCAGTCGTACTGGCCAGTGTGGGTGCCGCACAGGCAGCTGGCCATGGCATCGCAGCAGTCCCCGGTTGACTTGCATAACGAAGAGCAGCGGCCGCGCTCTTCCTGGATGTAGCTCCCCGTGGGGAGGTCTGGCACAAGGAAGACCAGGAACATGCGTGAGTCAGGAGGTGGCCAGCCCGCGTGAACATCTCTCCAGAGGGAGAGAGTTCAGGACTTTTACGGCGCAGATGTTGACACGCATGGCACCATCTGGGAGACACTCTCTCACCAGACTCTTTTTATGAGAAATGTATATGCGCTCAGAAGGAATGCTCCCCTCGTGCACCGTGCTTTCGTTAGCGTCTCATGCATCTGACATACGCTAAATGAAATGCTCTAATTGACGCTGACACGTGCTAACAGCTAAATGAAATGTGCTAAGTGGCTGATTCAGATGTGCTAAATGCTAAATGAAATGTGCTAAATGCTAAAAAGCAGTGTGCTAACTGCTAAATGAAACGTGCTAGCTGACTGAATTAAATTGGACGAGATTAGATCAAATTTATCTATCCCACAGGGAAATTCTAGTGCAAGCAACAACAAGCATGTACTGTAGAGCACAGATGAGCATACGCTGAGTGCAAAACAGCAAAGAATATATGCATGATGCAGACATATGTTAAGAAAGCTCAAAAATATTCTAATCTCTAAATGAACGTTTGCTAACTGCTAGCTTTTAAATAAAATTTGCTAACTGCTAAATGAAACTCGCTAACTAGCTAATATACATATATTAACATCATACATCCCACCTTAGGCATATTGAATTCAAGGGGGCAGATGAGGGACAATTGGGGTGGGGAAGGGGAGGGCGGACCTTAAAGTATATTATTTTTGTTCAAAAATCCCCCTCCCCCCTCCATTCTCGAACGTTATCTGGAAATACCTTTGCCTTTTATAAGGCCGTCAAAATACCGCATCCCGCAGTATAATATCTGGATGGTACGACGGTATTAAAAATGTCTGCAACACTGAGCAGCTGAAACACCCAGTCACTCCGTTCGTACTCACGCTAAATTTTAGCGTTAGCTTGTTAGCATCAGAATGGCTATTCCCATGAACTCCAGATATAAAAGCAGGCCTACGGGTGGCCGTTCCTGCAAACTCGGGCCCAGCGCTCACCTTCATGGAGAGCGTGCCGGGCTAGGGCCTCGAACTCAGCGAAGGTATGCACCAGGTAGCAATGCTCCTCCTTGGGGTGCGAGGCCATGTCATTGAGCTCACGGATGTTCCCCTGCCAGATGCCGAAGGTGAAGATCTCCACGCCCTGACCGCGGAGTGAGGCTGCCACAGGCCGAGGGTCACCACCATTGGAGTAGCCATCCGTGATGAGGAAGATCACCCGCGATGCGTTCTGCCGTGAATGACGCAGTATTTGCTGTAGAGGGAAATTAAAGCTTCATTGTACATTTACATTTACGATTATTTAACGACCGCTTTTGTCCAAAGAGATGTACTAATGACTCCGCGAGTTCCGCCACTCCCTCACCAGCCCACATGCGTGTCAAAAGGCTATTGAATTGGGTCAGGATATATAGAGGGGAGCGTGTTGTAGGACAAAATGCCAGGATCCGTCTCACACTACAGCCGAGGCGAACTGCTTGTCAACACAAACCTAAATACTGAGTCAGAAACCGCAGCAGGAATCGCGGGAAGCGGCTGGCGGATTTCAAGCGTTCCGCGGCTGTTGCACAACGAGCAGGAAGTACGAGAAGCAGAAGGACAGCAAAGGCCCGGATCTGAGTGCTCCTTTTGTACAAACCACTGGAAACCGTTTATAGATACAAGTTGCATTACACGCCGACTCGAAATGCGACCAGAGTCGCTACGGCCGCTTCGTAATTAGAGCTGGCGGTTCACAAACATTTTTTCCGTAGTAATACGGCCATATCTTTTACGGCCTAGTTGCTTTGGTGGTTCCATGTTATTCCTTTCTTCTGAGTAACCGCCTGATTGGTCCCCCTGCCCTGTTTCTATGCCGGGACGGCTTGATATTCACGCGTCTTGGGAGAGAAGGTGCTGTTTACGCACCTGCAGCATTGCAACAACATGTAAGCATCAACCCGCTCCATATCCGCACGACCCGTCAAGGGCAGTGCTGCAGCTGGTAATGGTGTAGCAGTGTCCCGTACGACGGGGCACCGTCTCTCCGTCAAACCGAGAGCAGGCCCCGACTCTGAAGCTCATTATCGAAGAAAAGATGAGGGTGAAAGGCGTGGAGACAGCTGCAATTAAAACCGGAGGTCGAGGCGGGGATCCGCCCGGAACGGGGCCGTGCCCAGCGAATGCGGAGCCACTCAGATTAAGACGAGCTGGAGGAGAGAGGGATGGTGTGCAGAGAGAGGAGAAAAAGACGGGGTAACTCTGCTCTTCATTGTTTAACTGGCCTGACTTCAAGCGCGCCTGCAGGGAGGGAGTAATTACAGGCACGCCGAGGCGACGGGCCGTTAGGGGCCCCCAAAGCAGCCTGCCGCTGGTTCCCATCACTGCCGGGCCACGCCCGGGCCACTGATAGCTGAGAAAAGGCGGGCCTCGTTTATGGTAACCCGCTAATATAAAACGTGAGCCTCTGCCTCGCCTGCCGCTGCCACAGTGATGTCAGCACGGCCTGCGGTTTCTGTCCTTTGTGCCACGAGAGGCTGTTTCCCTTTTTTCTAAAGGGGCAGCGTTTGTTTGCTTTGCGTTTCAGCATACTGCAGACGAGGCCCAGACGCACCCCTCCATGCCGCACCCTTAAGGGGGGCTTTGACATTAGGCAGAGACTCCTTGTCTCCTTGTCTATCAAAGTGCTGGACTAGCAGAGTGAGACCCCAAGTGGCTGGGAGCGTGACAGACAGCCATGGAGTCTGGGACAGACGCCTTGCCAGGTTTTACCTCACAAAATTTGTTCGCCCTCCCAGCAGCAGACGCTGATCTTTTTAATAGACCACAGAGAGGGACGGGAGGTCGGGTATACGTCTTAGATTCCAGACTGAAGTTCATTTGGAAAAAGATCCGCAATAAAACACTGAAATAAGTTTGATGAACATCGACATTAATCTGCGTGTCACTGGTTCAGTCAAACTGCAGAATAGAGGCGGCCCTGCACAGGCCATGTGACCTGTCATGTGACCTGCGGCTGCTGTAATTAACAAGGCGGCACATGTTTATGAGGGAAAAAGGCAGTAACGAAGAGCGAGGGTCATAAAACCCGGAGCCAGACTCACTTTTGGCTCTGACGTCCCACGGGCTGGGTTTAATGGAGAAGGATCACACTGACGTTCGGGCGGACGGAGCCAGACGTCACCGTCACATCGGGGCAACGTCAGTGACACTGCTGAGGCGCCCCACACAGGAGGATGACGCGACTTCGGCGGTCCAAAGGATGCCAGTGTTCAGAAAGTCTCCCATCATTTGTCATTAGGGCCCAAATGCTTCCCCCGCACTTCCTACCCCCAGGTGTTTTAGCAGAATGCCCTAGAATTCGAAGCATGACGGTGCTGATGGTGTCGGGACCTCCTTTTGGTCAGGCAGTACTAGGGCAACCCCTAGCCTTCTGCAGCTCTGGAAGGGAGATGCTGCAAGCTTGTTACTCATCAATGTGTACCCAGTACAGGTCAATCGCCGCGCTGAACCTCCCCCAATATTCTTCTGAACTTTACACTGTTTGCGTTGCAGCGAAAGTGTAGCGATTCCTTGCTGAGCGACTGCCCATATTTGGTTAGTGTTTCTTAAAAGTTTATTTTTTCCCTAAACTCTATTAATGAGGCCAACAGTATTAATGTTTATGACATACCTTTCGCCTTGAGATTCCCTAAACACTGCAACACAACTGGTTAAAGGTACTGCGGTCCCGTAGCAGACGAGTAGTCATAGGTGGATCGATGGATGGACCTATTTACTTACTCTGTCCATGAGGCAACACTGCAGAAACATTACTGACCGGTGAAGAAGCATTTCACTCCAGCACCGATGCCGTGCCGCCTTCATTGTCTGGCTCCCTGGCAGACACAGTGCAGGACTGATAATCACTCCCCAGAGTTAGACCGCACCCCGACTCAGCGTGTCGTCAGCCTGTCCCAGCGGCAGTCGGGTGAGCAGCCCTGCTCATTACTTCCAGGCTAACGACGGGCCCTGTCCGCGCTCCCCGAGCTCGTTAGATGCGCTGTGCCGCACTCCCACTCGTGGCCGTCGGCCGACTGACAGAAAACTGCATAGTTAGGATTTTCATCCCACGAAATGCGCCTTCCCCTCGCCCGTCCCGCCCTGTTGCATTACTGCACCTGGTGAAAGGGAATGTACCTAAGAAAACACACCGGCTTCCCTTCAAACTGCCTCTGTCAGCTCATTTTAATGGGCACAAACTAGCACAAGTAAATATTTAGGAAAATGCTTCAAAATACTGCACATTAAGCTAAACAGTAAGAAAACAGAGGTAAATCTTGCAGACAGCTTTGGAAGGGACACTGCAATGTGAAGACTGCAGGCTGAGAACTGTGTGCCTGGCATATGGGGAGTCATAGCATCTCACCAATCTGTCACCCAAAGTCACTATTGGGTGCAGGTCACCATCACGAGGGTGGCTGTGCTGTCTGCCCTCGGGTACCGTGATGCCCTTAAGATCTGCATAATAATCATCATTTCTCATCCTAATGATTGTATTACACTGTGGCCACATTGACCTTTGACCCACATTTGAAGCACGGTCGGCACGGGCAGATCTCATTCATGGGGACGTCGACAGATGGATGCAACCTAGCTCCGCCTCCCTGCCCCATGCTGTGGTCAAATCTCCCTCCCCAAGGCTGACTTGCGCTTTAATTGGCAGCTTTAGAGCGAGAGGCAGCGCGCCGGTGTGTGCTGGACTCACCTTCTTCATCTGGAATGGATTGAGGCCACCTGGCCATCTCTCAAAGGCAGATCAATGGCCTGGACGCCTGCCCCCTGAGTGCTACAGGCAATCGCACACCCCCACACACCACTGCACACCCCCACACCTCACCGCACCGTAATGTTGCTGAGATCAGTCCCCGTCCGGCTTTGATCAAAGTACGACTGTTGAGGATACAGGAAAACTATAAATATCGAATAATACCAGCCTCACAAAAGCATAACTGCACCCATTAAAAATGCGTGTTCTTTAAATCATGCGGCCGCCATCAAATTATATAATCTCGCTGAACGCGTTCTCTCTTTCCACCCTGGAGTAACTGAGGCTTTGCTTTGGCCTCGTTCCCCAGCCGTTTTATTGAGGCTGTAACAGCAAACCCCAGAACCCCAGAGCTAATTGCCTCTGAGAAACAGGCGTTGCAGACGCAGGCTGCAGGGAGAGTAAAGCATTCTGAGCAAATTAGGGTGGAGGGACGTGAAGAGCAGATCGCCCAGAGTCGCCAGCACAGAGACACGGCTCCCAATGCGTGTGTGCATCTTTCCGCCCGATGGCGTGATCCGCTCGCATAACCGGCCGGCGTCCGAAATGGGAAGCTGGTCATTTCATCGCAGACACATGGCACGGGAACCCTCTTACCCGAGCAATATTTGATAGCCAACTTTTTATGTCTCGCCCCCCCCCCTCCCCACTGTGGCTGAAACCCGCCCCCAGAGGATAGTAGCTGTATATAAGTAAATTCAGCAGGGGGAATATCGTCTCCGTCGCCAGGATGAGGTCACGTTTCATACTTACAGACTGCTTTTATAGGTCTCTGTGTATCATTTCCCGGCCACCTTTTGGATGTGGTCTGCGATGATGGCTGGTGCCTCACCTTTGACCTTTGGCTTTTGACCCAGGTGTAGCTGTCAACGAGGCAGACAGCCGGGTAAATCCAGGCCGCTCCCTTCCCCGGATGGGTGTATAAATTCGCACGCATGCTACTCCGAAGGAGCGGCTGCCGGAAAGAATGATGGAATCGGCTGCCCCAGATGGTATGAGTCAGACAACCATCTCGGGTGTAAGGGAATCTCCATGGCACATCCATGTCATTCCATGACTGCTAATGAGCCAGGGACATGATTGGGGGGGGGGGAGAGATGGGCCCAGCCTGGTGCTGATCTATTATAGATTAATTCACTGCCACCCCCATCTTATATATGAAGAAATATTTCATTTATGGTTTCAATGACAAAATGTAAGAGAAAAGCTCTGAGGAAACGAAGGGAATGCTATGGAAAGCTGGGAAAAGGAAAAAGCTGTGACATGCTGGGAAAAGTTGTGGAAAGCTGTAAAAAACAGTGGAAAGCTGCAACAAGCCAGATATAGATGTGGAGAGCCAGGCAAAGCTGCGAAAAGCCAGAGAAAGCTGGGAAAAGCTTGGAAAAGCTGTGACAAGCAAGAGAAAGCTG
>JAABNX020000017.1:16229669-16245459 GCA_015163995.2 Mormyrus lacerda | reverse complement strand
GCGTTGGAGGGTTTTCTGGCAGGACGCATTGCAGGCTCCAAACCACACAGTGATGCAGCTCGTCAGGATGCTCTCAAAGGTGCCTCTATTTGTACCTCTGAGGGCACAATGACTTGTCACTGGGGCTGTATCCTCAAGGGTCTGCCAGTTGTACCCTAGCTGGAGGTAAATGTACCTCTTAGTCTAATTTCAGGTACAGAAAAAGAACTCTAAGGAACATTTTTGTACCATTGAGGGTATATTACTGCTGCTTGTACCGTGGGGAATAAAACCAGGGGTGTACCCTTTTTCCTGACAGTGCACCAGGGCCGTGGCAAACGGTTCACTACTCCTGTCGACAGCTGCCCGCAAGGGGACCCCCCCAAGACCTCGGACTCAATTCGAGCACCGGTGCCCACTCAACATACCCAAATGCCCACCCCAGGATGGTAACCCCCCTGGGTGACAAACGAGAAATTGAGCACAAGAACCAAAACGAATGACAGTCACTCATGCTAATGAAAAGCCAGGGAGAAGAGATGAGTTTTCCATCTGGATTTAAAAGTGCTCCTGGCAGAGGCAGCCCTAACGTGAGCAGGTGGGCTGCGCCAAAAGCCTGGGAGGGACACGGGGATGTGGTAGCTTTGTGCAAAATGACAATAATACCTTATAAAGTGCTGGGAAAATGCAGGAAGTACGTTGACAAAACAGAACTCGTAGAAAGAAACGGTCTCTGAAGCAGGTGTTGATCTGGATGCCCAGGAAGCTGAAGCTGCTGACTGTCTCAACGGCAGACTCATAGATGAGTGGAGACCTCTAGTCGTTCGACAGTGACCTCCTTTGACTTGTCAACTTTCAGGCGCCATGTAGTCGGATCTTTTACTTCCCTCCCATAGAGGGCCTCGTCCCCGTTGCTGATGAGGCGAATCACAGTGGTGTCACCCGCAGATGTGATGGTGCCGTTTCCCTTATGCTCTGCCACTCTTCTGTAGACAGGAAGATGGCTGATATCTTTGTAAGAGGACAAAGGTCCAAGCCTTTAGAGTCCTGGTGTTCCCTGTCGTCCTTTATGGATGTGAGACATGGATGCTATCCAGTGAGCTGAGACAAAGACTGGACTCCTTTGGTATTGTGTCTCTTCGGAGAATCCTTGGGTACCGCTGGTTTGACTTTGTGTCGATTGAGCGGTTGTTGGAGTCCCGAATGAGGCACATTACCTGCATTGTGAGGGAGCGTCAGTTACGGCACTACGGCCATGTGGCTTGTTTTCCTGAGGGATCCTCATTGCTGAGGACATGAGCGGCTGGATCAGGCCAAGGGGACACCCACATAACACCTGGCTGGTGCAGATGGATGGCCATTTCCGGAGTGTGGGACTGGAACAGGTGTCTCGGCTTGGGTTGGTCGCCAAGATCCCAAGGTGTTTCGTCACGTGGTGGGTGCGGCAATGCACGGTGCCAGAACATGCTCCCCAACCTGACCTGACCTAGCCTGCATGCTTGCCTGTGCTCTACGTACTCGCTGCCTTGTGCAGAAGCATTCCAACCTGAGAACAATAAAGTTTATCTTAATCTTCTAGTGAACATAGAGTCAGTTCAGGAGCAGGCTCTTGGAGGTTGTTGCACTGGTGATAAGTATCAGTCCAACCACCCGAAATACACTTTTTGATATCTGATGGGAGCCTTTTCCACAACATCCCTTACAAATACCATCTCACTGGTGTTTCTCTATCCCCAGCCAAGGCGTCACACCCTGGTCACTGTCTTTTTGAGCACCTCCCCTCTGGCAGAAGATTCGGAAGTTTGCAGGCCGGGACCATTTGCCATTGGAACAGTTTCTTCCCTCGAGCCATCACGCTTACAAACATCTGTCTTTAATATTGTATTTAATCTGTACTGTGTTGTTCGATTGTATTGTAATGCGCCGGAGAGACCCCGGTTGTCGGAAACAAACTTCTTGTGTGTGCCACACGCTCACTCGGTCAATAAACCTGATTGTGATTGTGATGAGTCACACCGATTCACACGTACTCTTAGAGGGTTTTGTCAATGCTGTCTACTGCGCCTCAGAATAACCCAGCTGTCACCCACGCACCTCCCACGTGCAGTTTGAAGCGTTATTTCACCACATCGCAGAATCTGGAAACACCAGGCATGAACAAGATGGTATTTCATAATCATCATCAGTTGCAGATTTTATCACCCCCCCTCCCCCATCAATGGAAAATATAAAAGTCCCATAATAAGGCACAGATTGTGCTTTCTCTTGCCATCCTGGCCAAATTCTCCATCCATAAACAAAGGTGGAGTCTCACCCGCGTCCATAGCCGTTGGACCGCCTCTCTAGTCTGGGTAAAAGCCTATACAAGTGCCGAAGTTACATTACATTTTTTTGTCTCGTTCTTCAATCAAATCTCGTAATGCCAAGAAATGACATGATTAACCATTTCACAACACTGTCCTAGATAAACAATTGAAAGGTGAGTGACTTTCTATGCAGGTAGACACAGATAAAATTTTCCCTCAACTTTCGATTGTTGTCTGCCTAGAATGCACAGGTGGTATGTTATTGACAAAGAGCAGGAAACACAAACAGATAGGAATTAAGCTACATTTTTACTGTAGTTGAGTCCATTGTTAATATAGTTTCGATGTTTCATTTTTAATTTATTTTTATATTATTTTTGATTTACTTTTGTAATCCAGTTTAGATTTATTTAATTTTCTAATTAGGTAGTTATTAGTTTTGCTTAGCTTTATTTTAAAGATATATTTCAATTTAGTTTTTATATATTTTAGTTTCTGTTTAATTTTAGTAATTGTACTTCTAGGTATAGACTGGTGTTGTAGAGCTATTTCATGTGTCTGATCTTTAGAGAATCCTGCATGAATGCACAGGGCATATTACATACTAATGTCCTCCAAATTGGCAAAATGTGTTTCA
Source organism: Mormyrus lacerda (assembly GCA_015163995.2). Taxonomy (NCBI): domain Eukaryota; kingdom Metazoa; phylum Chordata; class Actinopteri; order Osteoglossiformes; family Mormyridae; genus Mormyrus; species Mormyrus lacerda. Next base: position 16,242,537 of record JAABNX020000017.1, on the reverse strand, counting down.
GGCATTATCAATGGTCATTAAAGTCATCAAATCATTACTTCGGAAAAGCCTGTATACTTTTGAAGAGACAGATGAGACACCCCAAAGGAAATGGTTCACCTGACAAATAGTCTTTGTTGACGAATCCGATCGGAGACACAGATTGTCTGTAGTGCCAGATCCAGTCTGCTCAGAGATTATCTGATTCTGACAGGCATAGCTATCATCTGTCTCCTCAAAAGTATACAGGCTTTTCCGAAGGCTTTAGACTATGAGCCATTAAGAAGGAAACTACTGTACTGGTCCCACTATGGTTGAAAAATATTACTGAAGTACCCTCTAGAGCAGCGATGACCAGTCTTATCCAGAAAGGGCTATTGTGTATGCGGGTTTTTGCTACAACTCCCTACTTACTAAGTAGAGGATTGATTGACCGAGGAGTCTTCACACCTGGGTTTGACCTAAAAGTTATCCCAAAGACCTGCACACACACTGGCACTGCACACACACTGGCACTGCGTTTAAGATGACCCACCCCTGCTCCAGAGCAGTGTTTCCTAACCCAGTCCTCAGGGAGGCCGAGACAGTCCACATTTTTGCTCCTTTCCATGTCCCAGCCATTCAAGAACAGGTACGGGTGTGTTGGGAGCAGGGAGAGAGCAAAAAATATGGAGTAGTATCCAGTGGTCCGCGAGGATTGTGTTGGGAAACAGTGTTCTAGAATGGCGAAAGCACCACTATTGGCTGCCCTTCACATGGAAAAAAAAATGACCAGGTGCCACCTGGGGCACCCCCCTTAACGTGAGAAGTTTCAGTTAAGACAAAGTTAAGTATTGCCACAGGTAAAGTTTCAAACTGTGAGGATGCTCTCAGTGGCCACGCCCCCTCTCCCAGTGACTGACCAGGCTGCTGCACCTCCTTTTAATTACTGACAGCTGCACTGGATAAGTCAAGCTGCATTCATACATGCAGTGTGAGCAGTCTGCTAACTGTGAGGAATTGCTGACTAATATCAGATCACCGAGCGCTTCTCTGCCTCAGCTTCCCGCAAGTGTCTGGCCTCCCGTCACTGTACTTCCTTGCGAGTGTTCCTCCCAGTTCCCTGCCTAGTTAACAGCGGCAGTGTTTGCCGCCAGTGAGGAAGTGCTCACAGCACTAGCCTGCTGACCGGTTGACCACAAGCAACGACGCCATCGTGGAAGTTACACGGAGGTGCAGAAAAAGAGATACAGCAGAGCAAAGAATGAGCAGATTGAATTATTTTTGTATCCCAATGACATTCAAGGCATCAATTAATACATTTTTTCTATTCTGCATCAGTAAATTCGATCGCTGATCAATATACTCCAGTGCCGGCAAGACAGCGCCGCAAAGTAGAGCCCAGCATGTGTGCCGTGCTTGCTGGGAATAAAAGGAAGAAACCTTTCGGCTTTACTGCATGTGTCTGAATTAAAGACATTTTCAGAAAACTGTTAATTCAGAGATAGATTCAACGATGCTTTGAGAGTCTGTTTAGTTTGTGGAATTCTACATGAAGGAATTTAGAAACGGTTCCTAACTGAAGCGCAACACATTTAAAAGAACAGTAGTGATGGAAACAGCAGCCAGAGGCACAATCGAATTGCAGTCAGCGACTAAAGCGAGTGCAAACAAAATAGAAACTTTCAAACAGAAGTCCGCAGCACCAAACAAATTGCGTTACTGTTGTGGCCGGGCTCTCATACACCTCACCAATGTCAGTCGAAAAATGAAACAGGCAGAAATTGTACCATACAGTCGTGGCCAAATGTTTAGAGAATAACACAAATATTGATTTTCACAAAGTCTGCTGCCTCAGTTTTTATGATGGCAATTTGCAAATACTCCAGAATGTCATGAAGAGTGATCAGATGTCAATTAATTTCAATGAATTGCAAAGTCCCTATTCGCCATGAAAATGAACTTAATCCCCAAAAACTAATTTCCACTGCATTTCAGCCCTGCCACAAAAGGACCTGCTGACATCATTTCAGTGATTCTCTCGTTAACGCAGGTGACGGTGTTGACGAGGACAAGGCTGGAGGTCACGCTGTCATGCTGATTGAGTTAGAATAGCAGACTGGATGCTTTCAAAGGAGGGTGGTGTCTGAAATCATTGTTCTTCCTCTGTTAAGCATGCAAGGAAATAAGCTCAGTCGTCATTGAGTTACCTTTGCACAAAAAGAGCTTCACAGGCAAGGATACTGCTACTAGTAAGATTGGTTGATTTAGGTGAATTTATCAGATAACTATGAACTTCAAGAAGATTGGTTCAATTGTTGTGAAGAAGGCTTCAGGTCTCCCAAGAAAGTCCAGCAAGTCTCCTAAAGTTGATTCGGCTGCGGGATCAGGGCACCACCAGTGCAGAGCTTGCTCAGGAGTGACAGCATGCAGGTGTGAGTGCATCTGCACACACAGCGAGGTGAAGACTTTTGGAGGATGGCCTGGTGTCAAGAAGGGCAGCAAAGAAGCCACTTCTCTCCAAGAAAAACAACGGGACAGACTGACATTCTGCAAAAGCTACAGGGATTGTACTGCTGAGGACTGGGGTAAAGTCATTTTCTCTGATGAATCCCCTTTCCGATTGTTTGGAGCGTCTGGAAAAAAGATTGTCAGGAGAAGAAAAGGTGAGCGCTGCCATCACTCCTGTGTCATGCCAACAGTAAAGCATCCTGAGATCATTCATGTGTGGGGTTGCTTCTCAAACAAGGGAGTGGGCTCACCCACAATTTTACCTAAGAAAAAAAACATGAATAAAGAATGGTACCAAAACATTCTCAGAGAGCAACTTCTCCCAACCATCCAAGAAGAGTTTGGTGATGAACAATGCCTCTTCCAGCGTGATGGAGCACCGTGCCATAAGGCCAAAGTGATGACTAAGTGGCTCGGGGAACAAAACATCGGCAGGCAAAAATAAATGGCTTTTTCAAGGCAGAGAAAAGGACAAAAAGGCAAAGAACAGTTCCAAAAAGGTCAGTAACTTACATGATGTCAGTGAAAAATCTGATGACAGGATTGACACAGGACTCGGTAACCTTGAAATTTTCAGTGTAAAAGCTACCAAAAGACCAGAAGTGATGGCAAATGAATTAAACGGAATGGCAGTCATTCCGTATCTGAGTCTGAAAAACAGTTTAAAGATGCTGAGTTGAAGCCTGCAGGCATCCAGTTAAGAATGTACTGGAGAAAAGATCATTCCCATTCGATGGTAAAATAGTGTTAGATGAAAGCGCTGCACTGAAGTTTCACAAAGCCAGATTCATGTCAGTGATATGGAAGTGCAATGATCACAAGAAGTTTTGCTAAGGTTTTGGCTGCACATTTGTGTTTTATCGCTAAGAATAAACACATTCAAATGGATGGGAATATGATTAGGCAGATGGCAGTCACCGTTTCCCAGCATGCCTCTGGCTCACAAGTCACTTAGACCCGTGTTTCCTACCCCTTAGGTCTTTTAGTACATTGCAGACATGCTGTTTACTGGAAAGTCTGCTTGCGCATTTCGCAGGAAGGGCCCTACATTTTTTTTTTAATTATTTGATGATTTTTATTATTAATAAATTGTATTTCTGAGTCTTATGAGACCTTCGGGCGTATTAATATGGATTTCTACATGTTCTTCCCCTCACTTGTGGTAAATTCCTGCTTCCCTCAGGGACTAGTTTTAGCTTGTAGTGTCCTGCCCATGTGCTCTTACTCAGTGGAGCTATTGTCAACCAACGGAGCATAGGTTGGTATTTGAGTACAAATTGCTGACAGCTGTACTAATGAAATTTCTCGGACGAAAGCCACTTAAGGACGAGATGGAATTCAGGTTAGACATGTGTATGCCTTGTGATAGGCTGGAATCCCACCCAAGGTGTCCTGCAGACATTATTATGGATATGTTAATATATATATACATATCTTCATCTGTTAGAGTGATTTCGCTAGCTTAAAAGAGATCAAAACAGAATTTTCAAGCGAAAATTGTCTTAGGAAATGGAAACATTCAGGGAGATTTCAACTCCACAGTTTTCCCCGCCAGGACTGATTCTATCCAAGATAAGTGATTCTGAACAAAAAAGAATGCGATTTTGTTCCAGGACAAAAACATGTAATTTTCTACTCAGATCAGGGGCGCCGCTAAGGGGGGGGAAAGTTGGGACAATTCTAAGGGCCCACGCACTTTAGGGGCTCCCAGAGATCTGCTTTATTAATAATAACACTGGTAGGGGGGGCCAAACCTCATATTTTGTCATAGGGCCCAGAATTGCTAGCGGCGCCCCTGACCCAGATACACACAAAGAATTAAATTTAGAGACACCAGCTCACCCAGCTACATGCCGAAACGGGGGTGCATGAAGGAATCCCATGCAACATTTGGAGAACATCCAGACATAGTTTACAGTGGGATTCAATTGACCCCCACGTCCCCCATGGTAATAGCAATACTCCAAGTGCCAAGTGTTTCGGAAAAAAAGTCTTTGAAGCACTTCTCTGGAACTGGCCTCCTTCCAGGGAGGGTGGAGCGTTTCCTGATGGCTTCTTGCCGGCAGCCTTTAAAGGGAGCTGCCTGCCTGAACCCTGGCGCATTCAAACGAGCACAGAGACAACGCGGAGAGAGGAACAGCGGGATCCCCGAAGCATCAACACGCGCATCTCTGCTCTTCGAGTCTCCAGCAGATCATCATGAACTCCAGAACTTCATCCGTCGTGCTGTTCGTCTGCCTGTCCTGCGTGGTTCTCGCAGAAGGTACCCACCTACTTACCGGCCCTAATATTTACGTCAATCAATACTTTATGGAACGTTTGCCGATTATATTTTTCAAAAAGGGCTCCCAAATGAGTTGGCGTTAAATTGTCAGCTTTGGATGAGTCTGCTGTGAATCTCTAACTTATAGCATAGGAAGCGCCTCTCTGATCACACACCCCTAACCCCCTCTCCATCCCGCAGTACAGAGTGTCTCCTCAGCATCCTTGTACTGCCGCTGCATCTCCAACATACCCATGGTGCAAGAGAAGAGAATCCGGAGGTTGGAGGTCTTCCCACCCGGCCCACACTGTAGCCAGACAGAGATCATGTGAGTATGCCCAGGGTCACTGACGGCCTCACTTAAGTCTGGGGGGGGTGCGGTTGGCATGGATTTTTGGATGAGGATATTCCGTCAGCTGATTGGTACTGTAGGAGCCTCTCTGAAACTTTTGCTGACGTGTGGACCTGTTTCCTTTTCTCTCAGTGTGACCCTTGGAAACATGCAGAGACTCTGCCTGAATCCGGAGGACCAGGAAGTGGCGAGCTTCATTAAGAGGGTGATGCACAAGTAAGAGAGCGCTACCGTCAGTCCTTCTTGAACCACAGCTCTCCACACCTTCCGTGTGTTTGCGTGTGGACACGTACTCAGACTGGCTAGCTCTGCGGTTCCGGAAAGATACTCACGCCTGTCCTGCTCTGCTTCTGTCTTGCAGAAAATGAACAACCTGGGAGGCCGGCTACTGGACGTGCGATCCCCAATAACACAGAGGCCATGGCATTTAGAGCTCTTTCACAGATGCATGCAACATCTAAATTGTACATACTGCAAGGATCTATTGCAGCTGAGCACTCCAGACACTATATTGGTGGACTACAGTGCCTGAACGCCTCTTGGTGATTTTGTGTGTGTGTGTATGTGTGTGTGTGTGCACGGACTGAGCACCCCCTGCTCATCCCCATATGCCCATGATGGGATACGAGCATCACCCTGACCCTGGTTTTTGGATGGTTTTGTGGTTATGCAAAATGAAAGGATATAAATGTATGTCTATTGAACAGACATAATGTCATTGCATTATTTATTAATATTTTATATAGATTCGTATTTGTTTCTTATGAAGCTTTAATATTGTAATGAAGAATAAAAAATTTCTAATAATTATTGGTCTGGTTTGTTACTTTTGTTCACCTGAGGCTGCTGAAAGAGACACGTAGCTGTCATCTCTGTGAGGAGCTGCGCTCAGTTGGTTTCACTGGTAACCCTCTTCAGGTCATGCATTAGGTTCATACTTGCTGTCACAGATGCTTCCTGTCATGTGACCATCAGTGAAATGCTACACCTCTTGCACGGGCTGACCTTTAACATAACCACAAAGGCAGGGAGGCGTCCGAACCAAGGACCCAAACCCCCATCTCAGCAAGCAGGACGTGAACAATATGCTTATTAGCAGCCAGGGCAGTTGGCCTGGGACCAGGGATGAGTCCAACAAGGTGCAATGAGTCCAGTAGCAACTTCTGATGTCTTGACACAACAGCTGGCTTGGGTGTGAAGGGCTGTAACTGTTCCGACAAGCCCGTTTTCCCAGAAAGGCCGTGCCGAAGCATGTTTCCCTTGGCATTGCTGCACATTCCCATGTCTTCAGTGTTTACTCGCTTGTCTTCTTGTTGCTTTTTGTGACCACATCCCCGTGTCGAGCTAAGACAAGATGACGGCTCGTATAGCAACTTCTCCGGAGGCAGACACCTTACGAATTGTCACTTGCAAAGTTGTTGTTTAATTTAGGTCCGAAACCTCAAGAGCCCGCTAATATTCCCCATTGTCGACACGCTCCTTCGGGTACAACAGTGAAGTTTTTTGAACGAGGAAAACATCTGGAAACATCTGGTGGAGTCATCGCCTAACAGATTCTGCATCTGAATCAACATCCAGCTGCGCACAGACCACTTACCAGAGAAAAAAATCCAATTCCATAGAAAATCGAGCAAACAAACGGGCCTGAGTAGACTGCTGCATGAAGTCACTGCTCCTGTTCTTGAGAACACAAAGGAGCAGTTCAATTAGCAGATGTTAGCCTGCACCAGTCGTGGGATTAATAGGAAGGTAACAGGAGACAGGCACAAATCTAGGCACTCAGTGATGACTGACATGTCACGTATGACTGGAGACATATGATCAGTTTGAACAGTATGTAAACTAGATGCTGTTAGAACGTCATCAATGTACTCCTTGGACAGCTCCTTCACCCGTCCCTCTCATCTAGTCCCAACTCGTCCCACACCCCAAACTTTTCAAACACAAAACACCCTACCCACCACTCCAAAAACACCTTCTGTGTGATTTATCTCAATGCAATAAGGTTCACCAGATCTGCCTCAGTAGCTGTCCGTTTGTTAAAGGTTTGGTCAAGGTTGGGGAGGGGGGGGATACAGTAGTGAACTACAAGACAAGATACAGAAATGAGTAACAAGTAAGTAACAAAATCTGTGCGATATGAAAAATGGACCTAAGGATTGAATAACAATAAAGTACAGGTGGATTTTTAATAATGACAGCATGACGCAGTGGAGGCACAGATGGCAGTGACCTGTATAGCAGATGTGTGGTGATCAACTGTCTCTGAGCTGGATTCTACCAGCGCTAAGTAACACTGCTTCACGTTTTGTGCGATTTCTCTCAAAATGTAAGAGTCTAGAGAACATCACCTATACAATGTTCCTGGGAAGAGAGTTACCCTGTTCACAAGTTCAAGTGTCTTCTGCTGTGGCCATTTCCTTCCTTTGCTGCCACCTAGTGCTGCTGCTTCGATTATGGGGCAATTTATCTCAAAATGAAATCAGGTGCAGAGCTCCATCAATATAATATTCTTGTTATGCAGTAATAAGATCCATCAAATACCTTTTGAATCATCACATTCACAAGGTCAAGCGTCTTCCGCAGTCACCTTTCCCTTTACTGCCACTAAGCAAGTAAAACTTCAAGTTTTAGTGTAATTTTTCTCAAATTCATTCAATTCCAGATATTCTGGAAGGTTTTAAAAAGACCTGTAAAACACTTTTTGAATTATCGCGCTAACGGGATCGAATGTCTGCGGTGGTCACTGGGGGTGCCACTTTGAGTCTGGTGGGGGCATATAAATCACAATTATTTGTATTCAGTGGCCCCATATAAAGCGCCGGGCCCCCTGAATCTGCCAAGGAATTCGTGGCCCTTCCAAGACTCATGATAAATCTAATTCCATATGTGTGTGAAGCATAAATAAAACTATACTGAAGGAAATGCTGTATTAGAAGTGATGCTTTATTTACACAGTCACATTGGATTGCCGTTCTGTGGGTCAGGCTGTTTATCTGGTACCCCTGGAGCATTTGCGGGGGGGGGGGGCACTATTAAAGGCTCCCGAGCAGAGTTGAGACCCTATTACTGACACTTGACCCTTGACCTTCTGATCACAGGCACACGAGCTTAGCCCACGACGTCACACAGCCCAGCACCCGTGAGGGTGAGAGCAAAGTGTGTCCTTAAGCTGGCCCACACATGAAAGGAGTTTTATAGGAAGCGATTGGGGTGTTGAATGAAGCCTCAGAAAGAGAGTTATGCAACCCGGCACTGGGCCAGAAGGAAGCACACGTGACCTTTAATAAATGGGGGTGGACAGGGGGCGATATGTTTGCGAAATGTAGTAATTGGTAAATGCCTGCGGAGACACTTAACTTCACTGGAACTGCCTGCCAAAACACGCCAGAGGGGCCCCATGCCAGCAGAAGGTGTGTGACCGAGATCCGGAGTCCATTCAGGCCTCACTTCATACCTCTGTGCTACATCAGTAAGATAGTGGGAGCCCACGGTGAGAGCTCCCGCACTACCTGCAGCTGCAGTGTATCACGCCAGCTATCATTCGCCAGCTGAGTGACAGCATTAAGCACCCATACAATCTGTACTTCACACTCTTTGTGAATTGACTGAAAGAGCCTTTTAAGGACTACAGCACAAGGGGAGCTCAAGCTCCTTTATCTACCATGGTCAGGTTAGGACTTAATTTAGAAAAAAGCAATTACACATGAGCAGATCCCAAGTCAATGTTCCTATCCTAACTAACCTTAGAAATCCTATCTTATCCCAGGTTTGGAAATCCTCAATATTCAGTCCAACATTGGCTATCAATGTCTGTTACCTAGCACCTAACACTACTGTTCTCGTTTCATTTCGATATAATCTTTATCATTATGTCATGAGCGGGGTTCTGTACATTTTGTTGCTTGTGTAACGGCAATAAAAGAGCAGCTATATGGATTAAATAAGTTTAGCGGTAGCTAACACTATGTGGTGGCCAGGGAACGTTAGCAGAGCTTAACTGTTATTCTAAAGTAAGGAGAGCTTTTTTAGGATTTTGGAAAGTTGGAAGCTTGTTTAATACACTTTTCTTGTCTCAGGTTAGGATTTGCTTTGTTCTTGCCAAACCGGTTATGGCGCTTTTCTACTGGCAAGCAAGAACCAACCCATACCCGAGCTGTATTGTGAAGAGAGAGTAGTTACAGTATGGTTCCAGCTCACTTCAGATTTTCACTGCAGAAGGGTCAGCTTGGTAAAATCACCGCCAATTCTGGCGAGCGACAGTGATGTAGAAACTAAGAGATACTTCTTTACTGTTCACACGGTGAACATCACGATTTACTACAGTATATGCTAATTACCTTGTATTTTAGCACATCTGTAATAATCAGTATATTTTGTAAGCATGAAACACTACCAGAATTAGCATTAGCATTAGAATTAGCAAGCATTACGAATCTATTCCATTTAGTTGTTCTGTAGTACTTCTGTAAGTAGGTGGTTGGAAAGTTCAGAGTAATCAAGAATCCATCAATACATTGTGATGTGTTATACTACTAATTATGAATAATTTATAGAATATATGCCTCACACCTTTGGGACCTGGGTTCAAATCGCAACCAGGGTTGTATTGGTTGGTACTCTATGCATGTAGCATCAAAAAGTCAAGGCGGTGTATGGCTCAGGGGTTAGAACTAGGGACACATCTCCAGCATCATGAATGACTCTGCCCCAACAACAATCCCATCCCAGCAGACGCTCAGTCCTGCTGGGATCTTTATCCCCCAGCTTCTCTCCAGTTCACATTCAGATTCTTTATTGTCATCGTACAATGAAATTTTAGCAGCAGTCCCGTCAGTGCATTCTACACAAACAAGTAATAAGAGCAATTCTGGATATGAGACATCACACACATGACAAATAGGAGGACCTACGTACCATGAGTAGATGAGGAAAGCGCAATTAGTGCAATTATCGGTGTAGTTAACACGGATAAAGTGCAGTTGAATGTAAACATTGTAGTGCTGTTTCAAGTGAGCATAGTGACAAAAACTGACATACAAAAGTATGTTACATAACACATCACACAAGATATGACATAATAAGATGATGTTAGGCTAAAACAATAAATGAGAACATTGCATTGAGTTTGCTGCAGACCGACCCCAGGCCGGCGATACAGTTGACAGTGTTCATTTCACGTATCGCTCTGGAGTAAAAGCCGTTCCTTAGTCTGTTCATCCGTGAAATGATCCTGAAGCTTCTGCCGGAGGGCGGCCACTGGAACAGATGATGTCCAAGGTGGGAGGGATCCACTGATGTGTTTATTGCCCTGCAGAGGCAGCAGGAGCTGAAAAGGTCCTCCAGAGAGCTCAGTGTGCATCTAATGATTTTCTGGGTGGTGTTGATGACCCTCTGAAAGACTCTCCTGTCTGCCACTGAGCTGCCGTCTTACCACGTGGTAATGCAGTACACCAGCACGCTCTCAATGCAGCAGCGGTAGAAAGATACCAGTAGCCTCTCTGGTATATTGTTTATCTTGAGTGTCCTCAGGAAATACAGTCTACTGTGCTTTTTTGACTACCAATGTTGTATTAGTGGTCCAGGAGAGATCCTCCATATAAGGAGTGTGCCCAGGAACCAGAAAGTAGGGACGTTTTCCATATAGTCTCCTTAGATGTATAGTGCCTTGTGTTCACTTCTGAGTTTCTGGAAGTCTATTATGAGTTCGTTTGTTTTGGAAGCATTCAGGGTGAGGCTGGTCTCTGATGTCATCCCTCTAGGCTGTGTCGTCTCCACTTGAGACGAGTTCTACCACGGTTGTGTTGTCTGCAAACTTAATGATTTTGTTCTCAGCCCAGTGGAGAAAACTTTTCTTGGTGACGGGGTGAGCGAACTCAGCGCCCTTCAGGCTATTTGGAAGAACCTGTCTGACTACCCAACCATCCTACAGTCCCCTTAGATGTCTAGTTTCCATACTGAGGCTGGTAAACAACTTCCGCAGCTGTCTCCTGCAATGCCAGTCAGAGGTGCGAAGACTCAAGAGAGAACTCTGTCACCTTGTGGACCTGGCTGAGACACTAAACCGGCAGCAACACACTAGAGATGTACTGTTGCAACTTAACCTACAGAGTTTATCTGGCATGACAGACATCACACCACAACTGTCGGATTTCATCCAGAGACATTCTACACAAATCCCAGATGGATCGAGGCATAGGAGAAGGAAGCGGGGTACACAAGCTGGGGTAAAGCTGCGTCTGAGAAAACAGCGGCCCACCCGGCTTCCTCTGCCCTCGGTTATCATGGCAAACGTTCAGTCACTAAGGAATAAAGTGGACGAGCTCCAGGTGAACATTCGTTTTCGGAAGGATTCTAGAGACTGTTGCATGTTAGCCTTCGCAGAGATGCGGCTAAATGGACAAGATCAGGGCTCGGACCTTTTTATGAAGGGATTTGGATTAACTTTTCATATGGCTCAAAAAGCCGATGTGACCCGGGAAACTCAGGGAGGAGGGGTATGTCTGTATGTTAACAAACAATACTGTAACTCTGTGACTGTCATGCATGGCAGGTGTAGGACTTTTATCAGTATCCATACGCCCTTCTTACCTGCCCCGCGAGTTCCCCAGGCTTTTTATAACAGTTGTGTACATTCACCCAGATGCTGCCTCTGCTTCTAGCAGAGTTCCCCAGGCTTTTTATAACAGTTGTGTACATTCACCCAGATGCTGCCTCTGCTTCTAGCACTATCTGTGATGTAATACATAAACTACAGTCACTTTCACCAGAAGCACCCAACTTTATACTGGGTGATTTTAATCATGTCTCGCTGATAAAGACCATTTTACACCCTTATCAGTATGTCTCGTGTCCCACTAGACAGGACAAAAGGCTTGATCTCTGTTATGGATCAGTAAAGGATGTCTATACTGTAAGTCTGTCCCATTTTAAAAAGCCAGAAAGTACAGGTGAAGGACATAAAGGGCTGGATGGTGGAATCTGTTCTCTGCCTGCAGGAGTGTTATGACTGCACGGATTGGGAGACGTTTAAAGAGACTTGCGGAGATGATTTGGACACTCTTACTGATGATCTTATGTTGCATTTTGTAGAGACATGATCGTTCCCTCTAAGACAGTTAAAATCTACCCTAACGACAAACCGTGGGTAACTAATTCTGTGAGGTCCAGTATACAGAAAGGGAATCTTGTTTTTAGACATGGGACAATATCTGACCTCCACTTGGTCACTAAGGAGCTGAAGATAGAAATTCTAAAAGCCAAACAGAGATAAAAATCAGACCTGGAGAGTAAAATGGCTGCAAATAAGCTTGGCTAAGCCTGGACCAGCATGAAAAAAATATCAGGCCTCTGGGATCATTTCACTCTGGACGGTTTTCATTCAGACTCTGAGTTACTGTAGCCAATGAATGGTTTTTATAATCGTTTCATTACCTTTGATTTTGGTACTGAGATTCAGGAACTGCAGTGTAACCTAAAACATGGTCAGCATTTTGCCATTGATCAGAAGGACGTGGCAAAGGCCTCTATAAGGGTAAACAAGTTTTATGGTCCTGATCATATCTGTGGTCGTTTACTCAAATCTTGTGCCCAGCAGGTGAGTCCTGTGTTTCATTTTATTATTACGAAGTCCTTGCAGACGCAGCACATCCCCAACATATGGAAAGACGCTGTCTTAGTGCCTGTTCCTAAATCCAGTTATGTGAAACACAGAGGAGGGGGACTCAAACCCACATGACATGGGGAGCACATGCAGACTGTACACAGACACAGAGGAGGGGGAC
>JAABNX020000017.1:16194650-16211264 GCA_015163995.2 Mormyrus lacerda | reverse complement strand
GGGGGGCAGCGGTGGGGGACAACCGGGCCCCTATATGCATTGTCCTTGGTCCCGTCCCCCCTATGGTCTTCACAGGTGAACCTTGTCGAGACGCCGGGGAATGATGTTCAGTGGTCAATTTGGGGGGCGTTGTCGGTTCTGACTACGTAGCCCTTCCCTGGGGGTACCCCCTCCCCCAGTGCGACTGCCCAACTCCCAGTGTCACAGAAAGTGAGCAGAATATCCAAGACTGCAGGGAAGGAGAGAAAGAGAGAGAGAGAGACCACCTAAATCACCACGAATTAGGGATGTCCATTTCAGATTTTTTTTAACATTCATTAATCGTCTATTAACCTCTAACTGATAAGAAAAATTTGGAATAAATGTTTAGAATGAATGCGTGTCTGTCAATCACCAAATACCAAAGTACTAATACAGAAATGGTTCCAATTCAGAAATTATTTCTAGAAGTTATTTCTAATTCAGCGCCCGGGGAGCAGTGCTTGGGGCGGTACCTTACTCAGGGTACCTCAGTGATGCCTTGCTGGTCGGGGATTTAAACCAGCAAGCTTTTGATTCCAAGTGCGCTTCCCTAACAATTAGGCTACCAGTACCCATAATACGCAAGTTCCATTTTACGTTTTTATACATGTTTATTAATAATTACGTTGTGTCCATTCACCGCCAATGATTGTAAGCAAGACGTGAAGTGCACACACAAACACAAAAATATATTACTAAACTGCATATAAAGCAACTTTACTGTGCTGTTGATGTGAAGGTTTAAACTCAAGCCAGCTTTCTGGAATGTTCTGGTATGGATCTGCATATCCCCTCAAGCGAGAAAAGCGCTGTTGGGTTTAAACCATGACTATGACATGGCAGTAAAATTAGCTTTATATCCATAGTGTGCGTTGTCCCCCGTAGTTTAATGTTTAAAGCACACTTAACTTGATATATCTGTATTGTTTAGATTTGTACTTGCTAGTCCATGAATTCTGCCTGTCGTACTTTAGACGGACAAAGTAGTTATTATCAGCAATGGAATCGATATCGAGAAGGCACAAAGGTTTCGCGAGATCTTGCAAAAGTCCATGCCAATTTTACCACATCTTTTGTAAACATTATTTTCTTATTACTAACTTTCACTAACAGTATTAAGCGGTTAAAATTCTTATCAGTTAAATGATGCAGTATGAATAGCCACAGACATTTCTCTGATATTTGTGGGTTGTGGGATGCACCCTTCCATGGAATGGCATCCCATCCAGAGCGCCCCCTGCTGCCTGGGATAGCTCACTGTGGCTCCTTATGGAATCAGCAATGTGGAAAATCATATATAGATTAAAGGACTGCAAAGAAAAGGTCATAGGTATGAGATTTCACGCCTACATAAACTGTTCAAATATATATTAGTCCTCTATACACCTATATATAAAGTTGCAAACCTTGCTACACAACTCTGCTGTCAAACTTATCTATTTCCAGCAGATCAGCATTTCTTGGTCTTTCTGACCCCCATGACTCCTTTTTTGGAACAGAGTATGAGATCTCTGGAAAGCCAAGGTTGCGGCAAACGACTTTCATGGCCAATAAATGTAATGTAAATGACTGTATCAGCCACTGGGGGGTGCTGGTGGCTATTTTTTAATTTCTGCATTTATTACAGAATGCATTCAGTCAACAGACAATGTCATTAGGTATTGCACAGCAAAATAGTTATTATATATCAAATCATACGGCAAGAAAGTGGTCAAAAATAACACTATGTTTAACTGCAAGAGACCAGCCCAACACAAAGCAGGCAGCAAGTCAGCCAAAGACTCCATTGTATTATCATCTAGCCATCCATCCATCTTCTGAAACAGCTTGTCGCAGGGGGTCCAGAGCCGATCCTGGAGGCTACAGGCACAAGGCAGGCAGGGAAAAACCCAGTATGGGGCGCCGACCCATTGCAGGGCCCAGACAGACACACACTCGCACACCAGTCACACGCACGCCTACGGATGTTTTGTAACTCCAATTAATCACAGCATGATTTTGGACTGTGGGGGAGCGGAGGGGGGGAATTAGAGTACCCCGAGAAAACCTCACAATGACATGGGGAGGACAACGTAAACCCCACACACACAGAACCCTAGTAGAGACTCGAACCCAGGTCCCAGAGGGGTGAGGCGACAGTGCTGACCACTGCACCACCATACCACCCCATGTAAAATTATTATCGTTATTATTGTTATTATTAAGTATTTTTCCGCTACATGTGTAGCTTTTAACGCAGAAAATCGTACAGGCTATCACGAACACGGGAGAGATTGCGCATTGAAGGAGGCCCGGCTTACCCTGATTGATGGCCAAAATTTTGGAGTGGTAGTTCTTGGTGTTGGTCTTCCTCACCATGTACTCACTGATGGGCAGCCTGGCACAGGAGACGCCACCATCTCTGGCCCTCAGGTATGTGATTTTCTATGCAGAGCAGCAAGGGGGGGGCAGTTCACCAATGGGGAAGCAGCTTCAAATAACCAATCATATACGGACTAATGCCAAGTTCTTGGTTTGATTTGTTAGCTTATCTGGAATATGACTGCAGAGCGAAGGAGCGATGGAGTCGACGTTTGACACCTCTTAGCCAGTCTACCTCCCTTTCCGGACGGGAAATGGCTGTACTCTAACGTCCTGTACGATTTCTAATCAACCAGATCTGTGGAGGATCCACGCACTCCCGATACTGGATTTCGACATGCCCTGACAGTACCTCACCTTCTGAACACTCTCATCCACCAGCCCCCCAAGGACGTACACCTTGCCCGGGTCCACGTACTCCAGAGCTGAGACAAGAACAACAGAAAAGGAGGGGGGGGGGGACACTTAAAAAATGAAACGGTGGAAAAAATCCAGAAGACACGGAAGAGGCGGGTACCCCAGAGGTGCACAAGGGGACACAGAGATCAGGACTGAACCCTCGAACCCTCACCCTCCTCTGCTTCACACAGCTGGAGCAAGAATGCGCATTATCTGAAAACATGCCTGCCATCATACTGCATACTGAAAGAGTGGATTCCCGTACAAATCCAGGCCACTCACAATTACAGCACTTTAGTTAACATCAGTTACCGATGACACGTTACCCAGTAACATGCAACATGGGTTTACATGCCGGAAGGCAGGGACCGAGCTCTGGAGATTTTTAATGTCAGTGCACATTTGAAATGGTTCTCATATATATACATAATGAATGTTATTATTTCAATATTTATTTAAACAAAAAGTGCACAGTGCTGATAATCGTACTTGTGGTTTTCAATATAAAACTTAGCGAAATTATATTAGTTTGTGTATCAGTACTTTTTGAACATTTTCAGCAATGTTTCAATACTGATAACTGCAATAATTTTGGTCACTATAATTGTGATATAAAATTTTCATACGGTTCATCTAGCACCAGTAAAGGTGGACTTTTAGCTAAGGTGAACAATGAACAGCCAAGTCTGAAATTCTGCCGCAGTACCCCTTGTGATACACAAGGGGGCGCCCTTGCCATGCTCACAGGCACAGTTTACACAGTTTGCCGTAACACAGGCAAGATCCCACCTTGCTCAGCATCCGGTGTGAGGTAGATGACACTCTCCGGAGGGAAAAGGTCTAGGAAGCTGTCCTCCGTGATGTCGATCTGAATGACGCGAGGCAGGCTCATTATGTAAGGTCCAGAGGTGTGTATGGTGCGGCTCAATGTCCTGCCCCACCCCGCCTGTCTCAACACCCCTACCGCATAGCGAAGGAAGCCATCGTTCATCCTCTGACACTCCCGATACAGCAGGCTGTCCTCCTTCAGGTCGGTTAGGAAGAGATGGAATGGCTTCCTTGCCCTCCGGTTGGACCCATACAGCCTCCCAATCTGGCCTGCCAGCCTGCTAATTTCCTACACAGCCAGGATTGAAAAAAGAATATCAATCTATCTCCGCGCAGCGAGGAAAAAGCCGACTGGTGAAGGGGGGCACCACCTGCCTTGGGAGACATGCAGCCCGCCACGCTCAGGTCCACACACAGCCTCGGTCCCGTGACTCGGGCCTGTGCCAGCCGCTCCCTGGTGCTGACCTTCAGCACCCTCTTGCTGTCCTGGAGGCTGTCTGCAGCAGCGCCTGCATCACCTGCCCAAGCAAGGTATCCAAGGCGACGCTTACCATCTGCTTTCTGGGGTTTGTCCTAATCAGATCTATGCATCAGGCTCCCGGCTGCAGGTAACCTAATGAATTCTAATGAATAAAATGCAAAGTACGGGGCAATCCACAGGAAAACCCGGAGTAAATTACATATAAGCGCTGAGGACACTACGGAACGGGACAGACTGGCTCCCAAGCATCTCAACGGCGCCGTGATCACCTGACGTCTCAGCTCTCCTCTGCCTCCTCCTAAGCTTTTCTCCTCTCCTCTTGCTCCTCTTGGCAGCCACCTTCCGCTCCCAGTTCCTCTGCTTGCGCAGGACGTTTTTCTGTTCGGTTCGACAGAAACGTGTCAGACCGGACACTCGACAGCCTGCCAGCTCTCTGCCTCTGCCACAAGCTGCCGGCTTCATTCAGCAGCTGTTGTTGCTGCTAGCAACTCTGCAGCCACTATACAATCCCTGACACGTAAAGGACGTTTATGACAATCAACCCTGTGACACCCTTTTAAATATCCCGTTGCTAATCTACTATGGTATTTTCATTCAGGCGTTTTGAGAATTATACTGTTGGACTTATCTCCATGCCAATTTATACCATCAAAAACCAGATAATCTGCACGCGTACTTGAATTCCCATTAGGGACAGACTTCGCTGCGACATCACTCACAGAGTGCAAGATTTCTTCGTCGTCACCGCCGAATTTCCCGGCCGTTTCACAGTCAATTTCAATGTGCAGCAAGCCAAGCTCGTCAGAGAGCCCGGACTCCTCCGTGTCCTCCAGGCGATCTCTATCCTGTGAGGACGCGGCTTCCGGCTCTACACCTCGGGACCCATTCATGGTCTGTGTGTGATCAAAGATCATAATAAGACGGTTACATATGAGCTCTTCATTATCGATTACAGTGTTGCTGATTTTAGATTACCCTTAATAGCCAAGCCCGCAAAAAAAGTGTAAACGATTAACACAAACAGGTACCTAGTTTTTTCGCTGTTTTACCGAGTAAATCGTGCAGTTTCTTTAAAGACACAATCGGCCAGGCAAAGAACTGACGTTATACATAAATACAATAATCCTTTTAATAACCATGTCTCTAAATGGACAGATCAGACAGACAAACTCCTAAGAAGTTCATAAAAACCTCGTGGGGCTTGTTTTGCGTCGCTGGTATGACATCATCACTATGCTGCGCCCCTTCGGGATCATTCGAGACTTTTCGTGTATTTTCGGAATAGTAAAATAATAATAGGCTAATACAATAAGATTTAATTTGACAGTCAAGCTAATTGTATATTTTACTTTGATTTACTATTAGTAAGCGATGATAATTTTGCTATTCGGGGAAGCTGTGTCATTGTATCACTTTTTAAACTGTCAGTACTTATATCTGTAGTGATAATGCTTAATATACAAATACAAACATTTCAAATATATTATTTCGTAATTTAATTGATAGTTTTGCCAGCTGCTCACCGAATTCAATTTGATTTTATGTGAAAATTGCTGGATCAATATTTTGACACATTGCCTTTTATAAATATTTGTTTATTTTCATATCGACTATTCAGTAAAGTATTTTCAATAGTGTTCGGCTACATAACAACCGTTTATTAAATTCTGTTTTTGTTCATATGCTATGGTAATTATATATAACTATGGATATGCGTTCAGCATTGAACATGGAATGGAGAAGCAATAGCTTTAAGCAGCTTTAAGAAAAGAATGCGCATATATTAACCTTGAAAAACGTCTGTTACTTACAAAAAGGCTTATCGCGGGGAACTTTTGGCCAGATGCCGTTTGCGAAACTAACAGCCACCTAGATGTATGGAAATTCAAGCGTTTAATGAGCACAACAGATTAATTCAGCATCTCGCAGAACTTCTCTTTCACTTTACTGACGGGAAACGAGCACTTTGGGGTGATTGTGTTTCATAATGAATTGACTGGCGCCCCTTATTATTATCGTCCCAGTTGTACTCAAGCAGATTGGCATCCAACAGACCTCCGGCGCGCTCCTGCCTTTTTTTGGGAATCCGGCAGGGAATAACTCGGTTTCCCGTGTAAAAGACAGGCGCTGTGTGCCGCGGTCCCACACAGGCAGCGCACAGCGAAAGGCACCGGAGTCTCTGGAGCTGGTCGGGCAGCTCGCCCTTCGGTAAAGGGCGGACCGGGTGTTACATCCTGAGCGCTGGATGGTGCGGATAACGGGATGCCTTGCTGACATGGGAAGCACGGGCGAGCGCTTTCGGCAGGGCGATCGGAAGGAGCACGTCTCTCAGCCGGGTATGGCATTTCTAATGAAAGCGCCTTAACTGCAGAATCGGGCTTTTTAAATCCTTTCTAAATTCGCTATCGGTCTTCGTTTTCAACAGTGTCAGCTGTTTAGAACGAGTGCCTTCAAAACGTCTTGTACACGAAGGCACTTGTCATGTTGATCTCACGTGAGTATGTCTGCCTAGTTTCATGGTAACTGTTTTTATGTTAATAAATTTTTAATTTTTGGTGAAAAATATATTTTTCTTGCCACATGGGTCTGATTCCTCTGTTTTTGCCCTAGAAATATGAGTCGCTGGTTGTAGAAACGAAAAAGTATTTTGGAGTTGGATGCCATGGGTCCTGCTCCGCGTCCACCGTCGCTGCCTCTCCCGGGTCAGTATGCGGACGTCAAGCCGAACCGACACTGCTTCGAACCGCAGACTCAGAGTAAAGGTGACATTTTCCATGCCGCCAAATTTGGGTAAGTGGCAACACGAAGACTTTTTTTTAGTATAAAAATGTCGTGTATATATATATATATTGACGTATTGTGTATTATTTTTCATACTATATAATGTAAATTTTATATATTTATACGATTCCTTTGATGTCTAAAAAATATATAGGCCTATAATTATAAAAAATATGTATTAACCGTTGTTTATTCTCGGTTGTGTTTTGATGAATTTTTACAAGTCTACTTTTCAGTTAAGTGTTCCAAGTCAAATAGATCGCGTGTGAAATCGGGTTTACGCTCGTAAAAATCTTGTAACGTGATCTACTATTAAAGTGTATCGTATTAGTAGTTTTCCATATTTATAACAGTAAGGCGACCTCTCGCTTGTCCTTCTGACCCGACCGCAGCCTTCTGGAGGAATGTAAGCGTATCGTCTCAGCCGAGGGGTCGGGGCTGCTGGACACGTACGACGACTGGGGCCACTCGCCGGCTCACTATGCCTGCCTGGCCGGCAGTTTGGAGGTCATCAGCTTCTTCCTGGAAGCCGGTGCACCGGTGGACCTCCCGAGCAAGGCGGAGCTGTCCCAGAGACCCATCCACTGGGCCGCGGCAAACGGACACGAGGCTGTGGTGCACCTGCTGCTGGAGGCCAGCGTCCCCCCGAACGTGGAGGACCGGAGGGGCTGCACCCCGCTGATCCTGGCGGCTCAGAACGGGCACACGCCGCTCTGCTGCTACCTGATAGTGAGCGGGGCCCAACCCAATCTGTGCGATGTGGAGGGGGACAATGCCCTGCACTGGGCTGCCTTCCAAGGTAAGCCCCCCCCCCCCACTCGCTGTGTGTCTGAAGTAGCGGGGGGGGGTCTCTTTGTGGTCAGTCGGAGCTTCAAGTCCCCGCACGGGTTCTGCTGCTGCCTTAATAGGCAAAACTCTACTGCTATAGTCAGGGGTGTAGGCACAGGACAGGCAAGGCAGGCAATTGCCTGGGGCCCCTAAGGTGGGACAGTTTCATAGTTACCTCACGACAACAAATCTGCTTTCTCTGTGTATTCTGTTTTTCACAGCAACGTGAAAACAAAGGTCTTGTGTTTAATTATATCAATAAAGAGAATTTAATAATTTAGACTTCACGCTAAAATAATTGTCATAAATTTCACCATGCTAGGGGAGGCGGGGGCACGAGGACCCCATGGCCTGTTTTTGCCCCCAGGGCCCCCAGTGTCCCTAGAATCGCCGATGGCTTTAGAAAATAATCACTTCTTTAGAGAATGGACTGTACTCCATACGGGGTGGAGGGGGGGGGAGGCAGGTTAGGACACTGCATCTGTGAGGTGGAAGGTCGCTGGTTCAAATTCTAGGACTGGCACAGCAGTTTCTCTGTTAGGTTCATGAACAAGGTCCTTAACCCCAGGTTGCTCCAGGGACGGGCTGGCACTGCGTCTCCTAAATGAATAAAAGCACAGATACGAGACAGGAAGGACGGATTATTACAGCAGGAAGATATTCAGCGGTACAGCAGCAAGTCCCCCTCCGGGATGCGAGCAGTCCTGCTCGTGGAGGTCTGTGTAGTGTAGAGATGCAACGAGGCCATTTACTTCCCTTTAGAGGGTGTCTGTCCAGGGCAGAAAGTTAACCCTTCATGCGCAGGTCCCTGTAGGGGCCCTGAGACACTCCAGGCAGGACAGTGAACTGGAAGACAGAATGAGTGTTGGGTCGCTGGCTGACCCCCTTTCGAGCTGGAAGGCTGGCGATCGCCGGCGGGACGGCGGAGACACCCCTCCCCCCACCACTCGTGGGACTCGCCTAGACCCCCTTCCGCTTTCCCCCTCAGAGGTCCATTAGCGTTAGCCAGGCTGCTCCCCGTTAATGTCACGCGAGCGCGCGACCCGGCTAATGGATCTCCCACGGGCCGCGGCTGCCCTCTGACGCCTCCTGATTTATTACGCAGGCCGGTGAGCCGGGGTCATTTGGCCCCCGTCTGCCGGAAGGCCCGTGTCCCCCGCACGCCTCGTTCCAGCTGCGCTTCTGCCCGCTCAGCAGCCATCTATTATTTATCGGGGCGTTAAGCCGCTAAGTCACTGCAGCGGCAGGCCGCTTATGCTCAGTGTGACCTGAACACACGCGTGTTCGCGGCCCCGCTCTGAGCCCGATGCCTCTCGCTCTGCACAGGACACCGGGAGCTGGTCCAGCTCTTACTCTACTCAGGACTCGACCCCAAGCAGCCCGATGACTTCGGCCAGGTAAGAGTGCCACAGACGTACGTCTGAAATGTCTCGCATTACGCCATGTGAATCCCAGAGGTTCTCATAAGGTAGTTTGTTTGAATTAAGTTAAATAAATGTTTCCGTGACTGAGGAACCCTGACCTGAATGACACCAGGTGCGGATATGCGTGTGTGACAGCACAGGAAGTGTGTGTGTGTGTGTGTGTGGGGGGGGGGGGGGTAGCAGGAATAGAGTAACCAGTGAGCTTCTCAAACGCACGGATGAGAGACCATATCAGTGTTACCAGCATGTCACGAATGATGGTTGGGATCCCTCTGCTTCCTTGGCAGGGTGGGGTGAGGTTGGTAGGGAGCGTGTTGTCAGACCTCTGCACCTCCCCCACCCCCAAATCCGCTGCTCTAAATAAAGACCACGCTGGACTTCATCCGCAATTCTCTCCTGGCAGCGTGCACACGAGCATGTTTGTGAGCTTGCGAGTGTGAGAAAGCGTGCGTGCGTGCGTGCGTGCGAGCCCTGCGCGGGAGCGTTCGTGCGCGCGCGCCTCGCCTGATGCCGACACGGCCGCCGCTCCAAGGACGTCTCCCCGCTCCCTGACGTCTGCGGACAGACCACCTGCTCGCCCGCGGCTGCACACTCAGCAAAGTCTCCCAGCGCCTGCCGTCCGCTCCGGCCCTCTGCCCCAGCATTTGGCACCAGTGCGGCGTGTACCTACGCCTGCCTGCGCCTGTCTGCGTGTGCCTGCGCCTGCCTGCGTGTACCTATGCCTGCCTGCGTGTACCTGCACCTGCCTGCGTCTGTCTGCGCCTGCCTGCGTGTACCTGCGCCTGTCTGCATCTGCCTGCGCCTGCCTGCGTGTACCTCGCCTGCCTGCGCCTGCCTGCGTGTACCTGCGCCTGCCTGCGTCTGTCTGCGTGTGCCCAATGTAAAGTGAATTCACTCGATTCCCTCTCGGGGCATTCAAGGATTTTAAGGATTCAAACGCTTTATGGCCAATTTTACTGGTATGTGTACGATGAGATACTTGCTTGTGTGCTCCCCTGCAGACGTGAGCAACATGTAACGGTGAAGAACAATATATAGCATAACAGAATAGTGAACAGTAACATACAATGAACATAAAATATGTACAGTATACAAGCAAAATGCAATATCACACAAGCAGGATATGATGCTGCGGTTTGAAGTGGCGGCGAGTGATAAATTACGGTGGTGACTGGATGGTACTGAAAGTCTTCGTGTAGCTTGTGTAAGTTGAGATAAGATGAACTTTGTGAATCCCAGGAAGGGGCATTTTGGCGTTACAGCAGCAGTTATAGACAGGATCAGAGAATACGCACAACATAAGAGCACAATATGAAGGGATGTGTGTGTGTGTGCGTGTGTGTGTGTGTGTTTGCGTGTGTGTGTGCGTGTTTGCGTGTGTGTGTACATAAACAGACCGCCAGATAGAAGCCGAAGCCTCAGAAGTGGGATTGTACTGCAAAGTGACATGTGGCAGGATATAAAAGCATAGGCCATGAGGTTAGATGGTTCAGTGTTCTGTTACGTAACTAAGGTGGGATTGTAAGGAGTATTCTGGGATTCAGGGACACAAACGGGAATCTCTCGCAGCTTGTCCTTTCTTTGTCTCTCGCCATCTCTCTGTTACTCTCTCAGTCTCTCTGTCTTGCTCACAAACTCTCTCTCTCTTTTCTGTCTTTCTGTCCATGTCTTTTACCCTCTCTGTCTCTCTTCCTCTGTCCCTGTCTGTCTCTCTCTCTCTCCCCCTCTCTCTCCGCCTGGTGCTGACCCGCATGAGTGCACATATGCACTCTGCACCGTGTCCCTGGGTCAGACCTGCAGCTCTGGGGATCCGAGGCGGCAGTTCTTTAGCCCTTGAGGCCCCACGACACTGTGCTCTCTGCTCTGTATTGCTCCTTCAGCGCCCTAAGCGAAGCCTTTCGATGGGGATGCAGGTCTGGCCGAGCGGGAGGGGCAGCTGGGCCGGGCGGTGGGTCAGGGTCTCGTTTAGCTCATAGGATCCATCCAGCCTGAGCCACCACTAAATGTGTCATCTGTGCCGGCAACCTGAGGATGAGACGCGCTCGGCTGAAACGCAGTGCTTGCCCGTGTGTGTGTGTGTGTGTGTGTGTGAGCGTGCACGCGTGCGTGTGAGGAGAGACAGATGGATGGTGTGAAGGGCACCACAGTGAATCTGCACCCCCCCCCCCGCCTTGACGTCACAATCTGCCGACCACCTGAAGCAAAAATGACCATCTTGTCATTTTAATTGGACACGTTAGATTTTTATATTTATATTCCCCGTCTGCTTTAGATTTTATCATGGGGCTTTCGGTTCGAGAAATTAGGTCTGGTCAGCTCTATGCAGAACAGGAGACTGGGAGGTGAGCGTCACACCGCTAGCCCTGTTCCCCCGGCCTCTCGGTCCGTCGCTTTTTGGGAGGTGAAGTCTAAATTTGTGGGATTAGCGGGTCACCTTCTAATCATTTCCTGCGCCGGCTCTGTTTGTCTAAGCTTTTCCAGAACAATGACAGGAGGGGCACGCTTACAAAAGCTCGCCTCCAGCCATTAGCGGCTGAGCTCATGCCCTGGTAGGGGGGCCTCCTGTTTTACCCTCGAGGGGGGTAATTAACCGGAATTGACCTGAAATATCAGGCCCCATAGATGGCAAAATGTACTGACCGTTCCCAGAATAGCAGGACTGCTCTGCTGTGGCTTTGAGGTGAGTTGGGTGTAGTACCAGTGTGAGGAGGTAGGGGGCGGTGTGTAGGGGCGCACTCACAGCAGGTGTTCCCCTACCCAACAGACACCCCTGCACCTGGCTGTACTCAGTGGTGACATGAAGACCGTGAAGCTGCTTTGTGAGCAGGTGAGTCCGACCCGTCCCTGTCCGCGTCTGTCCC
This sequence comes from Mormyrus lacerda, assembly GCA_015163995.2. NCBI lineage: Eukaryota > Metazoa > Chordata > Actinopteri > Osteoglossiformes > Mormyridae > Mormyrus > Mormyrus lacerda. The sequence goes on along the minus strand of JAABNX020000017.1, from coordinate 16,199,280 downwards.
AATTCCCACTGCCACCAGTCCACCCATCACCGTGACAAACAGACCGTGCGAAATCACACGCTGTCGAGGCCATACTGCAAAGGCCGTGTAATGAGCGGTCCGGTGCGAGTGCGCCCTGCTCAAGCGGACCGCACCACTCCCCGATGGCAGCTCGCTCTGCTATCCGGTGACGGGCCAGGCGCGTCATTCAATCTCCCTGTCCCCCCCCCCACCCCCCCATACCCCAGTCGCCCAACAGGAAATTACATTTCCGGGCCACATTCTACACCCCCCACCATTACACTTCTGTGGCGATTCCAGAAGGCACAGATCGAGGGCGATACCGCTCAGAAAAATGCCTCACGTGTACCGGCGGGTGACTCTTAAGACCTGCTGGTGGAGGCCCTCGCTCTTTTAAAGTGGCAGACGCAGGGGGATGCGGCAGCCTGGCTCACGGCCCATTCATTTCTTTCCAGTTACTTGTGGCTGTGCGGAGCCTCACACCGTGTGTGTAAACACAGGCCCCGGCCTCGGGGTCGGTCTGACCCCTGCTGGAGCCGGGGTATATCTCAGCTTGTGTCACCTCGTGTGCCCCCCCCCCCCCGCGCCCCTCACTGGGGGCTGCCATTGAGTTACAGTGGGTTTCTTTGCCCCAGGTTCAGTTTCTAGAAGTCAAGGGACAAAATGTGTAATGAAGACAGGTGGGGATGGCGGGGCTCAGTAACCGCCGCACCTCTGCGCCCTTGGCGCTACCCCATCCTAGACGTAGCGGATGCCCCCAGACTCATTTCCCATAGTGCATTGTGCTTTCGGCGTGTGATCAGCTCTTGTGTCACTCTCGCCGCCATGCTGACCTGCACGGCCACGCTTTGGAAGCTCCGCCTAGCCGCTCTGCTGCCTGAGTGAGCTCCTTGACAGCCGTTCGGCTTGCGATGTACCATCTGCCTCACTTTGTACATCCACTTTGGACAGAAGCATCTGCTAAATAAATGAATGTAAATGTCCATCCATCCATCCATTTTCTATATCCGCTCGCTCAGGGTCATGGGGGTCCGGAACCTATTTTGAAAACAATGGACACAAGGCAGAGAATAACTCAGGATGGGGTGTCAATCCGTCACAGTCACTGTCAATGTAAAATAATCCTTTCAAAAATCTTTTTTTCTCTCCCAATTACATTAAAACTCCATTATTGTGCTTTTATAAAAACCGAACCCAGGTCCTCTTGCGTGTGACTTTGACTTCCTCTATTCGATTTGTCATCAGTAAGTTTTGCCCCCCCCCCCGCTGAAAAGAGCCAGCGTTTAAAACATTAAGCCAGGCTGTTTACATACACACCTCCCCCCCAAATTACTTTTGCTTTGTTATTTCCCATCGTGTTTCAAAGCGGGAAATCACACCTGATCATCGCAGCTTTTCTATGTTTGTATTTCATGGCAGTGGGGAGGGCAGAGGGTATAAATAGCTGTACTTAGTGCTATTTATAACGACCTGTTAGGGCTGCATTATGGGCCGGAATAAAAGCATACAGACACATAGCTCTCCATGCACAGGCCCCCCTCCTGTTAGCAGTTCCCGCTGCTCTTCCTTTGACCCAGAGAAAAGGGCCTAGGAAGAGCATCGCACTGCGATTAGCCTGGGGGCTAATGTTCGCTAACTCTGCTCTGGTCAGACTGCCTCTGCTCGGCTTCTATCCTCCCTGCTCTCCGTGCTAATCAGCTCACACGTCCTCAGCCATCTGCCCGACGTGATTCGGTGCGGCACAATGACCTCCCACTCCCCCCCCTCCCCCCCCCCACAAAACAGTGTATCACAGTTTCCCCGCAGGACAAATCGTACTCAGGAAGGTCCCCAAAAACTCATCCATCTGCTTCAACCTGTGCTGTCTGTTTCGCTAGCAGTGAGAGAGGTGAGAGAGTGAGCCCTGCTGTTTGCAAGGCTGTTTGAAAGACGTGCAGGAGAGACGCCCTTCCGGTGTCGTTTCCAAGCAAGAGAAGACAGGAGTCCCTTTAGAGTGTCATATAGCTTTATGTGTGTTTACAAGGTCTGCAAAGCCTAAGGCCCAAAGTACACGCCAAAGGGAGTAACTATCACCTCGGAAACCACTCTTTTCTAATTAGCCTGAAATGCCTCGTTGGAATTCCAGCTCTTACTTCCCTGACATGGTGAGGTCACACATGTAGGGCAAACTGACCAATCAGGCACACTGATGGGGGTGGTGCTTAAAGCCCTAACAGAGCATGAGTAGAGATGTATGGTATGAGAAAAAAATACTGTGTTTTTGGAACACTGAAGCATGTAAATGGTAAATGGACTGCATTTATATAGTGCTTTTCTACTCTTAAGAATACTCAAAGCACTTTACAATATGTGCCTCACTTTCACCCATGCATACTACACATTCACACACCAGTGATGAAGGTTGCCATGCAAGGTGCCCACCTGCTCACCAGGAGCAATTCAGGGTTCAGTGTCTTGCTCAAGGACACTTTGATGGGGTCAGGAGGAACCAGGGCTCAAACCTGCAACCCTCTGGTTGCCGGACGATAGCACTACCTCCTGCGCCACCATCTTCCTATCTTGTATTCTAGTAGACCCTAAAAATCAAATTTTTAACAGTGAAAAAGAATGTGATAGGGCCCCTTTCAGACAATCTTGAAGGGATCGTCAGGAGTCTTCATGTCACTGAGGACGACAGCCTTGACAGGACGCCCTTTTGCCTCCTTCCCCTTACAGGAAGGCGTCTCTTTGGAGGTGGAGGACGGGAACGGGAACACACCCCTGCAACTGTCGCGGGGACGCGAGCATCACCACATATCCGCCTACCTGGAGAGGGCGCTGTTGCAGGCGAGTCGGCGCATCCCCTGCTTTGACTGGAGGTGGGACTGAGCTCCCAATTTCCCGCACCTGACTGTATTTTTTTTTTATTATTATTAAGGATTTTCAGATAGTACAGACACAATCAAACAGACAGACAGACAGACAGACAAACCCACCCCCCCACCCACAGCGCTGAAAAAAAAATATAACAATACGCAATGTACATGAAAATATAAATCTCTGCCTGCAGTTAAACAAAACATGATGGGAAAATAAAAACCTCTATTAATGTAAACATTCAGAGTTTTTGCAAAAAACAGTGGAGAGGTTTCCAGAGTTTCCAAAATTTGTCCGACCTGTGATTAAGATCACACCTGACTGTTTTTAAGCCTTCGTCCGCCTGTCCGTGTGCTCGCTCCTGTGATTCCGGTTCAGTCGCCCCTCTCCTAAGATCACACACTGTAGCCGTCGCACTTGCTGCCCAGGGGAATGCTGGGATGCTAATGGAGCCGCACAGGGCGCGGGACGATCCCAGCCCGACACCTGAGTCTTTCAGCTCCCTGTGCTGATGTGTCCTAAGTGCACGCAAGACTCCCCTTCGCAGTACGTTTCGGCAGAGAGATGGACAATTGATTTATTTGAATACATATTACCGGAATGGTCAGTCGTTTCCTGGTTTGCGATGGGAGACGCAACTGAATTGGACGCGATCCAAGTCTGTTCGCCGCTTCTGCGTAGGGCTCGGCCCCCGGTCCAGGAGATTTCACCGTGGTCCTATCTGCCTCACGAGCTTGGAGACCACACAGAGACCCGCATGCACGTTTCTGTGATGGTATTCATCACATTTAGTCTGAACATACAGCAGATTGCTCTTGTTGACTCATTTAAATTAATGTCGTAATTAATGCTGCTAAAGTTTATTAATTAAGTAGAAGGTGATTAACTGAATGCAATATGAGCAAACGGGAGAAATCTGTTCAGTTTTTAAGGGCCTCGTGACTCGTCTGTGTATGTTTAACGTCCATAAAATACGGAGACCGTGTGTTCAAGCTGTAAAACTCTATTCCGTGGCCAGTCTTCCTGACAAAGGCAGACAAGCATTTCTCAAGTCCTTCGTAAATGACCTTTTTTTTGTTCATGCGTGGTGAGTTTTATCCTTTTAAACGGTGCGCGTTCGGCTTCACAGCGCCTTTGTGTTAGGACCGCCCGGCAAATCCAAAGGACCCGTCCTGTTCCTGTATGCTTGCCTGCTCCTATGGGGATACCCCACCTACTTCTTCAAGGTAAGGTGCCCCCCCGATCGCCCTCACCATTATATCATAGGAGGTGCCTGTTATTTCCTGAGTAAGACTCAGGGTTATGGGATGCTTTAGTCTGAACTGCTGTACAAGAGCATTTTGAGCGTGTGTCTGCATGTGTGTGCAGTGCCTGGGGCATTAGGATGACTGGCGCCCCCTTCAGGTAACCCATGACGTTTCCTTTGTCTCCATTGCACAGATTGCCTCTGTGTCCTTTAACAAGCTGTGGGAATTCCACGTCACGTTCCTGCTCGCCAACGTGCTCATGTGGTTCCTCTTCCTAAAAGCTTCCCTGATGGATCCGGGGTATCTTCCCAGGAACAGTGAGGAATACGGGAAGGTCATTAGACAGGTAGACAGTCAACTGAGAAACACACATACATACACACACACATATGCCCGTCACACACATATACCTGTCGCGCATACAGATATACCCATTACACACACACGTATACCCATTACACACACACGTATACCCATTACACACACACGTATACCCATTACACACACACGTATACCCATTACACACA
>JAABNX020000017.1:16182581-16193438 GCA_015163995.2 Mormyrus lacerda | reverse complement strand
CCCCCCCCACCCCACCGAGACCCCTGACTGCTCTCACGCTGACCTCCTGATGTGCAGGGCTTACTTCTTCGGGTTCCTGGGCACCATGAGTGTGAACTGCTTCCTGGGTCTGTACCTCTGTGTGGACTGGTTCTACACCATGGGCCGCAACCTCTTCATCGGCATCGGCTTCATGTTCATGGCTGTGATCGGGGTGATATCAGGCATCATGGCAGGCATCTGCGTAAGCGCTGACCCAGTTTCCTTTCTACCCACAATCCCTTTGGCTAATTGTCAGCATGATTTGCTTATCGCTGGTGCACCCAGTGATGCAGTCGATTTAGCATGTGCCCGCCTCCCTTTGTCACGTTTTTGTGTTTATTACTGTAATTTTTAATTGCTTTAGCAAATTCATTTGAAGTCATTTTTGCATTGAGTATTGAATCATTGTGACTTTACGAACATTGTCCGAGATATAGAGGGATTGTTTTTTCCCCCCAAGAGCTACTCCTAACTTAAATCTCTCCAGTAAATCATTCCCTTTGTGTATCACTGAGTAAACAGGACACGAATGAATTAATATTGGGCTAATTGTGGGATTGCTGCCCTCTTGTGGCTGAATCATGGTGATCGAACGGGCTTTAACGGAAAATAAATGAAAAGGAAACTAAATCACTTACTGCCGCATCTCGGTCTAGTCTCGGTGCTAAAAGAAACGCTGCGCGTGTCCCCGGTCAGTAAATGCCCAGTTGATTGCCAGGCCAGGAACGGAGCTGTAACGTTTTACAGATCTGCCGCTACTGCTGGGTGCCATGATTTGGTCTGGAAATTGCACTGCACCATTGTCATTGTCCCAGGGTTTTTCGGGTTGTGGTTTGCTGAGGCATTTTAAAGTGTGTAAAGCCTTTTCATATCTAGTTCAGAAGCTTTTCCACTCGAGATCCCGTAACTGTTTCCTGAGGACGTCGTCCCCTGGGATGCAGTTTGATTTTCTCCTGATTATTAATTTTCTATTAATATTCCCGGCCTTTTAATATCGCTGCACTGCGTGACGTTATCTGGATTACTTTTGAGTGGGATTCTTCGATCGTGCCATTTGAAGGCGGGGGGCATGCACTGCATGGCGTGCTGCCTGCCTCGCACGTGTGTGGCACTGCGACACGTTTCCAGTATAAACATAGACATGGGAAGACTGGTAAAGTGAAGGGTGTAACGTTACATGCACTGGCAGCTGATTGGTGCTTAGACTGTCACAGAGGCTCATAGCTCTATTAACAAGGAGGAGTACTAAGATATTAACGTTTTATATGTGTGCGCTATAGAGTAGAATTCCCATTTTTACTGAGCAGTCTAATTGACTGCTGTACCTCTGCTGTGATCCTGAAGGGCAGAATTAATGATGCGCAGCAACGCCACCTTCTGGTCAAAGACAGGACTCTCTTTTTTTTTTTTTTTTTTTTTTTTTTTTTTTTTCTTTCTCTCACATCTCCAGCTGTCCATGGCGGTGCAGAACACGACCACCAATGAGAGGCTCAACCACCAGAGGTACAGCTACCTGCGGGAAGAGGACGGCCGCATCTTCACCCCCTTCGACCGCGGCCCCCTGCTCAACCTGCTCGAGTTCTTCCACCTGGTGCCCCCCCTGGGGGAGCACGAGCTTCTCGGGACGGACCGGCTCATGGTGATCTGACTGGTGCTGAAAGTCACGTCGCGGAGGAGCAGACCCACCTGATAGGCTCCCCCGTGCGGGAGACGCGTCTCTAAGCTAAAGGACGGGGAAGTGGCCACGTGGCTTGACGTGGATGTGAGCAGCTTGACCTGATCTCCTTGGGGGGGGGGGGAGATGTGATTTTTATGTAGTGATCAATGCTATGCAATACATGATACTTTATGGTATTAATACAGATAAAACATGAACATAGACACTGGTGTGATGCCGACTGTCCCAGCAGAGATGGGTGAGAGGGTGGCTGGTAGCCAGAGTCCAGGAGGGCGAATTTGGCCACCCGGCCCTGACCCCCGTTACCTTCTATGCCAGTGTCCCCCTTGTCTTCTCCGTGAAGGACAAAGGAGATGCTGGCCATCATTGATTGGACGGGAACTCGATCGTTTGTGTATTTTTACACGTTGGATAAGCCAAGCCTCCAGTTATTCTGCTTATTTTTATGATATATATGCAGCTAGACCATTTTTGTGGGTCCGTTCAAGGTCGCTGTGATTTTGTGAGCTCGTACTTCAGACTTGGGGAGGGTTTCCGTGTTTTTCGTCAAGGCTCCACATGTCGGCTCAGACACGTAGCTATTACTGTCAGGCGCCGACGTCATAATGTGACTTTCAGTCGCGCTACGCCGAAATTAGCCCTGAAATGTGAAACCTCCTGCGCAACCAGAACTAAAGACCAGCCTGTATTTTGTTGTGAGCCTTCACCTCAACCTCCAGAGTCTCTGATTGCGAAGACCAACGTATGCCACACTATCAGCAATAATTTGTATCCGTTTACACAGGAGGGCCCCACGTTAAGGATGTTTAATGAAAGCAATTCAAGGTAGAAGGGCGCAGCGGGACTTTGGTGCCAGAAAGCCCTGGATAAAAAGGGGGTCTGTGAAAAAGAGGTCTGTCGAAAGGGGGTCTGTAGCTATTTGATCAAGCTGCAAACAGCCATTTCAAAAGAGAGAACATCTTTGGTGATATTTATTATGCACAATATTTTTTTAAATTTCTTAAGAAGATGGAACAGTGGAAAGAGAATGTGACTGCAAAATCCTGTGTAACCTCTGGGCCTGTCTGCGTTTTGCCCTTTAAGGGCCATCCTGCCCAGAGGGGAACTGCGTTCCATCCGACAGCCATGCAATGCTGGAAGCACAGGGTCATCTCAGGAAAGCTCACCAGAGAATTTTAGCCACTTGGACTTTGCATACTGCAATCATCGTTTTATGGGTTATACTGTATCAACCTCATGCCGTATTGCAGACAGCCTTTTTGACACTGTGGAATTGGCGTCTTATGTACTATTTTGTAAGAGAGTCTCCAATCTCTCACCTAAGCTATGCAGCGTGTCCATGACTTGTGCGTGGAAAAATGTGTGCACATTAATTAGCCCTCTACTGCTGTATATGTCGTGTACTGAAGTCTTCACCAAACTACCAATGACATAATAAAATGTTGAAAATGTTCAGAATTTTCTTTTTGTTAGGGTGTCCAAGTGCTTATGATTAGAGGGCCAATTGATTATGGCACATTTTTGTGTTATTGCGTCTTAAACTACAACAATACCGTATGTAGCTTATCGAACAGCGTATTGTACTTTTCTGTAGTGTGGCGGATAGCAATTCTATTAAACTGCCACAAGATGTCGCTTGTAGGTCAAAATCGGCCCAGGGTATCTTTATCTATAGGAATAGCTTACAACAGACCGTTAACTGCAGTTTCCATTAGCATCACATTTAGAAGTCCGAGACAAATTAGCAATAATCATGAGAACAAAACAAAAAACAGTTAAAATCCCATGAGTATGGTGGTGAATCAAGTTCTAATTAATTTGGAATGAACCCAAACGTAACAGTATTGCGATTTATGCAACTTTTGACTATATCCAGACTCCGCTGTTATTTGTCCGAACCGTACGAACTGCCTATATTTTTATGTGTATTTTATTGTTCTTTTCTTGTATATTGATGTATTTTAAATATTTAGTGCACCAATAAAAACAAGAAAGCATAATATTCCAACGTTTTAAGAGCGTATTTTATTGTACTGGTAATGCGAAACACAAGGTTAGTACTTGAAGGGTATATTGACGGTAGTTTACCGTTAATATATCTGTGGGCTTTGTTATATTTCGACTACAGTAATGTTATCGCTTCCAGTCGCGACCATGTACCGTATAAGCGTGAAGGGAGATTATGTAAATTGCTGTAAAATGTAAATTAATGTAAATAATTATCGTCAATCAATGGATACGTATGACTAAAAAAATAAGTAAGCGATTCCAGCTGGTTTAGTTACTTTCTTCTAATTGCTATCCAAACTCCTGCGAAAACGAGAAAACAGGCTTAACTTAAATGAACGGTTTTTAATGCAGACTTGGCTACGTTTCCACTATAAACCACAACACTGGCCCTGCTTTAAAACGCGTATTGAAGTGCACAGAGGCATCCCAGCCGTTCGTGCAGTCTGCCCGCAATAGCCAGAGCTCCGGGCATACAGACCTCCCCCATTCAGTGCTTTAGAAGAGGCGCCTCACCCCCCACCTGCCATACCAAATCCTTTTTTCTTCTTTGCAATCGGCTTACGAGCGAAAGCACTGCACTCTGGGTCCACAGAGAAGAAGCAGGACCGCGTCCACTGCCCTTCAAAGCAGCTGGGGAGCAGGACGTGCTTTGTGTTAATGACTGACGCGAGGGTCTGGGGGTAGACTTCAAAGAAACAACAGCAGTCATCAGTCCCGAAAAAAACGGAGGCAAAGTCTGGAAGATGCCATGCAAAAGATGGGCATCGGCTAAATGTACGTGTTTAAACATTTAAAGTGATGTTAAATAATGTATCCGCATGACGGCAAGGAGGAGGAATGTCGAGCTGTTTGCGCAGAACCACACTGGATGGGTATGAGACGGCGTGCAGTCCTGCGGAGTTTTGGCGAGGACATGCATTGGTGTTACTCTGAATGAACTGTGCTAGAGATGAAAACATGGTACATGCATGAAGAATGTTTAACGCTGGTACTCATGGAGGACCTTCTGCATCCTTCTCCAACAACTTAGAGGACTTTGATTCAATTCGCAGCGTTCTTCTCTACAGGTCAGTAGATGGTGATTTTTCCCCCCCTGCTTTCTCCACGAACCAGTAACTGTTTGTAAGTCTTACAGTCTATTAGCCTATTTAATTATACCGTCTTAGCTATATAATTCTAATCACACCCCAAATACCTCGGGGGATTTTGGAAGATTTAGTTTGTGTGTGTGTTTTTGGGAGGTGTGTGCCCTGCGGGATTTATTTCATAAACGGAGATAAGTGCATCACACAGCCTTGTGCTAATGCAGATTTAACGTCATGAACAGTAAAACTGATTTTAGTATTACTTACGACAATCAATAAGTAAATCACACTGATGACGCATGCAAGCATATTTAAGCACTATTTAGATTTATTGGAAAATACGTCTTTCTGCTCTTTTTCGATAACCATTATAGACACTGTGGCATTCACCTTGGCGGGGATGCCAGTCTATCTTAGGGGCATCTTATGAAGAAATATATTAAATACCCACAACTGTGTAACTTGACACTAACCCGAAATAAGTGATTTATGTAATGAGTAAGTAATAATAATTGTCACCATCGTAAGCTTGCATGGGCTTCTGTTTCATATAATTAGAAAAGTTTTAGTTTAGTAGTCACACATCATCGTGTAAGCGCTTTAACAAGTGCGTCTGTTGCGGTTCACGCACCATTCCGCAAACTGAAAGCTTCCCCGTTGTCAGGACAACGGCCAGAGCGTCCAATCAGCCGGAACTATTTGAGTCACGTGGAAAGGAGGAGAACCCGTATGTGGTCAATATGGCGAAACGGGCTAATGTGCACTCTTAAAGAGAAGGGTATAAAAATAAATGTGTGCATTTAGTGTTTAAAGTGTTGCGGATGTAGGAGGAAGTATGGATTCCATGGAGTTTAACGGAGGCCCGAAGTCTCCCTCTACCCGCGATCATGTGGCACCCGGGGATGCGCTTCGGGAGACGGAGAGTGACACGGAGTCCGCGGCGTCCAGTTACTTTAACTCCGACTGCTCCGAGTAAGGCACAGCAGCAAGTCGGGAAGAAAAGTGCACCCATTTAAAAATGCATGCATTAAAAAGTGAAGCGTCGGCTGTTTTATCCTTTCCCAGACAACAGATGTTAATCAACGGTTGCAGAAATTCAGCCGAAGAACTTTGGAAGTGTGTAGCGTGTAATGAGTTGTCCATAAGGAAGACCGAAGGCGTAGGGTCGCCCTCATTGGAGAATATCGTGTTTGTCTGGATTGGTAAAATGCGTATTGAACGTGTTTCCAGTGGCTAGGCTTTGATGAATAACCAGAACTTTCACAATCCTCTTTTTATTGGACAATTCCTTTGAGATGTTTTTCAGCTCTATTTCACATTTGCTTGTCGTATTTGGGCTCCATCCTTTCTTGTGGTCTGGACTGCAGTTGCTTTAATTCATTTTTTGAGATGTGTATTATTTGAATGTGATGATAGACCCCGCAGGATTTCTTTTCTCTGTAATGTAATGGAAAGAAATAGATTAATATGAAATATGATCAGTGTTTTGCATGGTACCAATTGACGCAGGCGGTGGGGGAACTCGTGTTAACACCCTGGTCTCCTAAAGTGAAGGAAGTGACCCTGACCCCCATCGGTAGCTGTCAAGGCTTGTTGGATCACTGTGCCGCTCAGCCAACGTTTGATCGGTCAGCTATCGAACTATGGGCTGGAAATATGGAACCTCGAGTCAGACGTTTTTCCATCTCTGGGGTCAGAACGCCTATTTTATCAGATACCACTTCGCTTGACGGGGCACACGCGCTTAGTGTTAACTAATATTCACGAACGATAGTAATGGACAAAAGTAGTAGGTATTTGAGATAAAAGATGCATCATGATTCATTAATCATGAACAAATATGAGATCAGTATTTTAACTTGTGTTATTCATGAGTTCCTTCATTAGTTCACAAAGGTTTACAGGATTAACCGATATAGTAACGTCTTGATAAAACATGAGTCATGATTCATTAACAATGAATTAACCTGGGATCAGTATGTAACTAAGACTTAGTTTGTGGTAAATTATTACATAAGTAATCGCATAAACCTAAATTATTTAATCCCCCTCAGGTAAAGTGTCACCGTTTTTTATCTCACCACTTACACCAAAGTTGCCGTGTCCACTAGGGTCACCTCATGGTGCGACTTGAGTGAACCTTGCCCTGCTATTGGTAGGGCAGTGCCTCTTATCGAGGGTCAGTTACAGTATATTGTTAAAAACAACTTTAAAAAGTGAATTAGTTCATTTACATTCACTACACGTGTTAAAGGAAGTGAAACAGACACTTCAAAGTTTGAGCTGAGCTAATTTCCCCTCGGGCCGTGTTGGTCCCGTAGGGGTTAAACAGCCGGTGATGTAAGCGTGTGTAAATGTGTTCCGAGAGCCGGCCCTGGATTTTCACTACTCTGCTATCCATATACGGAATTAAACAAAAACAAAAGATCACTTTGTCACAATCTGTGTGTTTTGGCCAACCAAAACAAATACGCGGGCTTATTATTGTTTTTTAATGTTATGTTTTCCGGTTATAGGCGAGTGGCTGTTCTTGATTTTCGAGCTGCGAGGCTGTGGCCCTTTGATCGCAGCACCTCCCCTTTCAGATGAGTCGCGTCGTGGGCAGGCAGGAGATCGTAGTCATCCTCGCTTCTGGGTCTCTCTGCCTTCAGAAGAGTCATCTGCTGTAGGGTCTGTGATTCTGACGTGAGCAGAAAGAAGCGTCGGCCATTGAAACTCTACTTTGCCTTCAGCTCCCTCAGGTTTTTTCTTTTTCGCTGAAAGATTTGAGGAAATTTCTGTTTCCAATTTGGAAAGTTAACCATCATAAATAATTATACGCCGTTCGCCATCTTCAGAGAATTTATGGATGCGGTTTCCAAGACTCGACCACAGAAGTGGTTCGGCCTAATTTAGGGAAACAAAAAAAAAAGCTGGGCCATATTTTTGGTTTTATTTTTTGCTAAGTTAGAACATTTTATTTCTGGAGCGCTGTGGGTTTTCTCTGCACTCTCCTCCTTCTCGTAAAGGTCCCTCTCAGTCCTTTAAGTCTCCCTTGCTCTCTTTTGATCCGTTTTGATCTCGTCAAGTCCTTCATTGTAGAGGCAGACAGCAAAGCAATCCCCCATGGAGGAATTTAATGAAACTGATTTATGAGTTTTATGGGCCCAGCAAATTGCATGGCAGTTAAATTCCTAAAGATTTACACCTCTGAGTGGCCCTTTAAATATAAAGCTTCCATAAAACTATTTTTCCTCCAGGAAGGTTACAAGAAATCAGATCAGTTCCTCTGAATTAAATATAGTAGTTCAGCTTGAATGCTGTCTATCTGTTTGTATTGCTTTTCATCCAGGTTTTAGCACATGTGCATAGGAGGTGTCCACTTGTCAATGAGTAAATCATTCAAAGACGGAGTAGGGTCCTAGCTAATGTTTCAGCTGAAATGGAATGGTTTAAAGAGCTTTGGTTGGTGTTTAAAGCCCAACAGGGCATGACAAAAGTGATTCATTTGAAATCTTGTGTGGCGGTAGTGACCTCGAGCCAGAGTGGTTGGATGACGTCCAGAAGAACGGGGAGCTGTTCTACCTTGAGCTGAGTGAGGGAGAGGAAGAGGCTGCATTGGTCCACTCCAGCGTCACTCAGGGGCTGAGCACCAATCACGTGCGCTTCAGTGACAAGGAGGCGGAAATCATCACCGACGGGAGCAAGAACAAGGAGCGGTATAAAAGGGAGCCCAGACTGAAGAAGCTGGTGAAGATCCTGAGGAAGAAGCGGCCCTCCCAGCGCCGCGTGGACGCGCCCCATGCCCTACGGCCCGCCTCCATTCTGAAGAGCCAGGCGGGCCAGCGGGCCGGGCTCGTGGTGCAGCAGCAGCAGCTGAAGGAGGTCTTCGTCTACCTGAACCCCAAGCGGCTGGGGGGTCGCTCACCCTCTCCGGAGAGGGGCGGGCTGCTGCAGGCACTGCTGGGGGTGGTGCACCGGCCCTCCTGGGGGCGGGGTGAGGCGCAGGGCCGTAGGGAAGAGCGGCTCACTGTCCACGGCCTCCTACCCAACAGCCCTGCCATTAGGGGCGGGCAGGTTCTGATTGGTGAGTGCCGGCTCCTGTCCCTTCAGCAGCCGATCAGCCGCAGATAGCAGCGGACACTGGTTGCCTACTAACCAAGCCTCCTGCCATTAGTGCTATATGTGTCGCTTGTTGACCTTAATTTGGTAAAATTAAAAAAAAATCTTAATTTGGCACATTTTCTGTCTCTGGGTCTATTATTGATCCTGGTGGCCAAGATTCGCGATTTTAGATTTTCTCCACATTAGTAAATGTTGTCCTCCGAGAACCTTCGGTTGCAGTCGGAGTCTCTGCCCAACATTCACACTTCAAGGTGCCCACCGGGCACGGGGCCCCAAAAGCATCCACAGAAGTTAGTGCTTAGCTGTGGCTTTCAAGTAACACGGCTCCATGCTAAAACAATTACCCTGGTTAAGCGTCTGAAACGCGAGATCCTTGCGATCGGCGGAGGTGTGCGCTCTAGTCACGTACGGAGTTACAGGCTACGGGTCTATGAGGCTGCCTCTGTCTCCCTCACAGATAGCACGTGCCGAGTTGTGTAAACCTTTTAGCATAGAACCTCCTTTTTTATAGTCGGCTTATTGCTGGGTCAGAAAAACACCCGCTATTTATCACCAGCTCAGTAGTCAATATACTTCCCATTCTCCTGTAGTCATAATATAAGTCTGAGATAATTACTACATTAAAACAGTTTTTATTGCTCATTTCACCACCTAGTGGAGAACTGGTGGACTGTCATCTCAGTCAAGCTGTGTTACAGCTGGATACAGCCCCCTGTTGGACTGGAGCACTGGCTCGGATGAGAGCTTAGAAACACAATAGGCAGTGAGATGTCTGCCTCACTAGGACTTATGCGGCCCCTTCTTACCCACAGGGGATGTTCTGGTTGCTATTGACGACGTGGATGTGTCCTCAGAGAACATTGAGCGGGTCCTTTCCTGCATTCCGGGTCCGACTCAGGTACGTGTGTGTGTGTGTCTGTGTGTGTGTAAAATCATTTGAATGTCATCTGCATCAGTCCCATAACTTTTACATGTTTTGTACATTGACGCAAACATTTGTTCCGCTAATCAGTGAAACGTCCCCTTAGCCAGAAACCCATCTCGCAGTCGCATTTAAACGCCATTAGCTTCTCGTGAGACGGAGTGTAATCGTTGTGCCTTGTCTGAATAACAGCTGGATTGGCTCTCGCTCCTCCTGTCCTGCTGCCAGCGGCCTGACTCTAGATCAGATTAGCTGGGTGGTTTTGAATCCCAGGGTTGGTTGGGTGCGTATCGCAGTGACCACATGCTCTGTGGTTATTCATCGGGCAGCTCCATCTGTCTCGCACGTGAAGTTACTTCTAGACCTTTTTTTAGCAGAGGTTCAGGAACCCTCTGGCTGGTATCTACGTGGTGCTGAGGAGGCCACACCGATGTTATCGCTACAGGCCGAGGGATCCTCCCATCTTCAGGCTGAAGCTCTGTCTGCCTGCCTGTTTTCCTTTATGTTTACTGACCTGCTTTTCAACAGATCATTTCATCTGTCTCTGTTTATCTACCATCTATCTTCCCTCCATTCATTTGTGTGTCAGTCATTCAGCTCTCTGTTTACCCATAATCCATGCACCGCCGTCCCCCGTGCATCTTGCTGGTGTTGGGATGCCGTTGGCCTGTGAGGTGATAGCACTGTAGTGTGCGGTTAGTTTCTTAGCCTCAGCACTGCAGTGTTGAGTGCCTTGTCTGCGGTTTTCTTATTAGCCTCTGTGCTCTGTGTGCAGTTCACTCATTAGCCTCAGCACTGTAGTGTGGAGCGGCCTGTCTGCAGACTTATTAGCCTCAGCGCCCTGTGTGCGGTTTGATTATTAGCCTCATCGTTGCAGTGTGGAGTACTGCAGTGTGTGGTTCGCTTATTAGCCCCAGCGTTGCAGTGTGGAGTACTGCAGTGTGTGGTTCGCTTGGTGTAAAAAATACTCAGAAATGTTACTCAAGTGAAAGTACAAGTAATGAGTGAAAATTTTACTCAGTTAAAAGTAAAAGTAC
>JAABNX020000017.1:16149634-16161430 GCA_015163995.2 Mormyrus lacerda | reverse complement strand
CCCCCCCCCCCCCCCCCCCCCCTCCCTGACTGAACAGGCCAATCTGCTTGGCACAGTTCAGGACAACAGGTCCTCGCGTGACGAGAGTATCTGCAGTCTGCTGGAACGGTTCCGATTGGTCCCTTTGGAGATGCAGATGACGTGCTCGTCACCTTGGCGACAGCACCTCTTTCAGCCGCCCTGGGACATGCAGCTACGGCACATGAACCCCTGTAACTCAACAAGTAGAACACTACGCTAACAACAGAAAGGCAGTGGGTTCAAATCCCAGGAAACGCACACATATTGTAACCCTTCCCTCTACTGCGAGTTGCTTTGGATAAGAGTCAGATAAATAAGTTAATGTAATGAGACCATGCTGTAGCGTATAATAAAGCTGGGGTTTAGCTACTAATATTAAAGCTTTCAGCCAATTTCATACAAACACTATACACCAGGGGTAGACAATCTCGCAATAATCGCAAAGGGCCGGTGTGTTTGCGGATTTTCACTGTAACTCCCCAATTAGAGGACCGATTGGTCGAAGAGTCCTGACACCTGGGTTTGAACAGCTGACCTTAAGGTTACCACAAAAGCCTGCATACACACCAGCCCATTGCAAATAAGATTGGCTACCCCTGCTATACACCCTGACCGACAGCCGCCAACCGCATCAGGTCCAAGGAAAGACCACCAGGTTCCATCTTAGGAATGCTTAATATCTTGAAACAACCCTTTTGGAACGTAGACCGTTTAGAGCAGGGCTTTGGAAAGATTCCATGATGAGGCCTTGAAGGTCAGATGGTGCGCCCGCCATCCCTCGGCCTGCGTCCCCGCATGTACCTGTCTCGCTGTCAGCAGAGACTCGTCGATCTCCTTCTTCAGCTCCCCGTTGTCATCCAGCTCTCCCTTCTCCAGGGCATCCAGCCACTTCTCCTCCTCGTCCATGGGTCCCCCCAGGAGGGAGTCCGTGTCCATGTCGGGGAGGGGGGAAGGGTCCAAGTTGCTGTCCTCATCTGAAGTACAGCACATGCATGCTGAGCAAATGAGGCCACACCCTCCCCTTCCCAGACACCCCCCCCCCCGAGCCCTTGGGTGACTAAAAACAAAGATTTACAGGGATACTGCAGGAAACTGCGGATGAGTGAGTTAAAAGCATCGAGGCCAGGATAACTCAGCTAGTTATACTGCTTAAGGAAAGTTATAGTCCTCAAAGTAAAGATACAGGTGTTTCGAACGTGCCTTTTGAGTGATTCTGTTGGAAAGGCTAGCCCACTACCACTTCCACCCAGCAGGGGTCACTCACCCAGCCAGGCCCTGTACTGCTCAATTGGGACGCCCTCCGTGGGCTCCTCCTCATCCACGTCATCCACCACCATTAGCGGTGACGGCGAGCGCTCCGCCTCTGGCACCACGGTGAACGTCGGAACACTGTCGAAGCGAGAGCGCCCCCCACAGGGCATTAAAAGCAGACCCCACAGATAACACGAGACAGCCTTCGGCCTACCGGACTCTGACTTTGAGGGGCAGATGTGGATAGTTCAGGTTCAGAAAGTAAAAATCCAGTAAAGAGTCAGTCACAGGATACTTAACTGGTTGGTTGAAACAAAATATCTTTGTCTAGATTTTTACTTTCTGAACCTGAACTATCCACCTCTGCTGAGGGGTCTGCAGTGGATATACCCTGACACATATCCCCTTTACAGACAGGGTACCATCTGCCTCCCCAGCCGCTCAGACTGACCTCTTGGTACCCAGGGTCTGTCCCCCTAGCTTGATCTTCAGCTTGAGCTGAGGCTTGAGGGCCCCCCCTGAATGGGACTCCAGGGCCTCTGGAGGGAAGGTGTGAACCCCGTCTTCCCTGTGGTGCCTCCTCTTGTGCTTCTTATGTTTCTTGTGTTTCCTCTTATGTCCCCCAGACTCATCTCCTGTAACAACATACAGAGACGGACCTTTGGTTTATCATCACCAAAACAGCCCAGGTGCTGCAGTTTTTAAAAGCGTGGTACACTAGGAGTACTGCAGAGTGGCTGCTGGAATTACAACCTACAATGTACAGTACTATAGGATTGACTTTTTATAACTCCGCTACAGACAGAGCATCTTCAAGGTTCTTGCTGTTCTTTAGATTAGATAAGATTCTAAACTACGGTGTGTGTGTGTTTCCCCTAATGTTTTACATTAAAATAAGGGTTTTAAATATCTAAATATTAACGAATGCACCCAAGGGACAGACTCCAGGGCCACCCCATTGACTAGGATAAGTGCTCTGAACATGGATGGATGGATGGATGGATGGATGGATGAATATAAGAGCGCACGTACGATACCTAAAAAACACACGGGTATCGAGGAAACCGATAATATGCGTTTCATCAGGTAAGTTTGTTAGTGTTGGTTAGCTAAAGTTGATAAGAATGATAATTAATTAGTTCCAGCTGATAGTTAACTAGTTAGCCATCAATCATCTGGTTGGATACGTTCCTAAGACAGCCAGCTTCCCGCCATGATTTGGTTGCATATTAAAAATGACGATCAGCCGACATATAGCCTAAGGACAGCAGCGCATCATTCCGCCCATGTGAGAGGGGCAGAAAGCCGGTTAGCTACGAGGCCACCAGTCATCCGCCCCGGTAAAGGGGATCAATGGCTTCGGCCGTAAATCAGGGTCAACTGGGACTAATTTAAAACACATATACCATAGTTTATACCACTTTATCCCCACATTATAGCAGGCAACACAGGTGCCGATATCCCGGGACCGCTCGGACCGCGGCCTACGGGTTTTATCTAGAGATTAAACGGCTTTTGGGAGAAAATGACTCTTCTTACCCGAAATATACTTTTGGTGAATCATGTCTTTCCTCTTCCCCATTGACAGCACTATCCAGAAGCAGAGCAGACAATAAAAAGCGTTGTCCTTTCCCGAGCTACATGCCCGAGCGAGCCGCCTTAATCCCAGCGTCGGTAGGCGGTGACTCTGCGACAAGGGAAAGCAGCCATGGTCTCACGGCGGGATACCGATGCGTGTCGTGTCACTACTTGATTTGATAATGTAATAAACACCGTTACCAACCCGATCGTAAGATGGTTCTAATTTTATCCAATATAAGTCCGGTAAGTGTCACAAAAGTAGCGCCATGTTTCCTTAAATGTCGCCTGTTATTACGCGTCATGAGCAAACATCATGCGCACGCGTCTGTCATCATCTGAGAGGCAGAAAGGGCTCTTGGGGCGTGTAGTCTTTAGGAAAACGTGCTGTAAATTAAGACATAACGATACTGGAAATCGGTAGGGACCCAGCACATAAAAGGTAGGTTCTATTTTTAACATCGAGTAGTATTATTATTATTTTAAGGTCATCGTCCATTAGTGGCATATATATGGGGCTGCAGATGGTGGGCAGTTATCTAGCTCTTCTGTGCCGTTAGTTCATAGTGCGCTTCTGTCGATGCTCTCTGCTTAATGTACGTATGTTGTAGACCGATCAGAAATGGCTTTGGAGGATCCTGAATATAAAATATTAATGCCCCTGATCTTCATTATGCTGGATATTTGAATGATATTGTACAGCGGTTTAAGGAAGCGTTACGGTACAGGACACCGGCATACTTACAGGTTATTGCTCCCTGATACATTTTATTAATTGTATGTCAATATTATATTTCACCTTAAATGTCTGGATAGTACGCTACCCTCACACACATACAGGTTTGTAATTATATCCCTGTGGGACTCTCCACTTATTTATATGGGGGAAAACTAAACCCAACATGACCATAACCCCTACTCAGCCATAACCTTAACCATAAGTAACCAAACAAAATACAGTCTTTTGGCATTTTTAGTTTTTAGACTGCAGTCACAGAGTTTTATAAAATTGATTGTTTATATTGTGGGAACCTGAAAAAAGGCCCCACGAGCTAAAAATTAACAAATTTTACCTGGTGAATTCAGATAAAGTGGGACATTTTTGCCATTTTGTTTTCTAGTGCCCATTGAAACATTAATCTAATTTACTTAACCCACATATGATACCTTTCTGCAATCCTTAAGATGTCTATTTATCACATCAAAAGAAAAGAAATTTCTTGCTTATGGGGGCTGTGATACAGGTCTATACACTCCCTGCACCCATAGGTAAAGTGGGAATGGTGGTTTGATAATGTGGGACCGGCGTTTTTAATGCCCCACTTTACCAAACTAATTAGAGAAAGTGGGACAACTGAAAAATAACTCTGTTTAAAAAATTAAATAGAACTTTGTCAATTGAAAGTATTTAATTTACTGCAGCAGTATATCATATATATAATTACATTTAAAAAAAAACTTAATATCAATAAAATCAAAAGCACATGTCATTCACCTTAGACTGTGATTTCTGAGGGACGTTCCCACAAAATTCTTGCCTCGCCCTCAGCTGTGACCTCAGACTAATAAACTCGTGTTTTTCGGATCATGTGCTTTCTAAACCAGCTCCCGATTACAACTATTCTAACTGGATCTACTTTAGCTGGGAAATATACTTGTCATACCTTAATTGTCCCACATTACCTGATGTCCCTCAATATCTGAATTCACCCCTAACTAAATACGAGACTTAATACTTTATAATATTCACATTGTTAAAGCACAGTTTTGTAGAGTTGTCTAATAATGGGTTGAACAGATACTTCTTCCTATCTCTTGAAACGCAATACTCAATACCAAACTGAAAGCATACTTTACGGTTTTTTAAATTACAAACCGTTTACAAAATGTTTACAACAAAATCTGGAAAAAGTGGAGCTGTCTGGTTACTTTCAGAAGAAACTGTACACATCATTCAGATCTTCATGCTCCCTGGTATATTGCGAGACGATCAATTTGCGATTGAATAGCGTGCCTTAAGTGTTTTATTTATTATGTTTTATGATGATTTATTTGACCATTCTGTCACAGGTACAATGAATTACTCCCGGTTTTTAACAGCAGTGAGCGCGGCTCGGAAGCCGTCTCCAATTCGCGTGCTGAGTGAGTCGAAACCTCATTAACCTCGATTACTTGTTTTTTTGCGTTGTAACAATCACACATTGGTGTTGCACATAATGGCTGTAACCAAAATACAAATGAGATCCATCTATCTGCTAAAACTCCTTGGCTAATGCAGTGTCACAGTAAGCCTGGAGTCTTTGCCAGGAAGCACAGAGTATTAGACAGAGGACACTTGATGGGATGCCAGTCCACACACAGGTATGCTGTCACTGAGGCTGATTTGCAGACACCAGTCCACCCAGGCTGCCAGTATTTGTATGGTGGGAGGAAACTGGAGTCCCTGGATAAGTCCCACATAAGAGAACACACATCCCTAGAAGAGTCAGGTCACAGTACCACCCTTATCTGTTGTATTTATCAGAAGATAGACACTGACGCAGATCAGCTTCGGGTTATGGTAACCGGGAGGCATTGCCGAAAACCGTGGTCGATAATCCATGCCGTGGCAGTCACACCAGAACCCCTCAACTCTTCTCTTTGAAGCGGAACTTCAGCAGAGGTCCCCCCCCACGCTGATCTCACTGGCAGGGGGGGCTCCAAACCCCAGCACCTTCCCTTTCCAGTCGGCTATCATCACCCTGAAGAACGGGGGCAGCATCAAATTCGACGAGGCATCCATGAAGAGAGCGATGCAGTACTCTGGCTCCTACGGGTGGGTCGCCGACGGGCCAGGACGTCAGCGTGAGTCCTGGCCACTAGAGCATTCGGATCTCCCTGAATAGCCTCAGTCCTCCTTATAGGCTAATCCGTGAGCCCGTACTGAATCAGTGGTATGGAAAAAGTCGGGATGGGCCGATCCACATCTAAGTTCCAATCCGATTTCATAACTGCCAGTAGCGATACAGATTCCGACAGTATTTTAATATAATAAATAGGCCTTTGGTATAAAAATATTACACCCAATATAGTATACATTTTTTGAATTAGTAAATGCAAATGAAAAAAATGTATCCCAAAAATCATTTATCAGAATACAAGAAACATACATAACGTACTGTTCCACCTTGTTTGTACATCTTATTTTAAACGTTTTTGAGGCTTTTGCGGTTCAATCTGAATATCTTCCAAGTGAGCATAAGCAAACGGCAAAGGCTTAAAATGGCCCACATTTTTTCCATATTACTGGCGTTGCAGTGCGCTTTGTTTACTGGGAGTTTCCACTAAAGGCCACTCCCATCTCTCAAAACTTGCGGAGCCCATGAAGTCCTATAAGGTAAGTAGATTTTTTTTTTTTAATATTGTGCGCACAAGATTTATTATAAACTCGTATGCGTCTCTAAGGACTTCAGCTTGCATGGAGCAAAAATTGTTCCTCTTGTTTGTTTTGGTGAAACGGATAATTGTGTTTTAATAAAGAATGAGTGTAAGTCACTGCCGTGTCGAGGTGGGGGAGTGGCAGGGGACAGACAGGTCACAGACTTTTTGAGGGGCAGGTGCTTGACCAGTAATATGCAGATCGGGGGGGGGGTCCTTTTGGTAAAATGACCCTGTGCTGCTCTCAGAATCCCAGAGCTGATATCCTGGATGAAGGACCTCCAGAAGGCTCTCCACAGCCCCCCCACGGTGGCGTACGCGGCGGAGAAGGGTCACATGGAGATGTGCGTGACGACGGGAAGCCAAGAGGGCCTTTGCAAGGTGTCTCCATCGCCTTCTTATGTGTGCTGCATACGCTTGGAGGTCCTACAGCAAAAATACTTTGCTGCCCATCTATACGTGTTAGAGCAAGAACCGTATGCGTCTCTGTGGAGGGGCTTTGCACAGGGGCACTGTTTGCTAAGCCTGTGCTCAGGGACCCCAGATGGGCCACATGTTTACTCTCAGCACACCTGGACCAAGCAATCAAGAACAAA
This sequence comes from Mormyrus lacerda, assembly GCA_015163995.2. Classification (NCBI taxonomy): domain Eukaryota; kingdom Metazoa; phylum Chordata; class Actinopteri; order Osteoglossiformes; family Mormyridae; genus Mormyrus; species Mormyrus lacerda. The sequence continues at coordinate 16,154,567 of JAABNX020000017.1, read as the reverse complement.
CTGAACAATCAGGAACACCGCAGGGAGCTGGGAGGCAGCAAAAATGTGGGCTGTCTAGGGCTCCCGAGGTCAGGGTTGGAAACGCTGGTACAGGGGTTTGATGGGGACTCATACCTTGATCTTCAGCGTTGTTGTTTCTTGTTTTCTTCACCCTTCCAGGTGTTTGAGATGCTAATTAATCCAGGGGACAACGTCCTCCTGGATGCCCCTACGTACTCCGGGACGCTTGCTGCAGTAAGAAGCCCTTATCTTATTTTTTATACACACAAGGGGTTTAGTTCAGATATCCCCCCCTCCCAAGGACGACGCGCCGCCTGCTAGTACTCGAACCCAGACACTCTGCAGCTCGGTTCCTTAACAGCTCTGCCCCCTACTGTCTGATTAGGCTGATTAGGACGTTCTCCCCCCACCATCCCCAAACCCCCTGACCTCAGCTCCAGCCGCTGGGCTGTAACATCATCAACATCGCCAGTGACCATCACGGGATGATCCCGGAAGCCCTCAGGAGGGTTCTGTCCCGGTGGGACCCGGCCGAGGTCCGGAGGCCTGGCAGCACCGTGCCGCGCATCCTCTACACCATCCCCAACGGGGGCAACCCCACAGGGGCCTCTTTGACGGCTGAGAGGAAGAGGGAGATCTATCAGGTGCCAAACCGCACTTTATGACACTTCACTAAACTAATAAATAGTAAGAGCTGTGTGATTTATTCATTCTGTCACATAGCAGTGTTTTTGGACCCGTTCATTAAATTGCCTCCAGCTTAATTACCTCCTTTTCTCTTGAAGCTTGCCAGAGAATATGACATTCTGATAGTCGAGGACGATCCCTACTATTTCCTGCAGTTTCAGAAGGTAAACCCGCTCTGTGGATTGCGTTTAATCTCTGCCAATGTGTCCGCTAGCTGTGCTGAAGCGATGCTCTAAATAGCGGGAGTGTTTCTACAAAAAAAGAAAGCTGAGCTATTATTTGTGTGAGTGTTTTGCCGTAAAAAGGCACAGTCGGCACGTAGTTTCTGTCCTGCCCTCTGTAAACAGGGGAAGTTACCCGTACACCTGCTGAGCTTCCATTCAATGACCTCCCCCTCCTCTGTAGCCTTGGGCTCCCACCTTCCTGTCCATGGACGTGGATGGACGGATCATCCGGATGGACTCCTTCTCGAAGATCCTGTCGTCGGGGTGAGCCAACCTGGAACCTGGCCTTTAGTTAAGCCGACCCGTTTTATGGTCTGTCCTGGTCCTGTGTGTTTGTGGCGAGTGAAACCGGGAGAGTGGCGTCGGTTACACTCGGGGGGTGTAGCTAGACATTCTGGGCCGCCTGCAAAGATGTCACCTTGGGCTGCCTGCTAGGGTTGCCACTCGAAGGAAGATAGGTCCCCCATGGTAGATAGAATTTACCGAGGGGGGGTTCCCACAGTAGAATTTATTGTGTAAATGTATAAATTATTATTTTTGTGTTTAAGTGCCCCTATAAAGTGTCGGGCCGCCTGATTTTACCAGACTATCCATGCCCCTCCGACGTCCCTGGTTACCCCCCCTTATATGGCGTGTCTGTACTTACTCCCCAGGGAGGGGCTGCTGGCAGCAGGGTCTCTCCTGCAGCGAGTTTTTTCCACTGCGTGCGTCGCATGCCGGCCTGTTAATTATTACCGTGGCGTTTCTGGGCCGAGAGCAGCGACGCATGTCGCAGCTGTGCGTCCTCGCTGGTGACGTCCCGGGGGCCAGGGGCCGGCTGGGGGAGGGGGACATCCGCCTGTCAGCCTCAGCCTGAGGTTACATAATATACTGCTGTACTTTATGTGACCTGAGGGCCAGGTGTGTGGGACCAAACCGGCTGGGACAGGTTTTCAGCCCCGCATGCGGCCAATATCGCTGTCACAATGCCGCAGCAGCACCTGCATTGCTGGATGTGGCTCTGCAGGTTAGATGCTGTGTCTGTCATCAGACGGTCGCCGATTCAAATCCCGGTGTTGGCAGAGTGATGGCAGGGCTGTGCCGCACCCCAGTCGCTCCAGTGTGGGCCCTCGCTGTTCTGTCATGCTGGACAAAAGCGTACATGTGCAGCTAGACCCTGTTAGGGTTAGTGCAGGATGGGTAACCAAGCATGGCTTCCCAGAGATAAACATACAGAGGCCCTGCTAGAGATTTTAGGTTTAACAAAAAGAGGTCACACTTTGTTTCAGTATGATTTTATTGCTTGTCTGCATACAGCACAGACTGAATTTGCCGTGCTGCTTCCTCGAGCTCACAGGGAGAGGCGTCACACCGAAACATGTCTGTGTTATATGCGGACTTGCAATAAAATAAAAGGGCAACTCTACTTGTTAACCTTGACTGATACTCTTAATGCGGCCCAATTATATTATAACACAAGTAGTGAAGCCCGTTCTTCTGTACCATAGGGATTTTGGGCACCAAACCCAGACCAATCCAATTAAGTTCCAATTTTTTCAGGGCCCATGTCACTCGTGGGCCCTTCGGATCATCCTAACTTTCCCCTGCTTTACAGCGTCCCTGCGGATGTATGAGGACATATGGAATTATCTGTAAGGTGGGCTTCAGCGTCTGTCTGTGTGTTTGTGTGCGTCCAGCCTGCGGATTGGCTTCATGACGGGACCCCAGCCGCTCATAGAGAGGGTGGTGCTCCACATCCAGGCCTCCACTATGCACACCAGCACATTCACTCAGGTGAGTCCCCGCGTAAAGGCAGCCCCCACTCGTGCGGGTCGCCTGCCTGATCGCTTGGCGATGGACGGGCTCGCTCAGTGCCGTGATGCCCCCCCGCCCCGGCTCGTTCCAGCTCATGGTCTCCCAGCTGCTGCAGGACTGGGGTCAGAGCGGCTTCCTCAGACACGTGGACAGGCGAGTCCTCTCTGCGCAGACGCTCCCAACCAACCCACTGGTCCCCCCTCCCCCGGAGAGTAACTCTCCCCCCTCCTTCTCACAGCGTTGTGGAGTTCTACAGAAAGCAGCGTGATGCCATGATCTCCTCAGCAGAACGGTGGCTCAAAGGTCAGTGTTCAGCCTCTAGGAGGCGCTCTCCGTCTTTCCTCACCATCCCCCAAGATGGGCAGAGGGGCTTCCTGTTGTCACACTGATTGAAAAGAAGCCTTATGTTAGCACATAGCAGTGCTGATGCTCACAACACCATCTCAGACGCAGGCCGTGGTCTTACCCATCTCCTGCCCCCCTACATTACCCGCCCCGCCCCGCAGATGTGGCAGAGTGGCACACTCCCACTGCGGGCATGTTCCTGTGGATCAAGCTGAAGGGCATCTCGGACACGCAGAAGCTGATCATGGAGAAGGCTCTGGAGAAGGAGGTGATGGCCGGAGCTTCTCCCCCTAATCTCCTCAGTGCCCGCTCAGCTAAGATTGTAAACATGGTTTTCTGATTCTCATCTGAATCTATCGATTGGGCGATTTGTGTAATTCGGCACCCTGCTGATGGGGAGGCAGCCTGAGTTTGTCTGTTCATCACCCCGGTGCTGACTGACAACCGCTGGTCATTATACAGTAAGTCACTTTGGATAACAGTGTCCGCAGAGAGACAAAATAAATAGACCATAAGGTTGCAAAAATAAACACGGATGCCAGTCTCACACGGACGGGGAACGCGAGCCCGACCAGCGTGATCTATCTGCTGAGTCAGTTCCCCGTATAGATTTCTCACCCCGGGGAAACTCGCCGCGTCATCGCGCCTTGGAAGTCACACGCGCCGTCTCAAAACCCGACGGCTCCACTGCAAACCAGCATCCTGTTACTGTAACACTGTGTCCATCTATGGTTAATCGTCCTCAGTCTCCCATGAGTCCTTTGTGGTGGGGAGAGTATCACAGATAGCGGTAAATTGCTCGCTGCGAATAAAATGTGACGAAATTAAGCTGTTAAGCCAGAATTTTTAGGTCGAGTGGTACCAAAATTAAACAGGGGGAACACTGTATAAATGGCTTGCTTAATTCCATCCTTATAAATAGTTATCTTAGAGTCATGGGAGGGGATTGGAACCTAACCCAAGCACAGGGGGCACCAGGCTGGGGTACAGCCAGGACAGGAAGGAGGGAGAATCCTGCTTCAGTACTGTTATATTGTGCATTTTGAGTTGCACGGCTTGGGTATTCAGCTTAAGGGAACGATTGCATTTGAATGCACTGGAGGACAAAATTAAAAAAAAAGGGGTTTTGTAGAACTGCTGAGAGCCCCACTAATCTGAATGTGAATGCAGAGGGCGGTACTGCGCGGGAATGCTGGGGGGGGCTGTTTGAGGACATGCCCGCCTTTCCTCCCACGCCGGCACTCTGCTCCCATTGGCGAGCTTCCGTACCAAAGACCGGGGTGGGCGGCTGCCCGTCCTGCCAGTCTTCTCGTGGGATTTTTCCGTTTGCTTTTTTTCCCTTGCTCCTTTCTTCCTGGAACAGAAGGACTTGCAACTAGAGAGAGAGAACACAGATGGACAGCCCCCATTGGCTGGGAGCAGCGATCCACAAAGGAGCCAGCCAATCAGGAGTTAGACTCAATTATCATAATGGATTGTCCGGTGGAGCAAGATCCCTAGAATATCATCTGTGTTTGCCGTTAACAAAAGCATGCCTGCTTTAATTACTTAAATTTTGATCTGCACATGTCCACAATAATGGTGACGTGTTGGTTGATTATATTCCTGACGTGCATTTCTGCGTGATGGATTGTTGGCTCCCCAGGTTCTCCTGGTTCCTGGCGGGGTCTTCAACATCGACAGCTCTCTGCCCTGTCCTTACGTGCGGGCCGCCTTCTCCCTGTCCACCCCGCAGCAGATCGATGAGGTAGCAAGAGCCTCGATTCCCTTTTTTCCTAAGAAATAATAATAATAAATTTATTATATTATTACACACACACACACACACACACACACACACACACACACACACACACACACACACACACACACACACACACACA
>JAABNX020000017.1:16126353-16144285 GCA_015163995.2 Mormyrus lacerda | reverse complement strand
CTCGACATGGCGACACCTGGGGGCGAGTGCTTCCTGAACACCTGGAATGGAGGGAACGGGAGAGATGACGGAGTCAGTCACAGGGCAGGAGGTCTACGTGGGACCTGTGAGGGGGTCTGTGTGGTGTTTAAGATGGGACCGGATCAGTGGTTCCCAGACCTAAACTCCCGGGAGAAACTTAGTTGGAAGCCGCAGATTAGCGCTGAATGTTTTTCTGTTTATGTTGGGTGCAGGTACCTTGAGGAATCCTGTCACACGATGGGTATCATTAGCAGGAGTTAGGTCAAGTTTAGGCACACTTCTGTGCACTTGTGGGGGGGGCTGTGAGTGGTGGGAGTGGCCTGAGCGAGGTCTACGTGAAAACCAGTCCTGTCAGTGGTGTCGGACTTTCATTCAGGATCCTCAGGGCATTCGTGTGGCAAAGAAAGGACGGATGTTCAGTTTGCAGAGGATTCCAGGAATGTCGACTGTGAACAAACTTGATGGAGCTCGCCCTCATGTTGGAAGGCTTGGTCTCAGTGTGAAAGTAAATACTGACTATTGGAATTGTTAATACACTTTTGGGTTGTTCTTTGGCACCAAACAAAGCCACTCCTGTCCAGAACCTAGAATAGGTCTAGTTGAGCTCTCAAAGCTGTGGGTGTTCCTCAGTCAGCCATTTTTCCTGTACTGCCCGGGGGGGTGGTAATTGTGAAATTCTTCATTCATCGTTTCCTCACGCGATGTTCTGCTTCACTGCGTTTCTCCATTTCATATTCTCAGGTGTCCATCGGTGGGGGGGGGGCTTTTATGACTGGATGAGCTTCAAATCGGAGGCAGGTGTTCCAGAAGAACAGGACAGGCATGCTTAACTGGATGGTGTTTGTTTTCCAGATGCTGTCACATGTCGCAGTGGTGTGTAAAGGCTAAGCTTACAGTTAGGAGTCATTCAATTCCGCTGTGTTAGCAGGAAGCTAGTCGAAAGGGTCACCAGGTCCAAAGGGTCACCAGGTCCAAAGGGTTACCTAGTTGAAAGAGTTACCCGGGTAGATGATATCAGCCACAGCATGGGCTTTTCAGTTCAGTCGGCTTGGCTTCAGACAGAATGATCAGAAAAGTCCAATCTCACAAGAGAGGGGTGCTTCGACAGCCGCCAGTGTAAACGCCCTCCCTGTGGAGCGGAGTGTCAGAAATCCCACCGCGTCTGACATGGCTCACACTGACACTTGGGTCAAATGCAGACTCGATCGTCAGAGGCTGCGTGTTGGCTGTGTATCAGCCCCCTGCCCCCCTGAGACGAGTAAACTCCCACTGAGAGACTCATAGTTGCAGAGGCCGACCACAGATTAATTGCACTTCCAGAGAATACTGGGAGTCTAATGGATTAATAAATCGTGACTTCTTACCAATAAGATAGAACCTTTCCAGGGCACAGTATTTTTACCTGGAAGAGCCTGGGTGTCAGCATTACCCAGATCCTGGAATCTCGAGGCTCTCATGGTCTTCCCGGGAGGACACCAGGCCCATTTTGGGCCGTGCCGATTCTTAGCCTCTCGCTAATATCTTTCTTGACGCAGGGTTTTGCGTGTGAGTCTGCCACTAATTTTAATGCAACCTGATGCCTGTGGGAATCTGACTGCCAATTTCTGGTTTAACTAGGATGCCTTAGAATGGGGGGCATTCCTTTGGGGTGGCATCTACAGTATGTCTGTTCAGAGTTTCTGGTACGCATAAGGCTGCTGAGAGCATCAGTGGGGAGATTTTGACTTTTGGTCCTTTTCTTTGTTTTGTGGGCAGTATGTCTAAGGGTATCCGCGATGACCAACAGGCTTATCTTTGTCCCAGGTGGCAAATGGCTGATCGAGGATGGAGTCCTCAACATCACAAGCATCACATTTTCTGACCGGGGCAAGTACACGTGCATGGCATCCAACACTCACGGAAGCAGCAACCACACGGTCACCCTGCGTGTGGTCTTCATCAGCGGGGACATGGGTATCTACTACATGATCGTGTGCCTGGTGACCTTCACCATCATCATGACGCTCAACGTGGCCCGGCTATGCATGATGAGTAGCCACCTGAAGAAGACCGAGAAGGCCATCAATGAGTTCTTCCGTACGGAGGGCGCCGAGAAGCTGCAGAAGGCTTTCGAGATCGCCAAGCGCATCCCCATCATCACCTCAGCCAAGACGTTGGAGCTGGCCAAAGTCACGCAGTTCAAGACCATGGAGCTGGCCCGCTATATCGAGGAACTAGCCAGAAGCATCCCGCTGCCCCCACTGATCACAAACTGCCGCACATTCATGGAAGAGATTTTGGAAGTGGTTGGTGTGGAGGAGATGCGGCACACATTCGTCCGCCAGGCCCCTGAGGGCCAGGAGGGGGCGTGCGGAGATGTCTACACCATTCCTCGCCAGCGCAGTGAGTCCCCCGCCGCCGATTCAGACGATGCCTCACTGCAAGAGCAGCCTCAGCATATCGCCATCCAGGCCTCAGTGCACCCCCCGCTGGCTGCTGCTGAGTACTGCAGCATGGAGGGTCTTTCACCGGATGCCCCACCCACCTCGTTGCCTTCATCCCATCTTACTCTTCCTCCACCTGCTCCGCCGACAGCTCCACCCCAGGATGTACCCGCAGAGCCAGAGGAAGAGGTCAAAGTCAAACCCGACGTGGCCATTTACGAGAGTCATGTGTAGTTTTGAGGGCTCTCCAGTCATGACTGTAAGTAAAACAGTGAAACAGTTTCTGAGTAGAGCATGCTGGGAGATCTCGCTGCTGTCTTGCCGTAGTGTTAGTACCGGAAGCCTAATAGCGTGGGCAGCATAGAACATTCTAAGCTTTGGATTACCTGCCCTTTTCAAGCATAGGTCTGAACAAATTAGAGACGTTTCTCTGAAAACATTGTTACATACGAACATCTTAGGGAACTTCCGTTATTATTATAATTATTATTATATTACTATTACTGTCATTATTTCAAGGGTTTTGTTGGATTCATTATTAGATATAGTGATTTTCTTGCCTTGTACAATGAATGTTCTGTTATAGAAAGAGCATGTCAGCTGAATTTAAATTACAATTTTTTAAACCTCTTTCATTTACTTGTGTGGAGTCCTGACTCCAGCTTCCCGCCCAATTTCCTGTCACTGAGTGTGTCCTGGTCCTGGTCAGGCTTAATGAGGCTCAGCTGGTCAAGCAGTGTCCTCATTGACTCTTTTGTAGTAAAATAAACACTCTCTGCATTGTCACCCTGGCATCATTGAATCGAGAGTCTTTCAACGGACTGAATTCCCCCTTCCGCCTCAGCAGAATCTGCCGATTCCCTTTTTTATTTTATTTTATTTAAATCCGATCAACTCTCTTGCTATTTTTCCGTTGTGGACGGTGGGAGAGCCTTGCGATCAGTTACCATGGATACGGTCATCATTGTATAACAGGAGAATTCCCGGCTACTCCCCGGTGAATTTCCGCAGTCCCTTAGCCAGATGACACACACGCACATGCAGACACACTCATGCAGGTGAACATTCAAGCAGCACTGCGCAGCTTGGAATGGAGTCAGACTCCCTTATGGGTGCTGGGGGGGAGGGGGGGCGGTGAGAGTTGGCAGGGAACGCCGGCAGTGCTGCGCCGCATGGCAATGGCTTCCCTTTGTCCGGCTCCTGTTCACACACGCCGCTCCACAGAGCGCGGTGAGCCCAGCCTCTTGGGAGGAAGTCCATGTCCGTCGGAGCCCGACTGCATTTCTGGCCGTCGTGCCAACCAGCCTGTTCTCCTGGCAGCAGGAGTGCCATGGCACAGGGTGCGAATTGTCATGCTGAATGCAGCCTCCCAGCGTTCACAGTTTAGGCATCCCATCGTAGGGGCGGCCTTTCACTGAGCTGCCCGGGACAGACGCCAGACTCACTGCGACCTGCACTGTAGAAGCTATTATGGAAGACGGATGGATGGCTTTCAGCAAGAGAATTCTTATCCATCCCGTTTCTCGCCCAGTACAAGTGTTTTACTGCCTCCCTGCACCAGTTTGTCGTGTCCAGTTCTCGCCCTCTGAATGCTTAATAGGGATTATGACCAGTTTTGACTCACACCCTGATTGATTCATTCCTGGTATCATCACATGCTCAGCGTCTGCCTGACCTTTTGGCACTAGGAATTCGGTTGAGGACAAAACCTCTTTGGCTGGGGGGGTGTTATACACACCTGCAGTCTCTCCGAAATCGGTTGAGTTTACGGAAATGGGGGCCTGCTGGCTGGCCCCCGTACCCACAATGTTCACGTACCGCAGAGTCTGAAAGCACCCCCATCCGGCATGAAGCTTACCCACTGTTCCCTCTGTAAGAACTCATACTGCAAGATGAAAGCTGGTGACTCGAAGGGAACACGGGAAGAACATGCAGACAATATTACCTTGATGTTCAACAAACACTCTGGAATTTCCTGAACCACTGGTGCAATTTATAAATTCAGGCTCATCAAAGCAGTTTGGCCACATTGTTTCTTTTAACGCCGACTGCGCTTTTATTTTGAAAGCATAGCCCCACTGGTGTCCCCAGGGAGGGGAGCCTTTCTGGCTGCCTGACAGCCAGGTGACCTTCAATGTGACCAGCATTATGTTCAGATCTCTCTTGTGTACAGGAACAACCTTCTACATAATAGCATGTCTTTCACCGTCATTTGTAATGGTTTTATAAATAAAATAAATGATCAAAATGCTCTGTTTATGTTAGTCTTGTACAGATACGTTTAATATTAAATATCATGTTTGGACACTTTAGCTGGTCTTGCTTTAAAAAGAGCAGGTTTGCTTAGTGGGGTCTGGGTGAACTCATCAACCAGGAAAAACATAAGTATGAAGTATGAAATGAAGGAGTATGAAGGAGGAAATGAAGTCAATTCCATCTAAAATCTGGGACGGAAAGCAGATAGAATCGGCTCCCTGGACGGCTGCGGGAAGGCTGAGACCGGATATATTAAATTAACATCCTGACCTCTGGTGAGGGGGTGTCCGATTGCCCGAAAACAAGAGAGCGCCTCCGAGAAGGAGGCCGCGTTCCATCCCGGGGGAGCCGTGCTCTGAAAATGAAGCCGCTCCGTGAGATGGTGACCGCGCCGGAAAGGGGGACGGCATTGGTGCGGCGTGTCGGCGCACGCGGATGGCGGCTGGAAGGGCGCCGGCGGGTGGGGGGGTGTGTCTGAGGGCAAAAGCATGGAAAGGACCGGTAGGCTCCAAGATGGCGTGACACTAAATGGGGCACCAGACCAATTTAGACACAGAAGCACAGGGCCACACCTACTCCAGTGGGGTCTGCTTATTTATATGCTTGCTAAATAAAGGGTTCATTTCACTTAATATTGATGAATGCATATTCTTACTGGAAAGAAAAGCCAAGGCCTCCGCAGAATCTACAAAGTGTTTTAGGACTGGGGGGAATTTCAGAGCCATTAGCTACTTCATTCAGGTAAGAGACAATTTCTCTGCACCTGTTATGGGAATATGGTTTCCTCTGGCACTTATTTGTAAACACATTAATGTGTCCATATAAATGATTACGCATTTGCCATGTGCACAGTGTGGGAAGAACAAAAACAAGTCATTCCTTAGGTAAGCCAAACCGGTTTAGGGAGCGTCTCACAACATCTGTCTGAATCTAGCCAGGGCTGGGAGCTGATCTCGAAATGAATCGATTCCTCGATTCTAGGTAGCTTGGAATCGAGAGTCGACTACAAAACCTTAGAACAGATCCCGCACAGTAAAGTGATTTGGTTCAAGAGAGCGTGTCCTGCCCCCCCCCCAGCACAGACACAGTGGGCAGAGAGGTAGCGGAGAGAGTCGGCTCGGATTTGGCCGCCACCCACCTCACATGCATCGAGAGACCGAGGGAGGAGATTTACCAGCTTAAACAAGCTGGCAAAGAAACGCCAGACCATAATGACAATCTGTAGCTAGCATGCCTGTACCATGCACTTATTTGAAGTGCTCTCAGGTCAAACCAACCTGGGTTGTTCCCTGCCTTGCACCCGTAGCCTCCGGGATAGACTCCGGACCCCCCGCGACTCTGAGCAGGATAAGTGGTTTCAGAAAATGGATGGATGGATGTTTCCTGATCAGAGAGATGTGACAGCATAATTGTCTGTGCTTACTGACAATATTATTCAGATTAAATAAAGAAGTTGGAAAATTCTGGAATAATTTAAGTAATTTTTCCCTTTAATAAACTACACATGTATAAGATATGAAGTAGACAATACACCAATGTATGTAATATCAAATGGTGTGCTTCCTGTGAGCACGTGAAGTTAATAAATTTGATGTATTGGAAACTATCAAGATCTCTTGTCATTTACCCTGTCATTACTGTATTCTTTAATTTACAAGACCTCATTCCTTGAAGTTGAATGGACTCCATAGACACTCCATAGTACAATCGGAGTCGATTCTAACCAATAGCCCTAAATCTAGCAGCAGACTCCTTCTGATGAAAGTCGCGCATGCGTGCTCTGTGTGGGACGCGCGCGCAGTTCTGCCTGCAGTCACGAACACGATCTGATGAGCGAGTCAGCTGCTTGCCGCGTGGGACACCTACAGCGATCCGTACATCTGTAAAACAAACCAGAGGCGTCATTCAGGTTATAAAGCTGCAAGATGCATAGAAATGAAAGGCTAAATCTCAGAACTGAAAACACCATCCATTGCAAATCAGTCAGACCTTTCGAAGAGGATCATGTCATTGTGAGCCAGGGTTGCCATCTTACGGAAAATCTATATTATTCCATTTTAAACATAAAATTAGCTACATCAGAAGCATTTTAGTAGTTTGCAAACCCTACAGACTATTTACAATGTAATAAAACTATTACATACATGTAAATGAGTGTGCAGACTTGTCTCAAAGAGAAACAGCTTCGAAACAGGTCGATTCACTATTTTGTCACGCTCCTTAACGTCACACAAACATCCCCACGTAAATGGAACAAAATATTACACATGGCCGGAAGAATCCATTTAGCATATGAGAAAGTCTGTAGGACATCTGTGTATTCTGGTAATGGTCGGGCTGTGACTGCTTCTTACAAGCAGGGCAGCTTGTGCGCTTTAGAGGGTAACGACCCATAAGGACCTACCGCAGTGCGAGAGACAGAGACGAGCTGAACTTCGATCACAGTTTCTGTTACATGCAAAGTTGAAAAGGCATTATTTTAGATACAAAACACCTGGGGAGAAAGCGGCCGTCCAAAATACAGGAAAAAGCTGTTTTAAGACTTTAAGTATTGTAACATCTCCGGACGCTACACACTCCACACCAGCAGGTGGCGGTAAGTCATCCGCTGTTTGCAGGCAACACGCCGAAAAAAAAAGCCAGACTAAGGTCTGCAAGACAGATGTGCTGATAAGGGTCTGCATCGCTGAACTGGGCTCGGCAGCAGTGGATCTGTAAGTATTAAATTTAACAAAAGCCGTGCATGCGTATGCAAGCATTACTGCACCATACATAGATGAGGAGACCCACTGGGGCGGTCGGTGAGCATGCACGGTATTAAACGGCGGGTACGAGGTCCAGATTCCTGGCGTGACTATGACCGATCTCTGTTTGCTAGCTAACCAGTTAATCGCAGGCCGTGGGCCCGTCTCATTTACAGCGTTCTCGCGTCCCTGATATGTGCACCGAACATCGGCGAGCCACCGCGTTATTGTGCCGGGCATGCAGTGTGACTGAAATGTCCCCGTATGGATTAAAGATACCGCTACATAGGGCCCAGACAGTGGCGAAAGCGAAGACAGGGAGCCCATTGCGGAGGGTAAATTTAGTGGGATCACTGATCAATTATTAGGGGCTCAAACTGCCCTTTATAATAAGATGGGGGTTTTAAAGGCAGGGGTTTGTCTTATTTTATTTAAACCAAAATACAGAAAAATACAATAAAAGCCGAGAGCTAAAAGTTGTGCAAGTGTACACGTGTAAAATGATGACTAAAAAGATGGAAATCACGTAGGATGACGGCCGGACCCGGTTCGTTTAGACAGTCTGTTCTGTTTTATCCCTTAGCTACTGTTTTCACAGCAGAATGGGTTCACATTGTAAAGAAACACATATTTTTCTTATAGAAATCTTAACTATGGTATGATTCAGTTGAGCTTGAAAGATGCACCTTATCTAGCCAAATCAAAAAATCTGCACATCCCCTACACTCGAGGTTACAGACTGACTATAGAATTGTGCAAATATCAGTATTTTGTGGTGGTGTTTTCTTAATGCTGTCTTTCCATGTTAAGTTCTTCTTGTTGGATTTCAGTTCCCCCTCCCCTCAAATATCTGTCACCCCAGGATCTGCACTTTGCATGAAATGGAGAACGCGGTGAGAGAGAGTGATCCAGGAAGAGTGGGCGGACAGGAGTGCAGCCGTGGGGCTGGAGGGGAAGATGGGGCTGTCGAAACGCAGTCTGACGGGTGCGTTACACCAGAAAGGAACGCACTGACCCCCGAAGGAGTGATGTCGGGAGACACGGAACAAGAGCCCAACCGGGATTCGATCCGGGACATGGAGCTCATCCAGAGCCAGCCATCCAGCCCCGGAGACCCGGAATGTGGAAGCGACCTCGAAGATTCCGGTTCTGATGAGGAGAACGGGGATGACGTCGACAATGCCGAGAACATGCAGCTCAGCATCATTAAGTGCGAGTTTAACGAGAGGCTGGTGGACGAGCACGCGAACCCGGAGGGTGCCGATTACGAGGGCGAGAGCTCGGCCGAGCCCGGCGAGCAAGCAGAAGACCTGAAGGAGGAGTCCGCCATCCATCTGGACGTGGAGGAGACCCGCGGGCACATCTGCCCCCACTGCGGGAGGTTCTTCAGGCGCGCTGCGAACCTCATGAAACACTACGAGACTCACGAGGAGAACGATCCCGCCTCGTGCAGCTATATTTGTGTCGACTGCGGGAAGAGCTTTCCCCAGGCGAGCAAGCTGAGGAGGCACCAGCACGTCCACGCCGCCGACAAGACCTACCCCTGCACGGACTGCGAGAAGACCTTCAAGAACCCGAGTCACCTCAAGTCCCACCGACGGGTCCACATGGAACTGAGACCTTACAGCTGCCCGCAGTGCGGCAAGACCTTCAGGACGGCGGTGATTTTAAGGAGCCACCAACAGATACACTCGTCGGAGAAACCGTACAGCTGCACCCACTGTGACAAGAGCTTCACCCGCAAGTCGTACCTGAGGACGCACCTCCGGATTCATTCCGATGAGAATCCGTTCAAATGTGCCCAGTGTGGGAAGGCTTTTCCTTATGGACCCAAACTGGAGATTCACCTGCGGATTCACACGGGCGAGAAGCCCTTCAAGTGCGCCCAGTGTGGCAGGAGTTTCGCCCAATCCGGCGACCTCAAGTCGCACCAGCGGACTCACTCGGGCGAGAGGCCGTACGGCTGCCACGAGTGCGGCAAGCGCTTCTCCTTCGCCTGTAACCTAAAGACGCACCTGAGGATCCATTCAGGAGAGAAGCCGTACACCTGCTCCTTCTGCGGGAAGAGCTTCAGCGACGCCTCGCATTTCCGGAAGCATCAGCAGCAGCACTCGGGCGACAAGCCGGTCATCTGCGAGGTGTGCGGCAAGAGCTTCTCCGACGTGGCCAAATTTAACAATCACAAGAGGGTGCACTCGGGAGAGAAGCCGTTCACCTGTCCCCAGTGCGGCATGAGCTTCGCCCAGCAGTCGGACCTCGGAAGGCACCGGAAAACGCACACGGGGGAACGGCTGCACCACTGTGCTCAATGCGGGAAGAGCTACGCCCGGGCGTCGGGGCTGAAGATGCACCAGCGGATTCACGCAGAGTAAGCTAGAATCGGGCTGAGTGAATGTCTTTGCCATTTCAGTCTTAGCCCAAGTCTATTCAAATCGCTGTCCTCAAAATCCTAGTCCTGCTGTTTTTCCAGCCTCCCATTACCTGTGAGCCCGCTGTGAAGCCTTTAGCCAATCAGGATCAGTAATTAATAAACTAACCACCTGGGAGAACTGAAAACAAGGCCTGGATTAGGAATCAAGGTCCTGATTTGAAGAGCCCTGTCTTATCCATTGTGTGTGTTTGGACAGAGCTGGCAGGGGGGCCGTTTCTCACCCAGAAAGAAACTAGACTATTTAAACTGACACCATTAAAATCTGAGGCTGCCTACCCCAACTAGGAAGTATGCTGGAGAATATTGCATAATGTGCAAGGAAATAAACGATTAAAATCAAATAGGTAAGTATTTAATGTGTTCATGGGACCTGCATGGTTAGGTTTAATCTGTGTTAAGAGTTCAGTCACATGCTCTTTGTGGCGGCTGATAATCTTGATTTTAAACACTACATGATTGGACTTAGCCCAAACACAGCTCTTGTATAACATTACATTTAGTGCAAGGATGCAAAGTGTGTCTTTATTCAGCATTAATGACATGTTTGGTTCCTGTGGTGAAACAGAGACCGGTACCTGTAACAGCAGCCTGTCGAAATGTGTTCCAGCAGCGAAATATTCCCTTTCCTGTATATTTAGGCCACAGATGTTCAGTTTTTACATTTTTGTATTATGTAATGTCTAGAAATTTGTAGTTTTTTGTTACGTACATATATATGTATATATAAAAATATATAATAGATTGTGTATTTACACTGCAGATTTTCATTACATTTCACCAAAAGAGATGTATAACTGTTAGGTACATTTTTTGAAAGTCTTGAACACAATGACAGAAGTATGATTTAATACCTAAGGTTAAATGTCACAAATGCCTGTATATATTTTTTGGAGATTTTCATTTGCAGGTAATCAATGTCAGAAAGATGGTGTTCTCTGCAAAAAAAATATTTTTTTATGTTTATTGTAAAACAAAATGAAAAAGGTAGAGTTCCCCTCGTCATTTATGTCTTTGGGAAGTTTCACGGGGCAGAGCGATGACCCGGCGGGTCACAGTGTAGTGTGACACTTTCAGGGTTGGGGGCTTCCATCCCAGCCCTGGCTGTGTGCGTATGTTTGTGTGTGTGTGTGTGTGTGTGTGAGATAGAGAGAGAGAGGGGTACGTTGACATTCTCTCTGGGTGGATGGAAAAGTGAATCTCCTTACTTTTCTGTTCACAAATTGGCAAATGATATACCTCAGCACTAAGGCCATCAGGGGTGTCTGGGGGCTTCAGGGGTAGCACTGGGGCTCGAATCCCGACGTCGCCGTGTCACTGCAGTTTGCTCCTCCACCGCACGTCGCACAGGTTACCTCTGGGCACTTCGGTTTCCTCCCGATCTCCAAAGACACGCACTTAGACAAATTAGCATCCTGACATTGCTCATGTTGTGGGACCATGTTTGTGAACCTGCTGTGTGTTGGACTGGCATCCCATCCTGCATCATGCTGCCAGGGAAAAGTTCCAGGCCTCCAACACAACTCTCTAGTGGACAAGCCGTTGGAAAAATTGATGATGGAAAAAAATCCCATTAATAAATGGTATTGTCAATTTAGGGATCTGTGTCGTTGGTGTCCAATAATTTCTTGCTTCCTGGGGGTGTGTGACAAGGGTCACACGCTCGCCACGTAGAGAGTATCCAACAAAAGAAATGTGTATTTGCCTCTAGTTAGGCATTCCAAGAAGCAAAGTGTGAAATATTTTTCACAAATGCTATAAATTTAACTGCTGGGACAGCAACTACCCAGCCACGAGTTAATCCTCTGAGTCGCATCCAGGGAGGACATGTTGAAATTTCCAGAATGATGATTTAGCAGAAAGAAACTTACCAGTAACACTGTAGGTGTGTGAATATTTATTAGAAAAGTGACTATGATTGTGATATATGCCATTACATTATTTAGATATAAATGTACAGTATATTGAGTTTAAGATGTAGATCGATATATTTGTACAAAATCTTTTTTGAGGGTTAGAATGAAAATGGAAGGTAGTGATTATTTCTGGGCAGGTATACATTTAAATAATTTTATGCACGTAGGCGCTTTTAAAGTTTAAACAAGCACGTTTGATTCCTGAAATATGTAAATATAAATGCAAGAAAATATTTGACTACGCAGACGATACTGCCTGCTGTTCTGCGTGGACTTGCCGTTCCTCGGGCTTCCACGCTCGACTTGCGCCCAGGACGTCGTTTCCATGACGACATGGGCTTTTTGCACAACGTGTCCGCCCATTTGCCCAACCAGCTGAAGTTCCGGATGATTGACAGGCGATTCCGACCAACCCAGTAAATACGCTCGATCCCCAACGCAGCGCTAAGTGCTTTTTTGAGGCAAAGGTCGCAAAAACCTACCGAAGTGATCGGCTTTTTAATTTAATAACTCCTGATACCAGACATATTCTTAATTAAGAATTATTTCACGGATTATTATGTAAATTACAGCTTCAGATGTGCGGTACGTTTTCGCCGGCGCCACGGGTGACATTCATTGTCCTCCACGCTTACTGTCCTTATGTTAAAATGACGACTTAAAGCGCCACCTGATGTGACATGGCAGGAAGTACAACCGACCAATATTTTAAATATAGATTAGTATTGTCGGTTTAGTCTTTGTAGATACATATACTACGATCATCGGTAACACTTTACCAATTCTCTGACCCCATTGTGGTAAAAACCAGAGCTTGTTATTTGTAGTTTTATACTGATTAATCAGTACAGCCATAAAATTATTTTGAATTGATTAACTCTGCAGATGATATATCCCTACACTCCTATTTTAATTAACTTTAATTAAAACGGTAGAATGAGGATCTGAACAGACAGCATGAAGGTATTATATAAGAGGGGTTTAGAGCAAAGGAGTTTCAAAAGGAAGATTGGCATCGGGGCTAAAATACTGAGGGCTACAGCGCCGAGTGATCGGACCTAACGACGCCCATGGTTTAGTGTGAGTTTTTCAATCCTCTTCTAGTCCGACATGTAAACATTCATCCTCCACTGCAATGTTATCTATTAATCACAGGATGAAAATGAGAAAATGATGAAATGCGAAATGAACTGCAAAGCCTAAAATGCTCATCATCAATTGAACGTAAATCTTCCTCAGGAAGCACCGTGTATGCGCTAATATCTTCCCATCACATCAGACTATATATGTATGTTAAAGCTCCGTGCCGCGAAGCCGGAGGCAGCAGAGGAATGGGAACACCTGCAGGAGACCAGCTGCGTCTCTCCATGACACCCAGTGCAGCGGTTTCAGTAAGAACAGGAAGAGGGCATGTAGAGGGTGAAGGCGTCCATTCCCTTACTCACATTACTCTTTAGAAGGAGCTCAGTGCTGCATGTTTCAGCTATACATCATTAAGGCACTCCAGTCTGCTCACCGATAGTCCGCAATAGGACTGTTATTATTACAGCCACGGACAAGGTATACACACCACCGCTACTTCTTCCTTTGTTGTAGCCTTAATAATAATAATAATAATAATAATAATAATAATAATAATAATAATTGTACTCCCAATATCCCATATGCGTTCAGGAAAACCACACCGTAAAATAAGTGGATAATTTAAGGGTTATATTTACGTGGAGGGTTAATTTTACGTGCAATTCTCCTTAAAGCAGATCTTTACTGCAAAGGCAAAGTATTAATATTACATGCCGCTTTTTAAATAGTCCACAGTTAGTATTGTCACCTGCAATTGCGCCTACTTGAAACGTCCTTGCAATGCCACATTTTGTACACCAGAGGGAATACTTTATTTAAAAATAGCGAATAGAGCTTGTTGAATACCTGATATATTACCACTAAAAACAAAATTACAAAAGGTTGTATGGGATTCGGTAAACATATACATTTATTACTAATTTATTTAAAATGTAAAATATCGTTTCAAAATGCCTTTATGATTATTTGTAAATCATTAACGTGGCCTTACTGTATGTCATTTATGTATTTTTGTTATTACAGCTACTGCATTTCATTGTAGCTTACTTGTCTAATCTCAATTGCACAATAACAAATAAAAATTCTTGATCCTTGAAAAATCCTTGATTCAGTCAAGCCAAATAACTATATCGATCCCCCCCGAAAACCGTTGGTGCAATTGTTATTTTGCAAGAGACCATCAAAATAGCCAAAGTCTCGTAACCAAATAACTAAAGTTGAGAAACCGGGTGCAAAACACGCCTTGCTGAACGTTCCCATTGCTAACTAGATTAATGATGTCTTTGTAATTAATGCATAGTTCACGGTCACGCCTTCAGCTTGACACGCGAGCGCTCAACCTCCACACAGCTCTGTCGGACTGTGAACGCGCAAACCAGGCTCGCGCCCCGCTCGCTTCCGTCTTTGTATTTTAGCGGGGACGAGCCGCTCGGGCCTCTAGACCGGAAGTGAACGTCTATGACACGGGAACGGGCCGGGAAGGCAGAGTGACGCGCACCATGTCACGGGCTCCTTCCTAAAGACTCCCTCGCTGCTCTTACAGGAGGATGGTCCCTACGACCCAAGGCAGCAGTGCGGAACTGGAAAGGTACGGCATCCCCGGCGCCGTTTCCGTGCCCATCATGACCGGCTTCTTGTTTCTGTAGCCGATGGTGGGTTCGATTCGAGCGATCGCGGTGTATTACAGGTTTCTGACCTTTCTCCAGCTTGTGTGGCAGGTGCTCCGGGGTGAGATTTTACCCACCTTACGACTCGGGTTCGTTTCTCTGCGCGAAAGCGGTATCGCATCTCCGACGGGTCTCAAAACACGTAACGGGCCACGTCGGATTGGACCCGAACTACAGAGTTGTGTCGGTAAATGGTGTGAGGGCCCGGATCCAAAGGATGCTGTGGAAGTGGAGTAGTAAAGTGTGCCGCCAGGGGACAGCGGACAGACCGATCGCTGTCTTCACCAAAACGTTGTGTTTGTAAGCTCAGGGTGTCCTTTACACACGTGTCACTTTCGTTTCCTTCAGGGCACGCAGCTGGTATATCATATGATTTTAAGCGCTCCCTTTCCCCTAGTTAAAGATCATCGTGAGGCACCGCATCATGTTCTCTAAAGCGGCAGTGTTTTAGGAAAATCCTGGAACGCTTGTAAAGGCTGGAGTTGGCCGTCTGGGCGTCCGTTTGCGTGCTTGACGAAATGCGATCGCAGTAAATATCGCCGTGCAGAATACAGTAAGTAACTCTGTGATCAGTTCATTAAATCTCGCCGTGTATAATACAGTAAACTTGATTGCTCGTCTTTCTTTCCCTTAACCAGCGTTAGTTCCCTCGGTCGGTTGATCCATGCTTGAAATAATGACACTGTCACAGCCGGTTTGTGTTGGAAAAATCTTTTTAACTTTGTAATCTTTGGTAATGCCCCACGTGCTTTTAATGAAACGCGAAGGAGCCTCTGATCCGCTTCTTTCTTGTTAGTAATAGGCGGGTAGACATTGTTACAGGTCACACCATTTGCTGGAGCACCTACTTGTCTAACTATAAACAATTGGAGTCTTGATGGTTTCATGTGCACAGGAGGGCTTACCTTTCACAAAACCAAGCCGAGATGCTGTCCCGTGTGGTATATCCGCGGGAAACCTTTAGAAAACTGTGGAGAAGAAGCCAGACAGCTAAAAGTGAACAGTGTCTGTAATGAGCCCACTGGTCCAGCAGACATCTTCCCCGTATCTGGGAACACCAAATTCCTTTCTTGGGGGCGGCTGGCTGTGTAGGGATATAGAAGAACTCAGTTCAAACCATAAATGTCCAGGTTTGGCTAATTATGGACACTCAGGTGGAGAGCTGTTGATGTGTGAATTTTGAGTTATTCTGTGACTGTACTGAGCTTTGGTACATTATGAAGTTTTTTTGTTTGTTTGTTTTGTTTGTTTTTACCGAATAAAGCTTTTGGGGGCCCAGAGTCCACTTGTGTTCATTCTGAATCTTCCTTTGGGGAGTGGTTGTGTTGTGCTACCTGTTACTGCCGTGTCGGGTGCCCAGTGCCGACGGGTTGCTTTCTGCAGTGAACCCATCCACACCTGACACGTGCTGCTTCACCGACCCGCCGGGCCTGAGAGTCGATCCATTCGGTGCAAACGAAAGCTTCTGAAGGGGAAATGCGTTCAGTGACGCCTCCTGTGGGATCTGTAGGACAGATGGCCCTGCCTCCATCTATTAAACCCCAAGCTATGGTTGGTGACAGCACGTGTCCGTCAAACGATCCAGCAAAACATAACGGCAAGCAAAGCCTGGTTCCACCTCCCTCCCAGATGCCAGGCTGTACGTGGGGGTCGACATGCCCGCTGGGTTTGAGATGGAAGGTGAGAGGCACAAGCTTCGAGAGTCTGGGTCACACAGATAGCCCGACCTCATTCAGGGGTTTTGGGGCACTGCTGTCGTGCCTGAATGTTTAATAAATAAAGGACAGCTTCATGAGAAGCTGTACAGAGGTGTGAATAAGCTTACACACACACTAATACACACCTTTGCTGCTCCATCTGTGACCTCCAGGGGGCACATCTTCGCTGTGGACCTCTATGAGTCCGCACTGATTTATGGTCATGCTCCCAACGCAGCTGATTTCTGATTTTCTTTTTTAACGGGGACTGTAGGATTTGGGCTTTGCACTCTGGGGAAAGCACACAAGCAAAATGAGTTTAAGTGACCATAAGATAATTAAACATTTATATATCAGGTTTGTTTTCACTTTTCTTGGCGTGTCTCCAGGTGGAGCCTGGCTCCGTTTCCCGATCCTCCTGCCAGTTTGTCGTGTTAAACACGTGGTTGTACTTCCTAGGTCAGCCAGCAGGGGGCGAGTGAGCCACACCCAGTGAGTTATTTCCCTTGATGTTTCTTGCTGAACGTTCCCATCGCTAACTTGAGGTGTGAGTTCCCTGGCGGGGACCAGAAATTCAGCTTTGAGTGATCACTTTTCCCTGTTTTCCCTGGCTTCCTCCTACCCCGAATACCTGTCCGTGCTGCTTTATAAACAGCGTTTTGTGGAATCGGAAGCTCACTTGTTTCCTTAAATGATTAAACCGGCAGAGATTATTTTATTTGTTAACTTCGAAATGGAGTCCGGTGCCACTCCCTTTTGCCACTTGTAAATGGTAGTAACTCACCAATATAAAGGAAACTGTGTTGTTTAAAGTTGTCTAATAATTTACAAAGTGTTATAACCTAATTAATAACCAGACTATAAACCATTACGGTAGTCTTATTGTAGATGGCACCTGGAGTCCTATTCAGATCCCTGAGCTACACTGGGATGGGGGGGGCTCATGTCACACCTCTGACCTGGAGAAGAGCACAAGACACTCACATGATCACGGGAAGGGGGCAGGGGCCAGCTGTAAAAGCAGACCTGCTGTTGATATTAATGGGGTAAGAGTCCAGGCTGAGATCGCCCCCTACAGGTGGATAGCTGATATTATAGATATTAAACCTCAGATATTTGCTGTTTTAGATAGCAAATGTGTGACCATTTTCTGTAATGGAGGGTCACTGACAATGGCTCTTGGGAAGGTTTCCACTTCTTTAGATCTTGGGTCTAAATGGGGTCGCTTGGGCGGCCTGCCCCAGGCCAGCGCTGCACCTGCAACCCAGATCCTTGTCAGAAAGATAGGCTTCTGTACTCAGATAGGCTCCTTCCGTACTCGGGGGGTGTGAGAGAGGATTCAGGAAGAATGTTCAGCGTTCCACGGAAAATGCAGGAGATGCGGTATGATATTTGACCTCGTTCTGTTGATTGGAAAATGAAGCTGTTCCTTATCCCCGCCATCGCTGTTAATTGCATTTAAGATGCCAGAGAGGAGCTGAGAAGAGAGAAGAATTATCTGAGCGTTCGACCCATCCCGGTCATCTTTTAGGCGACGCCAATGGCCGGTACCAGTTGTGTTTTTAAAAATATCACTGATCTGATTGGCTGTGCTGGTAGGGGGTTTCTTTCCGCGGTGACACGAACTGAGTCCACCAGAGCACAGATGTCTTGTTAGTGTTCGGTCCCCAAAAGAGCCCCCCCCTCTGAGCATTCTC
>JAABNX020000017.1:16075091-16096796 GCA_015163995.2 Mormyrus lacerda | reverse complement strand
TCTTTTCTTGGTCTTGATACCCTCTGGTCTTGGTAGTGTCTTGGTCTTGGTTTAGGCGGTCTTGACTACAAGTCTACTGAAGTTGACAGATTAGAGACCAGACTCCACATCCAGCCTCTAAAAATACAGGGGATAAGCCATGGAGAAACATTCAGGAGACTTGAGTAATTTGCTGAAAAATCAGGAGTGCTCAAAAAGTCAGAATATTGCCCTTCTCCTCGAAATGTAAAATCCTGACCAGGGATTTCTCCTTAAACAGTGTGCCCTGAAATTCACCTGATCCACATGTCTTTGCACTGCAGGAGGAACCAGAGTAGGTAGCCTTCAGATCATGAAGAACATGCAAACTCTGCACACAGGACGCTGGAGCTGCATTTGGACCAACCCCGAATGTACCCCATCTAGCACAGTTTTTTTCCAAATCCAATGCAGTCCTATGGGAGTGCTGCTGTTGGTGCCTGACCTGACTTACTTTAATAAAATCAGACCTAAAAACAGAGCCTGGTTGATGAATGAATCGCTACGTAAATGAATAATGAGCATCATGGTTATGCTGCTGGGACCATGAACCTACTAACTAGCTGCAATGTTATATCTCGGTATTCCGGCTTCCATGCTGGTGCCCCGCCCATCATTTCAGGTCCAGAGTACAAATCCAGACCAGGATTTTGTTTCACCCAACCACTTTAGTATAAAGAGTCACAATCACAGAGTACTCAAGTGGTTGGTCGAAACAAAATACTGGTCTGGATTTGTACTCTCAGGACCTGAAATCTCTACCTCTGATCTAAACTGTGAGGACCTGTGGGTTCCTCCCACTCCGAACACTACTATCCTAACGTTTCTCACTGTACTGCCACTGGACATGAGAGCCCGCAGGTCGCGCCCTCCCAGAGCTCTCCAATCCCAATGTTTTTCACTGTACTGCAACTGGGTGTGATAGCCTGCAGGCCATGCCAACCCAGAACGATCCTATCCCGACGTTTCTCACTGTACTGCCACTGGGTGTGAGAGCCCCCAGGTCCTGCCTACCCAGAACTGTCCAATCCTGACATTTCTTACTGAACTGCCACTGGGTGTGACAGCCCGCAGGTCCTGCCCACCCAGAGCTCTCCAATCCTGACGTTTCTCACTGTATTGCCACTGGGTGTGACAGCCCGCAGGTCCCACCCACCCAGAACTGTCCAATCCAGACATTTCTCACTACTGCCACTGGACGTGAAAGCCTGCAGGTCCTGCCCATTCAGAACTCTCCAATCCGGATGTTTTTCACTGTACTGCCACTGGCTATGAGGATCTTTCAGAAAGACTGTAACTGGAGGTCATCTGTAGTATTGGAGCACTGTGCGCTCTGCCAGTCTCCATTAGGGAAACCATATTTATTCCTCGTTAATCTCGTTAGGCAGAGCAACTGCAAAAGGTCAGGCGTCATGTAATAGAATTGCTACAGTATGCAGGAGCCCATAACGGGAGCCATTGCGTCTCCACCCCCCGAGCGAGAATACCGATAACCCCGGTGCGCTCCCAAATCACGTCTCTCCTGGGACGCCCCGGGATAATACCCAGAGTGTACGTATCCCTAAAACCGCTTCATTAGTGTCGAGATCTAAAGCCAAGCACCTTTTAAATTATCGAGAAAAACAGCAAGATTGCTAGAAAAACAGAAATAGCAATTATACTTTGGTGAACGCCTTGGTTTAATTTGTAAAAGAATCATACGGCATTCAGGTTCAGTACTGTTCTTATGGCCAGTAGCCCAGATGGGCACTCCGTGACCTCATTCTGGAGGTAACCCCCCCGGAGTCCATCAAAGGAGACGGCAGCCAATCACCATGCGCCCCCCTGACCAAACGCCGGCTACCGCTCCAGACATAGACATGTGGTTGGGGTGGCTCCAGTGCCTCCTCACCCCACTGCCCCTGCTGCCGACCCCTACAGAAGGTGCAAATTGATTTTGCCTCAGTCCCGCGATGCACGGAAATGTCCGCATTTGTCGGGTATCGCCGATTCAGCCTCCATCTCGAGATACTGTGTTGACACCCCGGGCTATAGCACTGCCAGGGCAAGACACATCTCCCCTGGTTTCATTTAAATGACAAAAAAATCGACTCGCCTTTGCCTAGTCATACTTGTTTGTGAGGATGCCGTATAAAAATATGAATAGCGAATGTTTGTATTTTCCGTAATATTTCAAGGACGTTAAGAACTTCCTTGCAAACGCTGACGAGGCATCTAAGTGATTTACCTTGGGGTCCACCCTAAATGTGGGCGGATAAAATGAGCATATTTATTATACGTATGTTTGAGCTTGAAATGCGGCCACGGCGGGATTATTAACTAGCGTCTTAAGACTGGCAGCTCTTCCACCCAGTACCGGTGACACTGTGCGTGATCAGACGGGACTTGTGTGATCTCATCTTCAGGGCTGCCCGCCTGCTTTCTGCTCACGATCCCGAAGACGGTGAGAGCGCTGCGGCGAGAAGCACGGGCGTCCTGCAGCCTCTGGCGGCCGGATCGGCGCTGGATCGCACACACACACACACACACACACACACACACTCACTCTCACACACACACACACACATCCACAGGCATACTTGGGGAAAGGTCATTCCGCCTTTCGAGTGGCCACTCACTAACTGGCTTTGAAACGGCACCGGACCGTAAGCCCGGACAGAAACTCCCGCGGTTGCCCTGGCAGGTTGTCACCGCGGCCGCGGCTGCTCTCGCTGCGGCGAGAGTGAATGTTAAAGAAAACCCCGGAGAAAGCGACACTGAACATGGCTTCTTCCCCCACCTCCCCATCGCTTGGAGGAGGGTCCCCGTCCCCCTCAGCAAATGAGGATCGCCTTTGCCAGGTGGGTTAAGGGAATTGCGATCAATGTGCAGTTTGGGGGTCTCATAGTTGTGCAAGTACAGTTTTAGCAGGTCGGTGAAAGTGACAGCGCGTAGCAGCAAGGACGGCTATGGGGACCCGTCTCCGTCCTCCCGTCCCTGTAAAGGCACATGGGGACAGTATTATAGGCGTTGCCGTGGTTACCAAGCCGTCAAGGTGCTGCGCTCGAGCGCACCCTTATCCCGCAAGCGCGTGGGACCCCGCGCTGTCCCATAGGTGGTAATGACTTGCAGTTTGCGGATTCAGTTAATGGCATGCACGTATTTGCCTCACTTCGCCAGCAATGCAGTCTGTGTAGTCAGCCAATTTCCACTGTACAGTGCACAAACATTGCGTCGAAGTTAGCACATATGCACGCGAAAATAGAGACGCTTTCTTTACGAGCGATGCGCACTTTCCTTTCCTCGTCCAGACCGCTTTCGGATGGAGTTCAAAAAACCAGTCGCAATGCTTTAGCGCTGATCTCGATAATATCTTAGTTGTGCTGATTAAACAGGTGTTGCATCTGTATCACGCTTCTGTTCAGTTGTTTTCATCCTGATCACATCTTGCCATTAAATAAACATTTTATAGCTTTTTTTGATAAAAGGACATAAATTAAGTGCATTTCGGCGACAACTCAGTTTCTATGACGAGAAGCGGTATTTACAGTCATATTCTTTCGTCTTCCCAATACATTTCCCTGTCTTCTTGCGCGTTTAATGATAGGTTTGTAGGCGCAGCTGTCTCCCAGAATCGGCCCGGTCCTGTAAACCGGTGAAAGCGCCCTTGCCCTCGCATTGACGGGATAACCTTCACGCAGTTTTGCAAGTCATGGTTTTATAACCGAAGCTTTCCCTTAATACCAGTGAAACTATAGAACATCTAATGAAATGGGATCGTGAGCGTCTCATACGACAGTACAGATACTTTACTGTATTGAGAATTGTTATAAATATGAAACACCGACGATTACACGGCTCCGTTAATCACCAGTATAAATACAGTAAGATATATCACTAAGATGTATGATCTCTCTGAGCGTTTTGTTACCTGACATCGTTGTAAAAGATTTGTAATTTACGAGCGAAAACGAAACTGAAGCAGAGGCAGCGATGCACCTGCTACGTCTAAACGCCGCACCAAGTTATAGTTAACTTATCGCTCATTGATAGTTAGCATGGTTACTATAAACTTTTGCTTAACCGGCTGTGCAGGCTTACACTACTGATGTAATCCACTGGCAGGGTGGCTACAGGAAATGCTAGTTAACTCATGGAAGGGGTGGCCGGTTACGATAGATCCGACGTGTTTATGATATTAGCACGTCATGGTATCAAATCGTGCAGTGAAGAGACCCTGCAAAAGGTAGATAATACCTGCAATGTGGGACAACTCTAGGAGGCTGAAGTGCGGAAATTGCTTTATTTTTGGTCTTTAAAGCATATTTATTAAGCAAACACCACACGTTTACATTGCAGGAACTGGTGCACGTCGTCGGCAGTCACATATTTTATCATTAAGTGGGGGAGCGGTGGTATATTTATAGTAGGTGGAATAAAATGTTATTCATGGGGAGGGTGGGGGTTGTGGCCCGTATTTTGCACAGTGAACAAGCATAATCAGGAAGGGAAGAGGACGATGTTGTGGGTGGACTGCAGTCGATTTATATCAGAGACACAGTGCAGTGTCCCCGCTCAGTGGGAACAGATTTCTGGCACTGGTCCCTCTGGTAGGATTATGGCCTTTGCAATATGTTCGTCGTCCATCTCACACGTGGATGTCTTCTGACTTTTTGTTTTCGTTTGTGCGCCAGCTTACTACTGTTATTTCTGGGGAATCATGGGAGACCGCCTGGTTTCAGCGATTCATTCTTTCTGAAACACTTAATGGACTGCATATGGGAGTGTTACAGGGGCCGTCGTTTCCCCGTAAATGAAAGTCTGAAATGGAAGAAGACAGCCAATAAAAGCAGTTTTTGTTGTCTGCTCTGGCCTTCGGAAGACATCTGTCGTTCTTTCCGGCCCAGTTAAGGTCAATCTGTGACAAAGTGACGAGGGCCGGCGATGACGTGTGGCGGGGGGGTTGGGGGGGGAGGGGGGTTTGCGGCCGTCCTGCCCAGAGGGGTCGGTGATGTCATCTTCCAGGCTGCACCAGATCAATTAGACTCTGTTTGTTATGGTTGCCATGGCAGCAGATTTACCAGCATTTCCTCTGAGGATAATAGTGATGTGAAGAACGGTGACGGAGAGAGAGGAGTGGGAAAAAGCAAGGAGGGGAAAGGTAGAGGGAAAGAGAGAGAGAGGGGCGATAGGCCGGGATTGAGTTTGCCAAAAATACTTCTGCTCATGAAGGGATTACGTAATTCTCCAAATAGTCATGAAAAAAGTTCATTGACAGTAAAACATAATGTGGAAAATCACACTTTACAGTGAAGGATATAAGGGTATATTTATTTCTCCTACCATTGAGACCCTGTACAATTATGGGATAATGGTGCATGGATTGATGGATGGATGGATTGACGGATGGATGGATTGACGGATGGATGGATGAGCGTGTTTACAGAGCAGTATCGTTACTCAGCAGTCTGCGAGGGCAGGCGGCCCCCCCAGAGTACGGTGGACTTACGAAGGTGTGTCTGTGTGGCGCAGCCAGCCTGTTCTCTCACCCATAGCCAGGTTTATATTCATTTACAGGCACTTTTGTCCAAAGTGACGTACAAGGAGGCCGAGGTGTCGGTCACCCCTCCGTCAGGGACTTTTTGCTGGCCTGTGGGCCCCCTGAACAGGTGAGGCAGACTCAGTGTCCTCAGGAGGGTGTGTACCATTTGTGAGTCACTGCGGGGGGGGGTGTGTTTACACACCGCGGCCGGTCTGATCATCATCTGCGGTACTCGCTATCCCCAGCCATACCGACTTCCGCACCCAAAGTCCTCACTGCAGGGAGACCTACTTTGCAGGACTGGCAAATTTGCACCCCGCCCCCCCAAGAAAGCATTTTTATAACCCAATGGCTTCATGTCAGGATTAGCTGTTTTCTGGCTGTTTTTAGCCGTCCTATCCTCTGACTGCACTCCTTGCAGTCTTTCCGTCGGACAGGATGTGTTATTGTGCGCTGCTTATAGTTGTCTGGGCACAAACAGTATTGATTTAACGTGAATAATGAAAAAAATATAAGCTATCCAACTATGGGACCTTGTTTTTCATAGTGAAGCAGGGCGGAATTTCCTGGCAGCTTATCTGCTCATTTATTTCTGATTTTTACTTGTACCGAATCATTAGTGTGACGGCGGCACCTCCGCTGTTCGGGCACTGACTCGCCCCCGCGTGTCCGTCAGGCTCCCCCGTGGCTCCCCGGCTGGCCGTCTTTCACGGGTGGCTGCGTCTCGGCCCTGGGGGTGTCGTCGTCCAGCGGGAGGTGCCCGTAGGACGGCTCTCACGGCTAGTGCGGAAACGACGCGTTTTCGGAGCAGATGGGGGAGTCGGGCTGAGCCAGAACGGCGTGAAATTCTTGCGTGAATTTGTACTGTCCAACAGAAAGTCGTACATGGTGGGGGCAGGCACCTCTGTGGGCCTGCAGAACTGGAGACAGCGTCCCTCTGTAGGTATGTGTCTCTCTGTGCGTCTGTATTTAAGAGGAAAGCTTTTAATCTGGCCTCCACAGAGCTGAACCTGAGTCCCACATGGAGACATCGAGGTGTGAAAATGTAGATGTGATCATTCCTGGAGTGGCCCTGCCTGGATTGAGACTGTTTTAGGCTGCCCGATTTGTAGAACATATCACGGCGCCGTTACTGCTGTGTGTCGTGACGCTTCCTGTGTGGGTTTAAAAGGCGACCTGAGGTTGAAGGGGTAGGGCCGAAGGTCGTGTGCAGGGTTTTACTTGGCGTTTCAGTGTTTTGACTGCACCGCTTTCCAGAGCCTCGCCACTAGGGGGTGCCCATGGGGCTGCGGTGCGGTGAATCCCTCGAGGTTTTTTCGCTGGAAGTCAATGGCTCCTTGTCTGCACTGGTCAGCCATGGGATTGCGGCACAAAGAGACGCCTGTTCCCCCATGGAGAGACCATCCCCAGGGGCTGCTCTCCTCAAGGCTGAGACACAATCGCACTCATTTAAGGCCCGACTCCTTGCTCCCGCTGAGTCCGAACAGCTTCTGTGCTGGATGTGCTAGATTGTGGCCGGCCTAAAATGTTCCAGCATGGCCAGAAGTGGGGCTGGGCTAAAATCAGACATGCCCCTCCCCTGTTACAGAAGCTACCTTCACGATACTTGTGGGGATAGCTTGGCCTACCCAGAATGCCCCATGCTGTACACACATTGTTTATGTGCCGCGACTCCTTTTGACATATATCACCCTAAAGAGCAAACAAAGGCCAGTGATGTCTGGTGCCTTTTTTGATTAAGATCATTACAGATCTCCATCTTCAAAGCCTTCTCTGCTGGGCTGTATCTCCGTTGAAAGAAAATGGTTGGAAATTTCATCCTCCGCATGCAAACAGTTCAAATCTCAAACTGCGTCTGGAGGCGGGGGCAGAATCGAGTTCCGGTGCTCCAGGCCACTCTGCCACCACGTGGGACAGTCATCGCCTCTCGGGGCAGCTTCTGAAGTCAGAGACCGCTGCCTGCAGTGGCGGCTGGCTGAGCCGGCTGAGGTCTGCATTCGGAGGTCAGCTGCTCGGAGGTCTGCATTCGGAGGTCAGCTGCTCAGGGGCAGAGTGGCTGATAGAATGTACAGATTAACACCTGATCCAGGATCAGTATCCGGGAGGAGGGAGGGTACCTCAAGCTAGCATTCGGCTTGTGTGGCTCCTCAGACTGCGAAGTCCGTCCTGCTCTTTCAGCTCCAAGATGGTTACTGATTTGTAGTCTGAGCCCTTGACTAATTCACCCGCTACTAGGATAAATTTGTTCTCTTGAGAGCGGACAAGGAGGCAGATTGGAAAACCTGCTGGAATAAGTCTGTTAAAGGCAAAATAAATTGTATATAGCAAGAATATTTTATAAACATGAGCCTTATATAAGTCTTATAGCATATCAACACAAGTTTTATATAACCCCTTACCTTGTAAACACAAGTGAGGGTGTGTTTTACTGTATGTTTACTTTACTTTCAGGGAAATATGTCATTTGAATTATTTTCAAATTTTTATGCAAAATGCCCTGTGGTGTGACTGTTCGTGCAATATGCCTGTTAATGTGAATATCAGCAAAGCGGTGATGCCTGAAAATGGACCGGAAGGTTTTTGACATTATTTTACTGGACTCTGCTTTTCTTATTGGTGCTCTTTGATATCGCTGAAGATAGAAGACGTAGCAGATTATACATTATATTTTGTAAACTTAATGTAATCCTGCAGTGTGATGCAAATACCTGTTTTATAGAAAGGCATTTTCTTGGACACCCGTGGGGTCTTTTTTTTCCATCACCATGAAGTTTGTCACTGGTTCCTCTCCTGTTTGTTTGAAAATGTAGCACTTTTCTGGAATGATGGTGTTATTTGGGTATGAGTTTAACAAAATGGTGGGGAGGAAAAGAAACAAACATTAGACTTCAGCGTAAAGGAATTACACAGTGCAACTACAAACAGGATGTAGCCGGGCCTGTCATCTGGGCCTGAGGCACTGAGCCACAGTCTCAATATCTCAGGTTGCACAGTGACAGTAGCCTCAGAGCTCATGTCTGCCCTCGCCCCCAGGACGTACATAACCCCATTGCAGTAATGTTAGGCACTGCCTGCCCAGACAGCCACTGAGATTGTTGCCCAGCTCTGTGTCTCTCTCCCGTCTCCCATATTACTGGCAAAGGTCACTGAACTAAATTGTTTCTGGCCTGGTGTTTTGAGTTTGTCCTGGGGACATCGGGAGTCCTCGGGCGCAGGTCAAGCCAAGTCAGGTGGGCTTTGTTGTCATACTATCCAAATACAGGTATACTGTGGCATGAAATATTGTTCCCCCAGGAACAGTGCAACATACAATCAGGAAGTGATGTGAGGGGTTTTACAGGAATTAAAGTGCAAAACACAGGATAGTGTGAAACAGGGGGGTTGGGCAAAACGGTTTATATACAGTTCTCACAGAAATTCTAATTCTGTAAAAATGTTGCTTATTTATTGATTTCATTGCAAAAGTCCATTGACAAGCAGTGCTTAGCATATCCTCACATATCTCCCACACAAACATTTTATGTTTTTCAGAGTTGGAAATTTTAGGTCCAGAGAGTACAAATCCGGACCAAGATTTTGTTTCAACCAACCAGTTGAGTGCTCTGTGACTGCAACTCTTCATACTCAACTGGTTGGTTGAAACAAAATCTTGGTCCGGATTTGTACTCTCTGGACTTGAAATCTCCTCAGTTTTTTTTCTTGCCATTTGTTATTGATTGCAACTAAAGTCAGTGGCTCCCAAAGAGATACTGAGCACAAATGTTTGATGTTTTATGTCATTGCTAAGGTGTTAGTAATTAAAAAGCACCCAGTGAGACTGCGTGTCAGTGAGCTTTTTCACTCAGAACAGCGTTACTCTAATTTGGGTTTCAATTTACTCCTACTTGAAGTAAATGCTTTGCTTAAAACTACTGGTTCTTCCTAATGTGACACATATTTTTGTAAACAAATTAATAAAGCAATGATTCTTGTTATGAAACCAATGAATTTGCAGTATTTCTACTGAATTAGGCAAGTGTCCCAAGGGAACTGTACATAGTGCAGTGTGTATGTGAACAAGGGATGCATCAGAACAGTTACAGACGGTGGATCAAATTAATTGAAAAATAATAATAAGTGAAAGTGAACAGTGCCAGTTTTGGGGGGGGGGGAGGGGGGGTAGAGGGTAAGATGGGCAGCAGGGCATTTAGTGCCCTGACAGCCTGAGGGAAGAAGCTACTGTAGAAGCCGGTAGAGCTGTAGAGCTGGCTGAATGCTGCTCTATCGTCTGCCAGACGGGAGCAGGGCGCAGTGCATGTGAAGGTGGGAGGGGTCCCCCACAGGCAGTGCGGCTACACTGTTTGTGCAAAATGTCCTTGATTCAGGGACATTTTCCACAAACAGTGCAGCCGCACGGGCCATGATGCTGTCTAAGACCCCTCCCACCCTACCCATGGACTCTGTGTCTGGCTCCCGTTGTGGGCTTTGTGTAATTTTCCTCTCTGTTTAATGTCTGCTACTTTACCAGCACGATCAATGCAGCAGCTCTGCCCACTGCAGGCGTTTGCCTCTGTCCACACTGGAGATCCGTTCCACCTTAGCCACTACCAACAAGCCAGTCTAGCGGGGCGGCATGGTGGTACAGCGGTTAGCGCTGTTGTGTCGCACCTCTGGGGCCAGGGTTTGAGTCTCTGCCGTGGCTCAATCTCTGTGGAGTTTCCATGTTCTCCTCTTGTTATCATGGGATGGTATCTCTATTTTGGTATCTCTAGGTACACTCTGGTTTCCCCCCGCAGTCTGCTGAGGTTAATTGGCATTACCAAAATTTCCCATAGGTATGACTGTTCCCTGTGATTGGTTGGTGCCCCGTCTTGTGTTATTCCCTGCCTTGCACCCTTGGTTTCTTGGAATAGGCTCTATTGTGGGCAATCTTATCTGCAAAGGGTTGGTGTGTATGCAGGCTTTTAGGATGACTTTTAGGTCAGCTGTTTACTTTGAGGACAGGTTTGAGGACTTTTCAGCCAGTCACTCCTCTAATTAGTGTTCTAATGAGGGTGTTGCGTCGAAAGCCCACATACACACCAGCCCTTTGCAGGTAAGATTGGCCACCCCTCCTGTAGACTCCCACAACCCTGCACAGAGCAAGCAGATACTGGAAATAGATGGATGGCTGTCTTTTGGCGCAGCTGAGTAAAATTTCTGGAGCATGTGGGAAAGATGGGGAACCGCTGACCTATTAAGCAGGTTCCGGATGTTTCTTTTTCTAGGTTGGAAGTGTCCTGTTAGGGAAGAATCATTAGCGACGTTTATCTGCTGCAGTGGCTGTTTGTTGTACGAACGGCCCTCATTCTGCTCGCTCAGTGTCACAGGGCTGCTGAAGGTGTGCGGGGCGTTAACACAGCCACCTACTGGTACCTCAGCCATCTTTGATTCCTCTCCTCCGTTATCTTCTGGCATCCTTTCCCTCCTCCCTGCTTCCATGTTTATAAACCGTTTTATATAAATGATGAAGTAAGAGATCGCCGCACACTCTTGACAACTGCCTTGGGGCAACCATGTCGTGAAAGGCACTATATAAAAATAGATTGAATTGGAGTGAACCTTGAGGCTGAGACGGTTGGCCTGCCAGCCTCTGATTGGGCCGTGACGCCTTAGCAGATTTCATAACGAATCGGCTCTCCGCTCGGGGGGCCTCAGCTTCACCATGCATTGCTGCTCTTACTCTCATTTTGGAATCTCGTGGATATAACAGGATAAGCAGGAAGCAGAATTCATGCATTCTGTCCAGGTGAAATGAGCTTGTCGGGTTCTATGGTTTTGGTCCTCACCTCTATCGGGGAATTGCTGGTTCAGTCTCTTGACCCCTAGTTCCCTGACAGTGTTGATCTGCTGTTGTTGGCCTGAGACTGAGGCGGTACCGTGGCTCAGTGGGCGGTATGTTCCGTCATGCCGCCGGGGTTTGATTTGAATCTCACCTCTGCTGTGTGTGTGGAGTCTTTCTTCCTGGCATTTGTGTTTTCTATGATTTCTCTTGCAGTCCAAGGACATACATGGAGCTCATAAATTGCCCTCGATGTAAGATTGGGTGTATATGATCCTGTCCGCAGTGTACCCCCCTGCATTGCCCTGTGCTACCTGCAGGGGTGCTGTAAAGGGGCTGGAAGATGATTCCAAGGGCCCTTACTGACAGGGACTTAAAAATATTTGGAGCATAATTGGATTGGATTGTTCTGGGTTGGAAGACGACCCTGATATTCTTTCAAAGGGCCCAAAATCTCTCTCAGCACCCGTGGCTGACTGGCATAGGTTCCAGGCGCTGTCACACCGCTGACCAGTGTAAGCAGTCAAAAGTGTGTATCGACACAGAGAGTTCTGTCCAATCAAACAAGTAGAGCCCACTTGTGATCTGATGAAGAACAGAAGAGAAATCAGACTGGCATTTTTGGCCCATTGCACACAGAATTAGAGAGTGCCCTGCCCCCGGGTGGGCATGATGCGTCTGCAAGGATGTGCCAAGTCCACTCCAGTTCTGATTGGCCAGCTCGGTCTCCAGCAGTGGACCCTGTTTTTCATTCCGACCGGTCCTGCTGCCACTGCCCACCTTTCCTGCTGACTCATCGGGCACCAGCCTCTGACTGGTGGAGTGGAGGTCACATGGCGAGTGAGGGAGAAAGGCCGGGATCTGGCACCGCCCTCGCAGGAAGGCTGCGTGCGGGAGTGTCGGCCTGGACCTGACAGGACACAGAGGCGGTCCACGCTCCCCTCACTCCACCAGCACTCTCTCACCTCTGGGGAATCTCGTCTGAGTTGCTTCTAGTAAGTACCAGAGTTTGGCTTCTGTTTACCTCTCCGCTGCTCTGTCCATCCTTTCCTGCGCCCCAGGTCGTGTCTGGTGTTAGCAGGATGCTGGCAGTGTGCGCTGGGACATCCGTCCCTCCGTGAGTGTTACTGCTCGTTTCATTCTTCCTCTCTCGCCTGTTCCTGACTTCCGGCTCTGAATGGAAGCGTTCAGATAGAATCGGAGGGGGTGCGGAAACTGAACCTGCAGCTGACAGACCCCGACCTCGTTCCCGGGTTCCTATCCGTATTAAGATTAAGATTAAATGTATTGGTCCCAGGGGGAAATTCTGGGCACACTTCTGTAGAACTGCATGTGGGGCTGGGGGTGGCCCCCCCACCCCCCCCCCCAGTCAGGTGTGACAACGCCCCTGCCTGCGTGAGCCTGTTGGATTTTCGCTGTTTGTTTGCGTGCCACTTTTCCCTGAGAGTTTTCCATCTGTCTTTCACCCATTTTCCGGGCTTTACCTGCTTTGTGTCCTCCGGAGGGCGGGTGGTGGCCCGGCCCCGCCAGAGAGTGCACTTAAAAGCCTCGCGGTTTGTGATTCTTCTGGTATGTCTGGCAAGTTACCCGGCAGTTTCTTTTCGGTCCCGAGGACTTGTGACAGATCCCCCTTTGTCTTGCCCGTGACGAGGGACGTCCCCATAGGGAGGCTGTGCTGTCTTTGTCCGATGCCCTTTGATGTGCCTTACGGTCATAATAACAGATATACGCTCGGTACTCATCATTGTTGGTTGTCATGGTTATTAGATCGACAGCTCCGAGCACCGCACAGCATTTTTGGACTCGGTTGTAGCATGCTGTCCTCCCCCATGGAGCCAGGAGGTTTCTACCCCCCCACTCCTTTATCCTTGCTCATTCCATCTGTGGAGTGCAGCAGGACTTGTTAGTTGTGCTCCAGCTCCCAGAGATGCGTTACGAAGGAGCTGAAGGCTGGGCAGATATACAGGTTTGCTGTAAGGTTTCCATGCCTGCTTGGTAATAGTCGGGACTGGCTATGATGTCTCTGAAGATGGGTGCGTGCTGGTCCTGATCATACATAAAGTGTTTACGCTCAGATAGTGGGACACGCCCACTCCCCCCCTACCCTTGTCCCCAGTGGTTTGCTCTGGACATAGGCCAGACTCTGTAATCTGATCCGGTTAATTATTCTTCTGGATGACATCATGCATGAATGCATCTGAGGGTGCTACTCTCCTGCATGTTTGCTTACAGTTCTTCTCTCAGATTCAGAAATGGAAACCATGTGTCAGTGAGAGCTGCGCTCTCAGGTTTCCTGAGGTCTCCGGATGGGAGGTTGGCCAATCAGAGTCTAGCGTGACCTGCCACAGCAGCACCTCCAAAAATCCAAGTGTTTCTGACACTTAGCACGCGGCGGTCCCGGTGGTAGAACACCGGCGAGGACCTCGAAGCTGGTCACGCTTGAGGCAGGTTGATAAAGCTGATGAATATTGGATTTAAAGACCCCGGAAGGGCAGCGACGGCCCTCTTTGATACCGCACCCCAACCAATGTGGCGCTCAGCAGGGTTACACGAGGCCATCAGCACACTTGGCTGCAGGACGCAGTGCGCTGTTGGCCAACAGGTTGGAGGGACGCTTGCCATGCGGACTCCCATGCAGAATTAGGGCAGATTTGGGAGCGCGGTGACCGTAAACATGGGCCTCAAAGCCAAGTAACTGAATTGTCCATCTGCTAATTGCTAGCAGCAAGCAGACATTGCCTGCCCTCCAGGGGGCGCTCTCGGGTGTCGCGGAAGAGGAGAAGACATAATGGCGTCCCATTGAAGCCCTGCTCTTGTGTTTATGACCCCGTATCGGACTCCCTCCCTTTCCAGGATTGCTCTGGAGCGAATCCTTTGCTGGTCCCGAGGTCGCCTGATTCTCGGGAAGCTTCACTAATGGCTCTGTGGTCTTATTACATTAGTCTTGGGGAAAAAACACATTGACGTAATGTTGCATTATGGGCCACGGTACAGAGAGGGGGCCGTGATGCTCTGTAGCAGACTGACAGTGAGCCAACCAGTCCCCCACCCTCCATGTCCCATATGTCTGTCCCTCCCCCCATTTCAGGATCTGTCAGACCTTACATTAATAAATAACGAGGCTCCCGTCAGAGGAGGTGGATAAATGGGTGTGAGGAGGTGCCTCCCTGCTTGCACATCACACTGCCTCTCCTGCGTCTCCACGTTCCTGCCGCTCTCCTCCTTTGTCCTGCCGCCCCGCAGAAGACGGACGCTACGTCAGCTCCCTGCTTTATGTCCGTCTTTCAGGGCAGTCTATCGCATGAATTCAGTACCTGGGTCTCTCATCTGTGATTGTAAATGGCTTCTGTCAGGTATCCGATCTTGCAGCCCCCAGTGGTTGGTGAGTCTGATGTTCTTACGTGAAGGTGGGATGTTTTAAGTCAGGTTCTGAAGATGAGCTGGTTGTCAGGCTGCTTTCTCAAGATCAAGAGCAGCGTAATTTAACTGAGTCTCTTACTAATCAACGGCTCACCCTTAGGGTTCGCTGAGGTCAATTTAATGTAACTCACCAATTAATTCAGTTCAGTTTATTTTTATAAAGCGCCATTCCTTATGTAGTTGCCCCCAAGCTCTCAACATATACAGTATCGTGCAAAAGTCTTAGGCTGTCAAAGAAAATGGTGTTTGAATGATCTTCATGTAAGTATGAAACTTTGATAGTTTGCCTGTCAAAGTGTGTTAGCTTAGCCATTTGAAAACCTCTGCTAAAGTCACCCCAAAATTATCAGCAGCCACCTAATGCACCCGTGCGTTTTTGACCCGACCCCTAGCACACCTATTTTGCCTAATCGAAGCCTAATTGAGTTAATAAACAAATTAATTAATTAATTAAGCTGGTGGTGAGATTTTACAAACGCATGGGACGGCTGAGGTGCCCCTGAGGAGAGGTTTGGGAACTGAAGTGGTGTTCATCTCGCCATCAGTGACTTTTTGGAGAACAGAAGAAATTCTTGTTTTTCATTGCGTCTCTTTTAATTTGCTGTTAAACTCTGTTATTTTTTTTCCTCAGCGAATATATACAAGCATTACCCACACAAATAGCTTTAAACATTTCTTTGGGCTGCCCAAGATTTCTGCCCAGTACTATACATATGTAAGGGCCAACGGCACACGGCACAGGCAGGAGAAGGTGGGGGACAGTAAAGGAGAGGAACAGAAGCCCCTTGGTGTGGAGGGGAGGGGGAACCCCGGGGGGGGGTGTGGTCAGCTGGCGACTGAAGCGCGATGAATGTGAGCTTTCGAGCATGAGCTGCTCACAGTGCTCCTCTTCCTGTGTTGAGGCCCCCGTCCAAGCGGACAGGTGCAGCCCCTCCAGCGGACCCCCCGCCGCCAATGCTACCTAAAAACCTCGTTAAACACTAGCACCGGCCCTGATGTTATCATGAAGCTTTGTGCATTTCTGTAAGGTTAAGTTGCGGGGATTTGACTTAGCGAGTCGTAAATCCGGCTCCTTAATGACAGTGCCACCTCCTGGCCCGATTCTGTCTGCAGCAGTGACGCGAAGCCAGTTTAATTTAATGACCTGCTCTGAAGGGAGACATTACACTCTGACATCTATGTCTAATTGGCTTGAAAAGTCTCAATAAATTTTCTTCCAGGCTTTTTACAGTCATTTCTACATGATGATGTATCAGATTTAACGTCGGCTAACTGGGCGCCGAGGAGAGCCGCTGCTACTGGAATGTGGGCTGTGGTCCTTCAGTGCTTATCATCCCTCTCGCTTCTTTACCGAGAGGGTGTTGCTATGGCGTCGTTGCTATGGCGTCGTTTAGCGCGACCTACCGGCGTTGTCACTCTTACAGCAGTCCTCAGCCACACGTTTCCCTTCGCCACGCCTTCGGTTTAATCTCTGGCCTTGAGGGGCCTTTTGATATAGACCGTTAGCTGTTAGCGGGGCCTGATTTGCTTATCACCCTTTAGTAGGTTTCATGCGATGTTCCGAGCTGGTTCTTAAAAGGATCCTGGCTGCCGAATGTGCACACATGCTTTGAAGCGTGATGGCTTTCTCATTTACCTGACTCTCTCATCAAAAGGGACTTAGAGTAAAGGAAAGAGTTACAATTGAATCTTTGGGATAAACCCACAACCTTTGCATTCCGCACACAATGCCCTACTTGTTAAGCTACACTTTCATAAGTTTCTTACAGTTGTGGAGAACCTTTAGAGCAGGAGTGTCAAACTGCAGTCCGGGAGGGTCCCTGGGTTCGTGGGCCCTGTGTAGCTTAGCTCATTCCCAGTTCCACCACAAATTAATCAGCTCAAGGGCTGTGTAGTGATTAGCACAAGGAGGTGGAAAGAGTTAAATCGGGTGTCCCTTACGAAAATTAACCATGGTTTTACTATAATTTTCATTTTTTTTTTGGTAACTATGAAAACCATGACTATGGTTTTATCAGGGTTTCGCTACAGTTAAACCCTAGTATAATCTTGGTCATAAACCATGGTTATTGTTTTACCATGAAGTGCTCTGGATAAACCATGGTAGTACTATGGGTAGTACCAAAGTACCATGAGGTACCATAGTAAAACTATGGTTACTGCATAAAAACCATAGGAAACCAAAGTGAATGTTCATAATGGGTGTTTAATGATTGGAAACCCAAAAATGTGCAGGGCTCCAGCCCTCCAGGACTTGAGTTTGACACCCTTGCTTTAGAGAACATCCAGACCAGGGGCACTTCTAGCTACTGAAATAAATAAGGGGCTAAGTCAAGTTTACTGGGTGTTTGACTTTTCCCCTTTGAAGGAATATTGGCATTGCAGGTAATTTGGGGCTGGGCTTAAAATAATCGGGGCTATAGCCCTCAATGATTGGACCTAAAGATGCCCATGATTCAGGCTCTAAAGTCAGCTCCCAGTTCTCTTTTAAGAGTGAATTTAAGTAGAGTGTCTGTGAAAAAGCACGTACGTGGTGTTTTCTGCTCAGTTGCACCTGAGAGTGATGTTATTGAAGAAGCTTTGTTGACTCTAACAGTGTGGTAATGAAGCTGAACAGTAATGTTAGGTCACGCTAGTCTGGCAAGCAGTTGATCTTGGTATCAACACAGTGAATCACTGCAAGTTATTCTGAGTGTTGTGCGCTCATTCATAATTCTATGAATTATGAATGAATGAGGCTATAGGTCAATTTGGGTTAACTCAAATAAAATAGCTGTGTTAGGGTTAAGGTTACCTCTTGTACAATAAATGAGTTATGGTTAGGTTTAGCTCTTAGACAGTAAGTAACTTAGGGTTAGTTCTTTGGCTGTAGGTGAGTTGGGGTTAACTCTTGGACAGTGGGTGAGTTGGGGTTAAATCTTGGGTAGTATGTGAGTTGGGGTTAGTTCTTTGGCAGTAGGTGAGTTGGGGTTAACTCTTGGACAGTGGATGAGTTGGGGTTAACTCTTGGGTAGTAGGTGAGTTAAGGTTAGCTCTTGGACAGTAGGTGAGTTGGGGTTAACTCTTGGGCAGTAGGTAAGTTGGGGTTAGCTCTTCAACAGTAGGTGAGTTAGGGTTAGCTCTTTAGCAGTTGGTGAGTTGGGATTAACTCTTGGGTAGTAGGTGAGTTAGGGTTAGCTCTTGGACAGTAAGTCAGTTGAGGTTAGCTCTTGGACAGTAGGTGAGTTGGGGTTAGCTCTTGGGCAGTAGGTGAGTTGGGATTAGCTCTTGGGCAGTAGGTGAGTTGGATTTAGCTCTTGGACAGCAGTTGAGTTCCTCCTCTAACATGCCGTCCCTGATTCCATGTATGCTTATTCTGCATGTGACGTTCGGAGCTTAGTGATTCTGTGTCTGGGTAGAGGTGTTAGATGCCTCTGCTTCATGTCTTTTCCAGCATTCCAGATTACTCTGAATACATCTGGAAAGCCCAGAGCTGATTTGGAGCTCTGTGGGCCTGGAGTGCGGGGAGTCTGTGCCAGGCCAGCAGAAGGTCAGCCAGCTCCTGGTCACCACATTCCTGGTCAGAGGCTCAGCTAGTCACAGTCGTCCTATTGGCTACGGAGGCTCCGGTCAGCTGATCATGCCTCCTCCTATTGGTTATCAGTCTGGGCACGGAAACACAAGCACAAACTAGCACACGACAGCGTAAATGTGTGAGAAAGGACGCACATACCTACAGACACACTGACACACGCCTCTCCTTGTTGACACATCTGGAAAGAGTGGAGCCAGTTTGCGTTTGTTCAAAGTATTTTTATCTGACCGTAGCTCTGTTAGGCGCATTCCCTGGCTTTGCAGACTGGAATCTGCCTGTTTGTGCCAGACAGTATGTGTTGGGACCTGGTGTGTGTGGCTGGGGGTGGGAGTTGGGGGGAGAGCTGTCGCAGTGAGTTTGTGGACACTGCCAGCTGCTAGCAGGGCAGGGTGGGGGGGTGTGGAATATGAAATAGCTATTTTTACGCAGTGCTGGCACGACGGGGCTGTGACTGTTCTGGGGCCTGGCCTTCAACTCCTCCTGATTAATATGGCTTGCTTTTCACTGGCAGAGGTTAACCCTGCGTAGGGTTCTGACTGTCTGCCTGACCGCAGCCCGCCTGGCCAAGCAAAGAGCAGCTTCCTGATAGGCAGAGCTGGGTGCTAGCAGGGGGAGGAGCTTACAGGACTTGCCACATGATCAAGAGAGTGTGTCGGATTGTCAATGACGTCATTGTACTGGTTAGAGTCAGGCGAGTTCTGTTTCGCTTTGACGGGATGTAATTTCTTATGAAGACACAGTTTCATGTGTATTAAGACACATCACACTGGGCTGTTCTAAGCTGGCTTGGTGCTGCTTCCATTTTTAGTGCTGGGTTTGGGGCGAGGTTTAGCTGTCGGAGGGGGCCATGCATGTGAGGGCTGACTGCTTCAGGCCCGCTGTCAGAGACCGCGAGTGCAGAAGGGCGGAGGCCCTCATCCTGGAGAGGAGCTAAGCGAGAACAGCCCTGCTGCAGTGGAGATGAATCCAGGCTGTCGTGATGTGAGGAGGGAGAGCGTGGAGAACGCTGACAGCTGGCCCTGGTCAGGCACTGCCACCACATCAGCGTCCTCTCCCTCTCTGCACACGCTCAGATAACACAGGGGGAGGAGCCACACCCTTTGGGCCACTAAATCTCATTGGCTGCCCTCAGTGAACCATCAGTGCTTGGCTTTATAAGAAACTGCATTGAGGGATTATTTTCATTGTTACTGCCTCATGCAAAGTTC
The DNA here is from genome assembly GCA_015163995.2 of Mormyrus lacerda. NCBI lineage: Eukaryota > Metazoa > Chordata > Actinopteri > Osteoglossiformes > Mormyridae > Mormyrus > Mormyrus lacerda. The sequence continues at coordinate 16,077,255 of JAABNX020000017.1, read as the reverse complement.
TCTTTTAAGAATCTCTGTAAACAGTGTAGCGGTTGTATTAGGTAAGATGCAGAGAGTAAGGTGGTGGTTCAGGTATTATCCTTGTCTTTGATTCAAACGTGTACTCATGTCCGTATGGAGGTATTTCGTTTGGCGTGTAAGGCTCTGCGTGTCCTTGTCACCAGAGTTTGCGCTGTCTTTGCGCAGCCCCTGCCGTGTTTGCGTGCTGGATGCGGGGGGAGTTCACAGCTCTTCCGGACCCTCCGGTTTCCGCACTGTGGCTGCGTCTTCGGGGCCCCACCTGCTGTGAAAATGGGCGTTCGCCGCATTTGTCTGTAGTCCTGGGGGCTCGTTAATGCAGAAGCGTCTCCGCCTTTTCGGCTGTTTTTGTGAATGGCGTCATGGGGGGAGTCTGAGTCACCCATCTGCTCTGCTGAGTGGGGGGGGTGGACGCTGGGGATGGTGCTGAGGGAAGGGGAGCGCGGGGGGGGGTGCGGGGAAGGGACAATACACAGCGTTGTATATGTGTGTATCTGTAGCCTGTAAGTCAAATTAAATGTGACATAAATCGTGATGACTCAGATATGCATGTGAACAAGTCCATAACCTAATTAGAGGAAGGGCATGTGGGAAATGGGAGTGAGGGTAATGGGAGTGTGGAAGAGCAGCCTGCGGTCAGAGTGCAGCCAGGCACCCTCAGTGGGACGGGGACACGGTGAGAGCCTCGTAAGCACGGGGGGCGAATCTGCCCCCGTGCTGTGACTCCCTGCTGACGGCCCGAGTCAGCTTATCAGAAGGCCTCCTTGTGATGGGAGCCGCGCCCTCACCGCTCATGGGAAAATGGCCTCAGGGACGCCCACTCCTCGTTCGACTGCTGGTCCAGGGGTCCATATACTAACCCGTAATGGGGCCAGCACTGCCCCCTTCAGGAAACAAAGGGGATTGGAGTGGCCTGGCCAGCTGGTACGACGTGGGCTGGCGTGTCGATGGCCGAGCTGGTACCTGTGTGAGCGGTACCTGTGGACACGGCCCGGTGATTTCACATCCTTATTTGGGGGATTTTTGGAATGACCAAATTGCACTGGCGTCCCAGGCTGTTCTTGGCCGACCTTCTGATGGCCCAATGTTACTCCTGTGTAGCTATATCGCTGGTGTGGGTCTTACTGGGATTATTGTTTCCAGTTTGACCCTTTAGGTCCCTACAAACCGTCAGTAATACCCCACTCTGTGCAGACTGCTGATGCTTCAGGAAGTCTGTGCATTTCTGGGGTCTGTGCTTCTCCTTTCCAGCATATCTGATCCGCTGTGGCTTTGACAGTCTTCACCATGGTGACACTGAGAGGTGGATGACATCCCACGAAGCAGAGCACCACGATGTAGCTGTTGTACATCTGCCTGTTTCAACACAACTGCTGTATGAGGCATAAGCCAACCCTCATATACACTGTGTGGCCAGGATTTCAGAGGGTTAGCTTATGAGTAATGATTATTAATATTAATGCAACAGCCCTAAGCATAATAAATATTGGAATATCTTTGGAACTGATATCCATCCATCCATCCATCCATCCATCTGTCTCCTAGCTACTTCTCCTGGTCAGGGTCACAGTACCCCCTCCTTTGGTAGCTTGTGTATGAGCATATAAGGCAGTAAATATTATTAAAAATGTAGAAAGTAGATCTTTGGTGAACCCCAAATGATGAACCTTAAATGGCAGCCATGGGCTTCATTGAAGCATGGCTGGGTTTGCGGTGCTGGGATGTCCAGGCCTGCTGTGAACCCCGGAGATCTGCTCAGTTTGTGACTCCTGTTACAGCCTTTGCTGGTTGGGTTTGTGGGAGCCACTTTGACTCCTGTTTGAGCCTTTGCTGGTTGGGTTTGTGGGAGCCACTTTGACTCCTGTTTGAGCCTTTGCTGGTTTGGTTTGTGTGAGCCACTTTGACTCCTGTTACAGCCTTTGCTGGTTTGGTTTGTGCGAGCCACTTTGATTCCTGTTTGAGCCTTTGCTGATTTGGTTTGTTTGAACCACTTTGACTCCTGTTTGAGCCTTTGCTGGTTTGGTTTGTGGGAGCCACTTTGACTCCTGTTTGAGCCTTTGCTGGTTTAGTTTGTTTGAACCACTTTGACTCGTGATTGAGCCTTTGCTGGTTTGGTTTGTGAGAGCCACTTTGACTTCTGTTTGAG
>JAABNX020000017.1:16029313-16044275 GCA_015163995.2 Mormyrus lacerda | reverse complement strand
GCATCTGACAGGAATTTGTAATGACATGACATATGGGCAGGGGGGCAGGGGGGCAGGGTAGCTGTGCGTGTGGCCTTGGCGCCACTGGAATCGCAGGGTCTGGTCTGGATTCTGGCCTGTTCCTGCTACAGAGAAAATAGGGACCATTGATTGTGATATAAAGCAGTAACTGTAAAGCTGGTAGCTGTTTTTTGCAGGGGCGAGGAAACAGAGACGGGGGGTCAGTCAGGCTCTCGAGGGGGGGGGAGGGCAGGAAACAGAACCGCAGGGTGACCACAGGGGGTGGGAAGGAACAGGGACTTTATTTGGACGCAGCAGCGGGGACGGGTTGAGGGTCGGAAACAGGACACAGCCGTTCTGGCATCACCCCCGTGGGCAAGAAAGACGGAGGCTGGAGCAGCGGGAATGAGCAGGCACCGGCAGGCCACCAGGGGGCAGGCTTCAGCCAAACAAAGGGCACCTCAGGGTGTGGCTTAGGGACCGATCGCTCGGATGTCCGTCGGCCCCGTGACTCTCCAGAACGTTTGTCCCCGGGGGGGGGGGGGTCTCTGTGGCTCAGCATAGGAAATATGGGGATCGGGTCGAGCTTAATGAGCTCATGGTGCGAGCCAGTGTGTAGGGAGACTTGCAACTGTGTATTTGCCCACAGGGCATATCAATAATTAATCCGTAGTGGCAGGGCGAATGATTGTTAGCCTCTGACATGCCTGGCAGGTGGGGGTGGCACGGGGGGGTAAACGTCACAGCCGGGCTGGTTCCTTCCATACAGTGTGCGTGTTTTATGGCGTGGACCTAGCCTCTGATTGTTACAGGATTGCCCGTGTTTAGCCTTTCCGAGTAGCTGGGCTGTGAAACCACCCATCATCCACGGCTCTGCTGCCACGGAGAAGTTTAAATGGAATGAGGCAGCTAGAGGCATCGGCCAGCAGGTGGCGGAGTGGTTATGGTACCCACTGCAGCAGATTCAGTTTTCAGAAGGAGCCCAGTTTTGTATTCAGCTGTGAATTAAAATTGTCATTTTGAGTCTGGGGAGGCTTAAATAGTCATCCATCCATCCATTCATTCATCTATCCATCTTACCATCTATCTTCTGTAACTACTTATCCTAGTCAGGGTCGCGGGGGTGTCCAAGGGCACAAGGCAGGGTGCCAACCCATCGCAGATGCTTACATACATATTCATCAATATATAAGATGATTACAAGATGAATACCCACACTTGCAGTCTTCTGCAGGCATTAACAGCCGGGGCTCATGCTGTCAGCCATCTTCACCCTCCAGAGCCCCCCTAGTAGTGAAGCTGGGCCAGCGAATGCCTGTCCGGAGATGAAGGACCGGGCGGCTACGCAGGGCTTCCTCCAGCACTGTGGCAGCCTGCTGCGTTGGTGCCCGTGGCTGGGAGGCTGGTGACATCACACACAAATAAAGGCACTCTGTCTTTTAGCGATTTTTGGCAACCCATTTGAGCAAATGTTTAACTAAGGGAAAAAAACTTATTCGTTAGCCGATTAGAGAGAAGAAATCAGCCTTTGTGGGCATTTGTGTTTACTGCCGATGACTGAGACGAGTTGTCCCGCCTTATATAGATCCGGGCAGAACGGTGCTTACGGAAGGCTTTACTCACCAAATATCCAGCATCATACCTCTGAAAGATGAGCTCATTCAGCCTATGGCTCATCTCGTCCAGTGCTCAGGAGCAGCCCTGTCACTCACGGTTTGTCAGCGTCTACGTGGCATCCTGTTCGAGGCTCAATACCGTTCGATGGATAGACGTTTGGGCTCCTAATTAGCGACACTGCTAATGTTTATCTGCTGTTATCCAGTGTTAGCCAAAAGCTAAGAAGGTTCCCTTCATCTTACAGGAGAATCACTTCTTGGTAACGCGGTGGCCCACTAGGTGGGGCTGTAGCCTCGTACCTACGGCACTGGGGGTTCATTCCCCAAACCCCGCTCAGAGTGTGTGCACTCTGCAGGTTCTCTCGGTTTTACACACTTTTACTCCAGGCACAACAGTTTCCACTCGCTCTCCAGAAACAAGCAGGCTAACTACTGTCTCTGTCAGTGAGTGAGCGGGTGTGTCCCGCAATGGACCCCACCAGACAAACCTGTTATGGGTCATGGATGAAAGCATGGCAGGATGGATTGAGAGATGGATGGCTGGATGGACGCATTGGGCTGGATTACCCCTTCCTGCTCGTTGGGGGTGTCAGACCTGAAGCCCTGACAGCAGGTCATGTTGGGTTATAATGCAGACCTGAGCTGATGAGGCAGCGTATGCTGTATGGAGGGTGGAACTGAGTGGCCAGAGGGAATATGGTTTGGCCAGCAGCCCTGGATATCCAATCCATCTCCGCAGTGCTTCCTAGGAGAAAGGCCTCCCTCTGGCTCTCCTTCTTCATATTCTCTCCCCGCCGCTGGTATCGCTTTCGTTACTCTTTCTGCTCATCTCTCAAAATCCCGTTGGAGACACGAGAGACTCGGCACCTAAACCACAGTACCATCTTCTTCCCATAACGTGTCTTCAGGAGGGCTGTAGATCTGATTCAGTGTCATTATCTTTATTATACTCACGCCTGTCTGGGCATGTAGAGAAGCTTCCAGCATCCTCCTTCAGCTTCCGCCTTTCTGCACTCTGCTGCGTGTCTCTGTTGTATTTTTTTCCCTACAGCTTTGTGCCAAACCTTTCTGTCTCACAGCGGTAGAGCAGCTTGGTCTAAGTTGAACTGGAAGAGAGAGAGTGTGTTTCACACCCTTGTTCATAGGCCACATGACGCATCGTAGGAAAGAAATCCTGCAGGTGCCCTCCTCCCGTTGGCTTGCCTTGCAGGAACAGGTGACGTATCTTTGCTGGTTTTGCACCCCCCCCCCCCACCACACACACACACCACCTCACAAACATCTCATCTTAAAAATCCAGAGAGGACTAGAGCTGGCAGTTGATGGAGTGTAACTGGGTGCTCCTCAGTCTGAGTGATGCTTCTGTCTGCCTGAACAGCAGACAGACAGACAGGCAGACAGACAGAGGAAGCGAGAGAGAGAGACAGAGACAAAAAGGGACAGATAGAGAGAGACAGACAAAGACAGCCAGACAGAAAGACACAGGCAGACAGTGAGACAGAAAGCCAAACAGAGATGGCCAGACAGACAGAGAGACAGACAGAGACAAAGAGAGAGACAGGGACAAAAGGAGACAGAGACAGACAGACACACAGGCAGACAGTGAGACAGAAAGCCAGTCAAACAGAGAGACAGATAGACATGTAGGCAGAGAGAGAAAGCCAGGTAGAGAGACAGACAGACAGAGAGAGGGTACATTCTGTTTTTCCTTTTGGTGTTTCCATGTAGGCGTTTGATGGGTTGCTTGCGGGTAGTGAATGGCACAGAGGCCCCCTACCCTCGCCCCCTTGCACATTCTGTTTAACCTCTTTCCTCTGAATCCATTTCGAACCAGCCAGTGGCATGGGGTGGGTGCTCAGGCTTGTGGTGCAGATGAATGGGGATTGATTTGAAGTCTGTAGCTCTCCGTTAATTTGTCTCCTGTATATCCGTCTTTAACTGTCGGACAGGTCAATTTCCTCATAGGAAAGAACATTTGACAAGAATAACCTCAGCAAAAAGTGGTACTTTCTTCCAGGCTAGAGAAACTTCAGAAAAGCTTGGTGCTTTTACATGCCATTCAGAGGTATACTAGCTAAATAATGAACCAATACAAAAAGTCCAGTCTGCATTACCATAGTAATAGGCCAGCCTTAAGCCTGCAGGTACATTAACACCAAACTTGCCAGGAAATGCACTTGATGAATGCTATAGGTCATGGTGGGCGGAGTTGGCGTTCTGTCAATCATCTAGTGGTGCAACCCACTTCCTGTTGGGCACCATGGTGCTCCCTGTTGGTTTGGCCCAGAAGTGTTTTACAACAATATCTGTGTATGCATATATCCACCCTTCCTCTCTTTTTCTATATCCACACCTCCACTCTTTCTCTATATCCACCCTTCCTCTCCTGTATATCCACCCCTCCTCTCTCTCTGTATATCTGCCCCTTCCTCTCTTTCTCTATATCCACCCCTCCTCTCTTTCTCTATATCCACCCTCCTCTCTCTCTGTATATCTGCCCCTCCTCTCTCTCTGTATATCTGCCCCTTCCTCTCTTTCTCTATATCCACCCTCCTCTCTCTCTGTATATCTGCCCCTCCTCTCTCTCTGTATATCTGCCCCTTCCTCTCTTTCTCTATATCCACCCTCCTCTCTCTCTGTATATCTGCCCCTCCTCTCTCTCTGTACATCCACCCCTCCTCTCTTTCTGTATATCTGCCCCTCTTTGCTCTGTATGTCTGTCCAGCCTCTCAGGACTCCAGGCCAGTCAGCGAAGGCTCCTGTGGTATTTCTGGCCTGCTAATCCCCCAGAGCCGTGTGAATCCTGCGAGGCGGGTCTGAATCACTGGTTCATGCTAATACCGGCCACTAAGACGTCTGGGTAATCCGCACGCTGCTTCTGAACACCACGTCGGGGACCTGCTGCCCTGTGCTCACATCCACCTGTGGTCTGGCCCATTCTTTAGTGTTTGGCCTGGACGGCATAGCGCCTATGAGTGGCCGAAGGGTCGGAGGAGCCTCGCCGCAGGTAGGACAGGGTGGGGCTGCGAGGGTGGGGGTGGTGGGACGGGTAGGTGGAAGGATCGCTTTGTGTTTCCTGTTTTTCTGCTGCGCTCGTTTATTTCCACTCTGCTGTCCAGTTCTGATTTATGAGTTTTGCTGAGCTTGGCTATGGGTCAGGCTCCTGTACTGCGGGATGGGCCCCTGTGCTGCGGGATGGGCTCCTGTACTGCGGGACAGGCTCTTGTACTGCGGGATGGGCCCCTGTACTGCGGTATGGGCTCCTGTACTGCGGTATGGGCCCCTGTGCTGTGGGTTGGGCCCCTGTACTGCGGGATGGGCTCCTGTACTGCGGTATGGGCCCCTGTACTGTGGTATGGGCCCCTGTACTGTGGTATTGGCCTGTGTACTGCGGGACAGCTCACAGGGGACGTTCTCAGGAGGAAAACCTGGCACTCGACACGATCCTGTACATACTTGCTAAGGCTACCTCATCTCCTCTTTAGCATTATTGCTGGAAAAATGATTCTGAGAAGATGCCGCAGAAAGTGCATAATGGAACCGCAGCCATTGGCTCTTTTTTAATTTTGCGCCCAGAATGCGACAGGGTGGGAGCAGTGATGGTGGCGATGGCGGAGTGTTGGTTTGAAGTGGCTCAAATGTGGACCTAGCTTTACTGCATGAGCGCTCCCCCCAGAGGGCACGTGGTGCAACAGCACCAGCCCCAGATGCTGCGATCCACCCACATCGCAGACCTCCGGGCAGTTCCGGACATTTCTTTTCTGTTCGCTCAGAATGCCGGAATGGGAATTAAAGGATGTTAGTTCAGGCATGTCACACCTCCCCGTAACAGCAGATGTTCTTCGACCAGAATGTACACGACGAGCAGATTGATCTTTCCCGTGACAGATACTCAGAACTATAAGCGAAACTGCCGATGAAATAGCCCCGTTAGCCGAGGAGAGCAGGGTGCGTGTTTGTTCTCTGGGGGCTGGGAGGGGCATGGATGAGACAGAAACATTAAAAAGAAATATGGCTGTCTGGATGATCTCATTAGCATAGACGGGTGCCGGGGGTATCTGTCTGCATGCTGGCGTGCGGGATCAATGTTTCAGTTTGTACTGTGTGCGGTGTGTTATGGCTCAGGCAGGCCAAGAGAAGCGAACTCCTCATCCGCATGCCCAGGGAACATGCCCCGCGTGCAAGGTGCACGTGATCACGTGTGAAAAAAAACACATGCACACTTGCACAATAACAGCTATGAGAAGCTGTCTACGCCCCACTGCATGCATAACGGGTTTGTGTGGGGGTTCTGAGGAAAGGGGCTGTTAATGACCCGTGGGGGGGCAGGCATGTTTCGTGTTTAAGTGTGGGGGAGGGGCTCATTAAAGGCTCAGAGGACTTTGGGTCTATAATGAAACCCATGGGATGACAGCCTTCTCCAGTGGCATGGAATTCCCCCCCTCACCCTGGCCTACTTCCTGGTGATGTCACCTCTGGCAACGCCCTTGCTGGTTGCTAAGCAACATAGCGCTACGGTGATGAGGGGGAGACGGTGCCAAACAAAAGGCAGCGGAGTCGAGCTCGTCATACCCCACAGTCTCCCAGGGTCACGTCCCCCCGACACCGTGAGGCGGGAGCCTCCCCCAGCCTCATGTGTATGTCCTGTCCTCCGACTGCCTGGGAAACAGACCCTTATGAATGCATTTCAGCTGCCATTTAGGGGTCCAGTTTACTGAAATTGCAGCACGTTTTGAAAATGCAGTATTTGATTCAAAATCCAAATTCTCAGAGAATATCCAGCTCTATCCTTAATAACAAGGCAGCTGGGGTGTTTAGGCAGCCTGATCAAATCAATCATTAATGTTTTATTAAGCAGAAATGTAGAAGGGAAAGTAAATATGTAGCTGGGAAATGTGAGCACATTAGAATTAGGGGCTTTTTAAATAGAAGTGTGACTACAGTCTCCCAGCTAAGCCTGAGAGAGCAGTGCTTCCCTCTAGAGGAGAGTCTGCGCATAACTTTTTTGGAAGCAGCCTGGCTTCGCGGCGGCCGGTTGCTGGGAGGGTGCGGTGGCTGCAGCCGTCACGCTTCGCCGGCTCTGTGTGTGAGGCTCCCCAGCGAGTGCGAGGCTGTGTCGTGAGGCTGGCCGGCCGGAGGAGAGGCGTGACAGATACGGGGGGGGTAAGGGGGGGGGGACGCAGGCCTCAGCCAGGCGGGGACAGGTGGCCCAAGGCCCTGGAGCTGTCAGACCTGTCGTTCCAATGTTTCCGAGGTGGGAGGAGGTTCTGCTGTCTGGACTGATGCTGAGCGCGGAACTTCAAAGCATGAAAAAGCGCCAGTCAGCTCCTCCTCGAATCCATCGGCACGAGCCAGCAGCTTGGCTAAGAAGGGGGCGGAGTGCTGCTCGGGGATTCCACACCGATTGGCCGGCGTCAATGAGTGGCAGGTGGCCTGGAACTGGGGTTGTTTACCGTGTGGAAATGAGGCTGTCAGGGGGGAACGCACGTAAATGACAAGCCCAGATGATGCGCCTCATAGCTCCGCCTCTGCTGCATTTTCATCCAATGAGGGCGTTCGGCAGTGATGGCCCAACTTATCAGGGGGAAGCTTGAACAAAACAGGGATCCTTTATTTTTATCCTCATAGACTGTGTGACAAAAAAAAGGGCAGCAAGTGTGAGCATGGGCTCCTTACACAGCAATACACGACCAGCCACCAGCTACACCAGTACTGGGTATACATGACCACAGAAGTACACCCGCTGAGCAGCTCACATACGTAAATGCTGATTTATATACTGTCACTATACTCCAAACTGCACACTATCAATATTCATGATTACTGTTTAATGTTTAATATTTAATGTTTTGTCTCTTTATACTTGTGTCCAGGGGCGATTCTAGAATTAGACCCTTGGGGAGGGCTCCGCCCCCTGAACAAATACAGGGCGTCACCCCCCCCATGATCAAATCCTCCGAGAGGAGGGGGAGCCCTGTTTCAGCGCCTAGGATCTAAGCGACCAGTCATTTTATTGCACACTGAACAGACTGTATGTGAAAAATAAAACAACATCACAGTATATGAGCGTAAAGGCGGTACTAGCCCTGTCATGTGACTCAAAGGGCTCCACATGACACAGTGTGATAGCTTGTTGCCGTGGAAACACAGTCAATGGGGCCGGCTCATGCTTTGGGATCTGAGGCCCAGATCTCTTAGATTCTGTCTGATAGAAATGTGGGAGGGGGATGGGGCTGCACATAGGATGGATGTGCAGCCTAGGGGGGGTTGCCAGATGGTGCCCGCTGCATAATCCATTAACCAGCGTCCTACTGCTCTTGGGTCCAGTGAAGGTCCTGACACACGTGACCCTGGGGTCGGGCGCCTCTTCTGGGTGGGGGGTGTCATTTAGAGGTGTCTTAGGACTTTGCGCAAGGATGTGGGTTAGTGCCGTCGGGGCACATGGCCGGGTCAAAGCGGCCACACTGTGTGTTTATGATGCTATCGGTAGCGTTCCCATTATGGTGGTGTTTCCAGTCCTCGGGAATCCACGGACAGCTCCTACTGGGAGCTGAGGGAGGAAAAATGTGGACTGCCAGGCAGGGAGCTAAAATGTGGCTCATCTGGTTGGGAAACACCATCAAGATGGACTCCAGGTCCAGTGTTTCCCAGCTCAGATCTGGTATCTCCAGCTGCTTCTTGGCTGATGGCGAAAACAGGCTCAGATGAGCATGCCTGGTAACTACATAGATGACCTTAACAGATGATATGAATATCCCTTTAATCACGTTTCAGTAATGACAGCCCGTCACCCATAATTCGTAGGTGTAGAGTGTTCCAGCAAGTCCCGGGAGGGCTGCAGCAGAAACAGGCCTGCGTGTGACGTGTGTCTGGGCAGGGAACACTGCCTAAATTCAGCGTGCATGACGTACATTGGTGTGTGCCGTGCTCTGTATGGCTGGGCGTGTTTATGGGGCTATGTCTCTGTAAATGACCAAATGTCCCCACAATGTCATAAAATCCTGTCATTTTGCCACTGTGGGAAGATTTTATAAAACTCTGCGACTGCAATCAAAAATATAAATGTCAAAAATTTTGGTTAAGGTTAGGGCTGAGTAGGGACTAAGGCCGCCATAACTGGCAATAGAGTTTTTCTCTTAGAAATGAATGGACACAATGTGAATTAATGGACACAATGTGAATAAAAATGTGTGTGTGTGTGTGTGTGTGTGTGTGTAAAGCCTTAGAGCTGCCCTACACGCAGTAATAAGGATTGTGTGGACAAATCCAGCCAGCACGGTTTAATCCCCAAATCCAGCCTAACAACAGGAACCCAGATGGTGCTCCCATTCGTACAGGGTCCTGTCACATGACAGCCACCTCAGCTTGGTCACGACCACCATCGGCTCCCAGAATGGGCAGCACGTCGCCCTGGACGGCTAATCCTCATGAGCTAAATACGGAGCACTGATGGGTGCGTGTGTCTCTGTGCACGTTTCTGCTTTTCCCACGAGGACCTGGGGTATCCACCCGTAGACCTCGTGAGCCGTTACTTGTTTATTTACTGCAGTGAGTAGGATTCATGCTTGTTTGTTGTCCTATGTTCACATTCTGCTGAAGCGGTGATAGCTAAACGAGGCCTGGAGAGGTTTCAGAAGCTTCTGCACCTATCAATTACCTGTCAGTCCTTCCACGGCTCTTTGGTGACACCTTTTGGCCACAAGGCCGCATGCTATTGTTGTGCCGTTGCAAAAATTATTTTAGAATACTGTGCTCAGTATTCGAGCTGTTTGTCCAGCATGAAAGGGAGTCCTTATTCCTACCTAATACACTGTGTTTATAACTCAACCACAGACAAACAAACCACAGAACACAACTGTAGGTAAATGGTCATCGCTCTCATGTTTCCATGTGTGATCCATACTAAGTTGGAATCCTGGTGTCTCGGTGTTGATTTAGTTGGCTGAGAACGATCGTTCTGGGCCTCTGTTCCCTAGAGATTTCTGTGAAAATAGGGCGCAGTCAGGGTCGGGTGAGGAGTGAATGGAGCTGTGAAGATCAAGAGAGAACTCCTGGAAATGCTTTGGAGAGACACCACCGGGCGCTACTGCTGGTAGTTCATGCCAATTTAAACAGAATCGAATGCTGCCAGCAGATGGCAGTGTGGTACAAACGATGAGGCACAAGCTCAACAAAAGGGTCATGGCCAGTGGAAAAATATCATCCCTTTTATGAGAGGACACAATACAGGAGTGCTTAGAAAATGCAGATGCACATGTATTCTGACACTCCATACTGAGGAAATGCGATTTCTAGGCATTTAATTGTTCCTGAGTGTTTACCGAGTCTCTGTCCTGTCAAGGTGATTATGCTTGGTCTCAAAAGCCGCTTCTGATGAAGGACGTAATTCATGAGCAGCAGATGGAGTCCCTCACTGCAAGGCAGGGTCATCAGGGCTGGGCTTTGTCAGAGCCGTGTGCACAGCAGCTGATTTCAGACGAAAAGGCAAAGGGTTTGCCTGGGATCTCGCGGAAGCCATGTAGAACTGATACGTGGTGGGCAGGATTGCTAAACCTCCAGTAAAACCGTAGGCTAGGAGCCGTACACAGACTAGGTGGCATTTGCACGGTGCACAAAGTGCTTTTGTTTTGTTGCCAGGAATTATAATGGGACTTCCCATATTGATCCCATAGGCAGTGGACACCTCATTGATCTCATGGGTCATATGTCTAGCCTCTGTGCTCATGGACTCGCAGGAGTGGATACTTCCCACATGTTCCATACGGAAGTGGTCAATATTCTATAATAGCTGTAGGATGTACTGAGAGAAAACAAGCTACAGCCCTGGTACTGATTTGTACCCCAAAGTACAGTCAACATTAGTGTACCCCTAATGGTACAAGAGTGTTCTTCAGAGTCCATTTCTATACCTTAAAATAGACTAAAAGGTACATTTACCTCCAGCTAGGGTACGATTGGCTGACCCTTGATGGTACAGCCCCAGTGAGAAGTAACTGTACCCTCAAGGGTACAATTTCTGATAGGGTGAGGTGAAAGTGCCTGTTATTACTGGAGAAGTCAGTATTCTTTAGGTGGACATCTATACACAAACTGCAGAGGTTCTGCTCAGATTGAAGTAAGACGGATTCAATTCAGATTGTGGGTCAACCAATCAATTTATAATATTGTAGCTGACGTAGGTCTAATGCTGAAGTTAGCAATAAGATGATGATAGGGCTGGTGAATGATTTATTATCATGTGTAAAATAATATTGTATTCCTGCTTCCAAGGTCTCTAGTTTCTCAGGGTTTCTCCCATCAGATCCCTGCAGTCTCATACCTCTGGGGTCATGTGTTTTTCCAGGGTGTGACCCTCATTCCACAGCGTGCTCTTTTGAGCATCATGGCTGCAGCCAGATAAGTCGCATGGTAAAGGGATCTATGGACGGTTTCATTCCTTACAAAGCACTGATGTGAGACCCTGTCCATGGTGCTGAAACAGGGCACGATCCCAGAGCACGCAAGGTATGTCACATTTCGCCCGATTGGCTGCATAAGTGACTCCGCCCCTAAGGCAGCTTCTGTACCACAAGGTGAACATGTGATATGCGAGGCAGGAGGTGGTTAAAGTGATGATGGGTTCCAGGCAGGTTCCAGGCTAATGCTGAAGCTGGATTCACCACTCGGTTGGTTAGAAGGCTGATATGGGTGTGACATTGTTCATATTACAGAAAGCAGAAAGATTCAAAAGAACGTGGGGCTACAAAAGCCTCACATCTTCAAACTGTGATTGTCCCGCTGGTGCCTCGTCTATATTACCTGCCCATATTACAGAGGACGCAGCCCAGAGCCACATTTTTCTGGCTGTTTCTGAGAGTAGCATTCACACGGAGAACTCCTTTGCTATTCTGTTTAAAAAACTCTGGGCGACACGGTTTTGCCTTTTCTCTTTGGAGGAGAAGGATTTTCTCCAGCTGGGGGGGCTTTATGGGAGACCTCTGTAGATTTGGTTGGTTGGGGGGGAGGAAGTAAGTATGGTGGGAATTAGTGCTGTGTGTGGGGGGGCATTGTCGTTTATCTGCCCTACTTTCTCTCAGTTCATTACTGAAGTGGGCCACCAGCCAGATCCGGTTTCACTGCTGTATGGACACCTGATCCATGAGTGTGTATGTTTGTGTGTCCTGGCTTTGGGGAAGTACCATGCCCCCCCCAGCCGAAGCTGAAGCGTCTGCCAGTAGGTACAGCAGTGACCTCCTTGCAGAAACACACATGAACCACCTCACGCTGCCATATTCCCACTGCACGGAGAGACTGCGTATTTCAAACAACACGTCAGAACTGCGTCGAGCAGCCTTGGAAAGCCAAATGGCGGAGGCGGGAGGCTGTGGAAAGACGCTGCGTACCCTGCGTCAGGAAGCCGTAGTGGCGGTGGCTGTAGCAGGCGTGCGGCACGGACTGCGCCATCTCCTCCTCTGAGGGGACCGGCTGCACTGAGAGGAGCGTTCCCCTGTCTCTGGAGCCTGCCTGGTTCATCCCTTGCCTCAGCGTCAGCCTCCTCCAGGTGCCGGTGGCTCCTCCTCTCCTCAGCATCCCTGCCCCCGATTTGTGGGGGCGGCCGCATTTCTCGGCCACCAGAAACGTCACGGCCGAAGACTCGCACGCCTGAAGCTGTCGTCTGACTGACCGTGGCTGGGGGTGGACCCGTCCGTCCTCGTTCCCTCCCTCCCTCTCTCCTCCTCTCTCTTCTCCCTCCCGCCTGCTCCCACCGCCACTCAGACACGCATTCCGCAGAAGCGGCGCTAGCGGGAGTCAGCGAAGGCGAAATCCGCAGCTCAGCCCGGCAGAGCGACACTCTAGCGGCAGCCTTGGCAGCCGGCGCCGCGTGCAAACAGGCGACACCCACGACTCCCTCCCTACCTACCTTGCGCTGGGATCCCGTCTCCCCCCTGTGGGGCTTTTGGGTGATTTTAGCCGGATTTCTATTGAGTTTGGTGGTTGGAGACCAGCGCAGCAGCCATGGCGCATGCGGCGGCACAGCTGAAGAAGTCCCGCGTGCTGGACAAGCAGGACACCGAGGCTAAGGCAGCAGAGGAGAAGGCTCGGCAGCGGAGGCGGCGGTCTAGGGAGCGGGCAGAACGCAAGCGCAAGGTACGAGGAACCCCACCATCCCCTTCCTGCACTGCCATCCCCCCCCCCCGCCTACCCACTTCCCCGAGCACGCAGGGGGTCACCTGTCGCCATGTCGATGCCACCAGCAGCTCCGACACTCCGAGCTTCGTCACCAACCATCAGCCATCGCTCCCCCCCTCCCCCCCACTCTGCTTCCAGCTGGGAACAACCTGTCCCACAGCTCGAACCCTCCAAGGTCCCCCAGGCATCATTTTCCAGATCCCCCTTGATCCCCTGGAGGGGGGTGTCGTCCACTTTACTGTGCCCCCAACCCTGTGACCCCTTCACTGTTTCCTTTACGTACTGAGCCGATTGCCTGTTATCTGGGGATCTACTTGCGGCCATCCACAGGAACTCCTATTTCAGATGGTTGTGTGAGGACCGTCAGGAACAGCGTGTGACAACCCCCAGACTTACCTTTGCATGCGAGTGGGGGCATTTACCTCAGGATTTTTGCAGGTGTGCGATATGAAAGGGGACTACCCACTAATGAAGACACTGGCTCTCTTTCGAGGGATCTCTACTGTTCTGGAGCTTGTCATTGGGTTAGATTCCCAAAATTGTTAATTGCCACCCCAACCATCACCTTAAAACCTCTCTCACTGTCTGGAATGCAGGTTGATGTCCCTGATATGCACTGTCCAGGAGATTTATTGAACCTCGGACTCTCAATGACATCGGTTCACTCCTTCACAGAAGTGCGCGGTTGTGGTGCACAGATGCCGCATGTGTAGCCGCTGTTTGTGAGTCATGGAGGACGCCAATCTAAGCTAAACTGTTAGTTGAAACCGGTACCCCACAGCAGTAAAGAAGCAAACCGGAATTCACCAGTCGACACATCTTACATATTTTTGCTATTAAAGGTTGAAGGTAGTGCTTGAAGTGGGAAAATACCGGTATCAGTACTCACCTTGTTATGTACTGCATGTGAGATTATAAAGGATGCCGGCACGCAATAAACCTTCCCGGTACTCCTGCGCACCGATGAGTACCACTTCAAACACTGGTTGAAGGTTAAATATAAAACCCCACCAGGTTCACTACGTAGCCCTTTACAAATTAAAACTCGGTCTCAAAAATGTGTTAATTCCCCGTTATTGCTGAAGGTTAGGGATATTGGGTTAGGGTTAGCATACAGGAGGAAAGGAGACCGTAATGGACTCACTCACCCCGGTCCTCTATAACGTTTTTAAACCCCGTAATCCGGACGAAGGCAGATGTTTACGATCCTTTTTTTCCTGGTACGGGGATCAGCAGCCACCATTTCGCCGAACGGCATCGACATTTATCTGTAGCGGTACCGAGGGGAGAGGCAGCTCTGGACAAGCACCTCCGAGGGGAGGACGCCGGCTGGGTGGGTGTAGGGCAACCGCCATTTGACGGAGGGAGGGAAAAGGCGATCTGACAGTGATCGGAATGATAAGTACCTACGTTCGATCACTGAGGTTTATTTTAAAAAGAAAAAAAAGCGTATTTCGGGTTTTTAGTTAAACAAGCCTGCTTATTTATCACCACGTCGCGGCGGTTCCGCACGAAACAGCGGTCTGTCTGAGGCGTGAGAGAGCGCATCTGGGATGTCGTTGACAAAATGAAAAATAACCTGTTGTGCTGCTTTGTGTTGCTGATCATCCTTTAACGTGGTCTCAATATTGTCCCAGGAACACAGGGATATGCATGGGTGCAGCTGCACTGCAGATGACGGGGGGTAAAGGACGGCCGGGTTGGCGTGATGAGACGTACGTAGCGCCGAGCCCGTCCGCGAAACGCCGCAGATAGCTGTCAGACTGCCGCCTAATAAACGCATCCCCCAATCTGTACCACTCGCTAAAGCGTTTTGGGGCCGTGAAACACTGATACCTGCCGTGCATCGTACTCATGTTTTGTATGTTTTTTTTTCTTTTTAAGTTTTGTTTTAAGCATGTGTTTTTTTTGCTGCTTTACCCATGTTCCTGCCCACCTGACAGGGGCTGTACTGTAACGTTTCTCTTTCCCTCCCTGAGTGTGAGTGTCACCAAGAGCATCTGGTCAGGAAGCCTGGCCCATTGACACACCTGCCCCGCCAGGGGTCCATTTGCGCTGACCTGATCGTTACAGCTTGAAAAGCAGCACCCCGCCCTATATCTCTGCACAGCCTAAAGGTGCCGTTTTGCGTAATAACAGTGTGTATGTGTGTGTGTTGGGGGGGGGGGGGGGTTCTA
>JAABNX020000017.1:16014180-16027109 GCA_015163995.2 Mormyrus lacerda | reverse complement strand
TGCCAGGCCTGACCCGGTTCTGTTCCTGCCCACAGATTCATTACCCATCTGTCATGTGGCCTGAGGAATATCTTTCTAGGCAGATGAGGTAAATTAGCTCACACCCAAGTGCAGTGGTCGTGTGGGTTTTATATATGATTTTGTTGCGTTGTTTCCTGTATCTACATAAATGCCTTTATTGAAACCAGCATACCATTTGGAGAGCGTAGGTGATGCGCCCATGATGAGCTTGCCTGTGTTACAGGCCTCTGTTTGCAGCCTGGCTTGGAGCCAGTCCCGCATTGTAAAATTTAAATGAAATCATTTGCTCGGGTCTGCCTTGCGGTGAGTCTGCTTGTTTGGGTGTTAAAAGCATGTTACTGTGTAGGAGTGGAGTTTGGCTTGTATGTGGGAGGTATACCCATAAATCATGAGATCAGAAGGCAGGCAAAAGTGCTTTGATATATTATTATTGTTATAGCTGAGTATTATTCCTACACTCAAGTGATTTTAATAGCTCCTGAGATTTGATCAAGTACTCAAATCCATAATGTCCTGGTCCGTGTCTTGTGGAAACCTGTGAGATTCTGCTGATTGTGGCGTTCATGCCCAGCGCGCAGTCGAGGATTGCCTGCATCGATTATTTACTGGTTTTAGTTGAGCGATAGTGTGCCGTAGACCCGCCTCCTTCTGGTTGCCATGGCGACAAGCACACGGAGACCTTACGGAGAGCTCATCGCTGTCTGGGTTCTCTCAGCTGGATGCGGAGGATTTGGCACATCTCTGTCATGGGGCGTTCCCTCTCGTTGACATGACAGCTGACATCATTGTTTCCTGTTTGGGGCAGTAGGACCTGTCGGATAGCTGTGTGTTTCTCTAACCTCTGTGAGAGTCCACCCCCCCCCAATGCAGCTGGAAATGGCCCTTGCCTTGCTAAGTATTGATCGCTGATGTGTCACTGGTCCCCTCCGGGAATTTGAGACTTGGCTTTCCTTGCACTGTCAGAAAGCCGTGTGTGTTCTTTCTCAGACAGGATTAGGACGAAGCCGGTAAACAGGCTCTCAGTCTCATCCTGCTCCTAGGCTGCGTGACGTCACGTCTTCTGAGTGACTCGAAGCTCCTAGAAAAGCGGTCCGATGTCTGCAGCATGTTGCTGTCCGTCCAATTCTGTTATCTTCTGGCAGGATGTTGGAGGAGAGTCTAGTTGGATAGTTTAACGGATCCTAAAAATGACCAGGTTCAGATACCGAAAGGGGAACCTTAACTCTATACATTACCTGACCTCCATCCTAGTTGTGATTGGGTGAAGATGTAAACTCTCCATGCTGCAGGCCAGCACAGGCCACAATCACGTATTAATGCTCTTCACAGAATGCACCTTAACCAACTTTGGATTATCAGCATGTCCTTCGTTGCCAAGGTAACCCCAGCAATGGAGAATTTGGTGAGCAAAGCAAGAACACAGTTGGATGTTTTTGGTTCTCTCTTAGCCTAGAATAATGTTATACTGTATGTATGCCTTTGAGGGCTCCTGCAAGCCACTTCTGAGTACAGAACACGCAGCAAACCTCGATGGTTCCCACGGAGACTGAATAAGGAGTGAGAAGGAGCATGTGGTGCAGTCTGTAAGTCGTCCTGGGTGTGGGTGTCTCTACTGGGGTATAAATAATTCAGCCACTTCAAAACAAATGAAGGTTCTGCGTCCAGCATTCATAACCGACCGGAGAAAGTGTGGACTAGTCTGCATTACCATGGCAACGTCGGCACCGTGTTCACGACTGACTAGTCTCTATGCTGAGGGTGTCGTAACATCAGACGATGCGGTTCTGGACCTCTACGGTGTGCGGCTTTACAGTGTGAGTCGCTTTGAATAAGAAGGGTTTGCTAATTGAAAACAATGTCAGTATCCTGTATTCGGAAAGTGACACGCAGCAGAAGTAGAATGGGGAGGTTGCACTTACCTTGCTAGCTAAAGCTTTTCTTCAAACCTCATAGCATTTAGATATTTTACTGGGTAGCTGATAAAGCCTTTTCCAGGACTTGAGACAGCAGCTGCCCGCTATGAGTCCGCAGCCTTCTCCTGCCTGTGGGTTGCATCCTCAGTACGTTCTTGGATGCCCTCGGAGAGTGGCTTGCTTTGAGTTCCTCTGCTTCCCAGCTGAGCTGCGCTGCACAGCGCGGCCTGGCGGAGGCGTGTAATCGGGGGTGTGCCGCTCCTCCTTCTGAAGTCTGTTTAAATAGGCAGCCTGGGACCCTGGGCCAGCAGCTGGGGGCTCGACTTAGGCTTCCTGATCAGGTTTCTTCCAGTAAACCGTTTGGCTCTCTTGGTGGCTTGGGCCCAGGCCTGCCCTCTGCGGTCCAGGTTGCCAATAGAGGTGACTCTGGGAGATCCCTGGACCCT
This sequence comes from Mormyrus lacerda, assembly GCA_015163995.2. NCBI lineage: Eukaryota > Metazoa > Chordata > Actinopteri > Osteoglossiformes > Mormyridae > Mormyrus > Mormyrus lacerda. The sequence goes on along the minus strand of JAABNX020000017.1, from coordinate 16,024,729 downwards.
CCTCCTCCACCTATATAGTTCCCCTGTGGAACTTGGATAAAGGTGATCGACATACGCCGCTGGGATTGTGCCTGCAGCTTATATGAAGGAGTATTAAGCAAGGTCTTGGCCATAATGAAGATCACGTGGTGGCTAGATGTGCCAACTCAACACGGTGCCAATGTGGAGGGTGATCCGGGGGGCTGGGGAATCACGTTTCTTCCCAGTCATGCCTCTTGGGAACCCAGGACACATTTCTGAGACTAAGATCAACACAGGCTTTAGTGAGTGATGTAATCAAGTGTCTTAATTGCCAGTGTGGTTAAAGGTGACTTTTGAATAAAACCTGCAACTGAGGACTGCTGGGACAATGAAATAAACAAATTACCTTTAATTGTGCTAACCCAGTTGTCGTAGTATTAGCATAGGAACATAGCTGGACAGAGACTTGATCTAGTTCCAGCAGAACTCCCTTCCAAAGAGCCGTGGATCTAAATCTTGAAGTCCATGTTCCATAACCAGGAAGGATAGGATATACGGCAGGAGATACCTTGGACAGAATGCCAGTCCGACTCAGGACAATCGGGACGTCGCGACCGATGGGCGTCCATAGTGCCCTTCACTGCTTAGCCTCCCTCTGACTGCTTCTTAAGTCACAAGGCAGCTCGATTGTGGGCTGTGTGGTGGTCATTTTGTCCGCAGAGTCCGGAAGGGTCCGATTTCTTTTTGTGGAAGACGTTATGTCACCATGTGTTATTGTAGTGAAAATTAAAACCATTTCCCGTCTCGGTGTCAGCTGCCGTCAACAGCAGCAGCTGAACTGCACATGATACTGTCCTTCATCCTCCTCGGGACGTGCTCCTCAGCGCCACCCTCAGAAGCATGGACAAGACAGCAGCATTGGGGCAGTTCTTCTCAAGGACCAACTGGAAAGTGAGGACAAGTGCAGCCCCCAGACTCGGGGACGCCTTGGAAGGATGAGAGCAGTGAAGCTGAATCAGTGCCGTCTTGCAGCATCAGTGACTGCTTTGGCTTAGACCGCGTCTCTTAGACAAGCTTGTCGGGATTGAGTGCTCTTGTTAGTTTGCTGTCCATGCCAGCAGCAGCGGTGTGGTCCTCCTGCACTGCATTTGTGTTTTTGAGTGACGCGTGCAGATGACTGGGGAATTTTCAGGCCAGACAAGGCATCCATTGTCCAGACTCTCACGATGACGAGTCATGTGCTGCCGATGGCCTGTGTGAATAACGGGAACTTGTAGTGCTTGTGTCTGTCACTGCGATCTAACTGGGTGTCTAGCGTGTTCGGGTGAGGGGGCAGCAGATGGGCTCTGGCCAAAAATTGCCTCACTTGCAAGTTTCTGGGAAATTCTTCTTTTTAGTCAAGAGATGATGAATCTTCCGGACATTAGATAGGGTGACAATGAGGCCCTGCCGTGTTTGACTAAAGCTCCCTCTGTCATTTGGTCACCACCGTCAATCAGGGTGGATTAACGGCATCTTATTGACGTATACAGTCTCTAGAAAATCAATATGCATGAAAAAACATAGATGCATATGATTATCTAATGCTTCCTGGGCTTGGCCAGTCAATGAATGTGACATAGTACAGTAAACAATCCTGCCTCCTAAGCGTGTTTATCCCAACCTTAGATCTCAAGTTAGATGCAGCTTTATGTTCTTCCATAAAATTTCCCACTGTGTTTGGAAGGACTTTGAGGTGAAGACCAGTGTGTCAAGGTTACCTTTGCGCCTTGTTTCATCCCCTAGCATGGTCTGCACAGGTAACCGGTCCCTGCAGAGCCAGGCTGTCACATTCCGGAAGGGGTGGCGTCCCACCCTAACCCCTCAGTCTTGGACCCGCCCCCTGCTGCTACACATAGCTGGGCCAGTGGGTGTAAAAATAGCTGGGGTCCAGAGCCCGGATTAGCGACAGGCGTAGTTTTGTGGCAGCGGTGAGGAGCAGAGGATCCCAGTCTACGACTGGGGGCGGCTTCGCGCCGTTTGGACCGCCGCAGGGGCGGCACGAAGGACGTGCGCTGCTCGGGACTGACTTGGGCCGCCCGGCTTGTCCCGAGCCATCGAGATGGGCAATGCGGTGACCTGCAAGATGTGCGGCTCCGAGCAGGGAAAGCGGCCCGGCGGCATGGAGTCCGGCGAGTTCGACCCTGACTGCTACGGCTCGGACGACTTCTGGGACCTCCAGGCACTGGTAGGGCCAGGTCCTACAGGTTCTGCTAGAGCTGGTACCCACAGGCTCCAGAAGGGTTGGGACTTGCAGGTTTTGGCAGGGTTGAGAGTAGCAGATTCTGGTAGGACTGGGACCAGTGGATTCTATTAGGTTTAGGTAGGGATGGGACCTGCAGGTTTAGGTAGGAATGGGACCTGCAGGTTCTGGTAGGGATGGGACCTGCAGGTTCTGGTAGCACTAGGGAACCTCTGTTTTCTGTGACTCCGTACACTCTTACATGCCAGCATTTTCCCGTGCTTGAGGCCAGAATGCTGCGTCCCCTTATTTTACCGAACATCTCCCAGTCGCGGTATCCTAGAGGGTCGCGTGACCTGCTTCATCCACACAGTCCAACAGACACTTGTGTTATTTTGGGCCAAATATGATCCGGGGGCTCCTGGAGCCCGACGGTGACATGGAGAACGGGTCTACTGTTGCGAGACATTTTAACCATTCTGGGGTCACCTGTCTTGTTGTTATGAAACTGAACTTCAAAATTCAGCTACAGCAGCCACATTCCCGGGCAGGGAGTTGCTGTTGGACCGTTGTCGAGCGTTCTTACACTGCAGCGCTAGGGTTGAAATTGAAGCCTCTCAAAGCTGTTAGTTAGTGGTTAAACTGTGGTTTGTAATTATGATCGATGTCTCCGCGCTGTTTCTTTTTCAGATCTGTTTACCCGCTGTGCTCGTTTTGGCTGCATGAAAGGCATAATCCAGAGCTTTCTGGGAATGTGGCAGCATGAGCGTATGAGCGCCAGGAACACCTGTGATGTCTTAATTCCCAAACACAGTGCATCTGTGATCGTCACCTCTCTGAAAAGGCCCCTGAGTGCTGAAGTAGCTGGTGAGCTAAAGGTTAGCTTACAAGTAAAGCTTTATTGATGTCCCAGCTATGTAAATAACATTCCTCCTGGACCCACGAAGCAAAATCATGACAGGACAGACTTTACAGTGCTGAAGACAGAGTTCTGGAGTAATTTGCATAGTGTAAAAAATCCTGTAGAATAATTAATAATGTAAAGGGAGGGGAGACAGAGGGAAGGTTACTACCTATATGTACTATCCATCATACCAATCTGTGATATAATGAACAGGCACATGACACACACTGGGAAATTGGAGGTACTGTCAGTTATAATGCTTATTTATGGTATTTGTTTCTCTGGACATGCAGGCCTGTGCTGAGGTTAGGGTTTGGGTCATGGCTAAGGTTTGGCGTAAAGTTAAGGTTAGGCATTTTGGTGTGCAGGATTTGGGTCAGGTGTTGGGTAGTCTGACATACCTGGACACGGTGACACTGTACCTGCTCTTGCGTTGTGCCATTCAGCCGATCACCTTCCCATATAAGCCTAAAGGATGGTCATAGACTGGGCCTGAAGTTTCGACGGCAGTATTTAAAAGCTATGTCTGATATCCTGATGCGAGTATGTGTTTTCCGTGAGGAGAGCGGGCGAAGGGATGAGGCTCTTTGGGGCTTCTGCTTGGTCTCTCTTCTGATACAACCCTCGTACATGCTTGTGTACTTATTGACTCAAACCCCTTTTCTGACTTGCATCCCTCTACCTGGTGCCTGTCTCTGTCCATGTCACCTGTCTGGTGCCTGTCTCTGTACCCGGCATCTGCCTGTGTCAGATGCCTACCTGGTGCCCATCTCTGAGTCCTCCACCTGCCTTTTGCTAGTCTTTTCTCTGCCTAGTACCCATCTCTGTCCCTGTTGCCTGCATAGTGCCCAGCTATCTGCCCGACACCAGCCTGATGCCCATCCCTGTGCCCAGCACCCACTTGGTGCCCGTCTCTGTGCCCGATGCTCATTTCTGTGGCTGGCACCATCCTGGTGCTCGTTTCTGTGCTCAGTGCCGCCTAGTACCTGTCTTTGTGCTTGATGCCTGCCTAGTGCCCAACTCTGTGTCTGGCACCTGCCTGGTGTCTGTCTCTGTGCTTGGTGCACACACCCGCAGACAGGAAATCATACGGCTTGACCGACTCCCCTGTCTTCAGTGGTTTGGTGGCTTTTAGCCCTTTTTTAAAAATTTTCCAGTGCTGATCATGAAGCACTGTGTTTTTGTTCTGGAAATGCTTTTTTTGATCGCCCCATTCCTGAAAACAGCCTGATGCACTCCTCCACTTGGGTGTGGTCACACGGGAGCTGCTGCAGATGGAAGTGGTGCATGCTGGGTACTCTGAGGGTACCCAACGACTTGTTTCCCATGTCTGCTCAGTGTGAAATCCCCTTTATTAGCACAGACTGTATCTTTTGTTACTCAGAAGTCTATGGTTAGGGAGCAGTGTTGGCTAAGAGCTCTGCGGTGTGTGAATGAACAAAGGTCTGATGAAGTGGTGTGTGTGCATTTTGTGTCCACGTGTGTGTATACCTGTGTGTGTGTGTGTGAGCAGGTATACCTTACTTTATGGGGACACAATGTCCCCACAATGTGATGAATACTTGTTTTTCTCAATGTAATAAACTTCTAAAACTGCAATGAAAAAACTAAAAAAAAAAAACCAAAAACTCTTGTATTTTGCTTGGTTACTTCTGGTTATGGTTAGGGCTGGGTGGAGGTTAAGGTTGTCATAGTTAGCGTTAGCATTTTTCCCATAGAAATGAATGAGTGGTCCCCACGAAGATATGTTTACCCGACATGTGTGTGTGTGTGTCTGTGTGTATGTGTGTGTGTGTCTGTCTGTGTGTGTATGTGTGTGTGTGTTTTGCATTATTCACCTGCTTCCCACTAACTAAGCTTTCCCCAGAAGATCTCTTTAAGAGACAGTTCTGAGCATCTGGTGCCCATCAGACCCTCGCCCTGGGGGCAGGACCCCGCGGCCCTAAGGCAGGTGCCCGTGCATCTCAGCCGCTGTGAGCGGATGGCTGGCTGATGTGTCATGGCTCAGCTGCAGCCAAGACCATCTTTGGGTGTGTCTGCAGCTTCACGTCAGGTTCCTGTAGAAGCTCTACACTACAATGTGCGATACCCATAAATGTCGGTGCTCTGCCTTTTAGAAATACATCAGTTTTAGGCTTCCCTTAATCTCTTTACCGTACTGCTTTCTGGGAAGAGCCAGGTATCATGGGATGTACAGAACAGGAAACTGTTGGACGTCTCCAAAGACAGAGGGTAGGGCAGGTAATCAAGGAAAAGCAAGTGGGGGGGGGCTCCGTTGGCTGTCTCCATGGTAACGGGTGGGGCCAAGCATGCTTGTGGTCGCCAGGCTCATCTTGCCGCAGTACATTATTTACGAGTCCTAGTTATCCCCCAACCTTGGGAAGTGATCTCTAAGCCAGCAGGCTGAAGCTCCAGATTCTGCCCCAAGCTCCTCAGGCGTGTGATCAGTCTCAGGCTCCGTGCTCAGGGGATAATCATGTCTCGCATCCAGATAATGAGTGAGATCTCTCCTTCTTTTGTCTGCCAGCAAATTCACCAAGGAGTGAGATCTGTTCTTTGAAGAAAAATCTCTTCACAAACTAATGAAAGGAAATGTCATGGACACCGTTTCTCTTTTTATGACTTGATACATACTTGATACATACTTGATACATACTTGATACATACTTCTCCCATTGTGATTTCCTCATGTTGGGGGTGGATAGCAAGGGGGAGATCTTCGACTAGGTGGTCAGAGTCCTATTAAGGGGTTGCATGCACAAGGCTTCGTGTGTAACCAGAAATACTGAGTGAAATCCCACTGTATGTAGTGGGTTAGGAGGTGTAACTCTTACTGAAGTACCTGCCTGAAGTAATTAAGCCTGAGTGCCTTGACTTCTGTGCCTTTCAGTGGGCCTGACATGATGGCACAGTGAAGGCCATCTCAGTGTGCCTGTAAGTCTCACATTCCAGAAATAACTCGAGGGAAAACAAAATAGTTTGTGGTGAGGGCGAGGTGCCCGTTTGGCCTCGGGGCTGAGGTCACGGCGGGACGATCTTCATTCCGAAATCCGGGGAGCGATTCACGTGGGACGCCTCCGAAACAAAAGGACATTTTCCACTACATGATTTTGTGTTTATGGGTTTTGTGTTGTCACGATTAATGAATTCATATTAATTCATCGTATAAGTTAATAAAACAAGGTTATGTATAATGATGTCACCAAGGCAAGGCAGGGAGTGTGGCCCAGAACAATCCGGCTAGTGTCTCGTTCCAAAACACGCAGAGTACTCCCAGCTCCTCTGAGGGCAGACAGGCGGTCTGGCGGCATGATGTCCCTCTGGTGGGTTGGGGGGGGCGCTGGATGATTTATTACTTAAAGCAGGCTGTCATGGAACTGAGGGGGGATTACACCTATTTTATATATTTCTGGGTGCGTGGTGTGCGTGGGGGGGTCCACACGCTGTGGGTGTGGGCGTGGTGGCTTGTGGAGGTGCAAATTGGGTCCTGACTCATCATATGTTACACGAGGGTCGCCGTTTCCCCCTGTGAGCGTACTTGTGAATATCGGCCGTATCTATGTCCTGCTGTGCTTTTACTCTTGTACATTTACTTGTGGAGTCACAGCCGCACACTTCGTTAGGCGCTTGTGACGGGCGTTTTTGGCAAGCAGATGACTTTTCCTCATGCCGATCTGGGAGGTGAGCTGTGATCGGCTCCTCCACTCGGCGTCTGTGTAAATACGCAGCCAGGAGGCTGAATGCTGAGGTGTGTGAGTGACGTGGATGAACGGGGTTTCCCCCCAGGGCTCGTGTCTTTCTCAGAGCCCGCCTCCTCCATCCTCATTGTAGCCTGGGAACACTCCGACTGGCCACGCCCATTCGAGGTGCAATGCAGAGCTCGATTCGTCCCCCTGCTGCCACCTTTCCCCTGATTGGCTACAGCTCTCTCTGTGTCTGTGTGTGTTTTTCTGCACTGCTCGTCATATCGTGCTTGAATGCAGAGCGGGCTGCTCTCAATCAGAGATACTGCGGATCATTACGTAAGGTCTGAACGCAGTACAGATTGCTCTTAATCGGTGGTACTGCGGATTGTTATGTAAGGTCTGGGAGCAGTACAAACTGCCCTCGATCAGTGGCACTGTGAATCGTCTAGTCAGGCCTTGACAGGTGTATACTGTCTCTGAGCGGTCTCCTAACATGTGTGTCAGGTTCCTCTTCAGGGTACTCCGATGATGGCGGGTTGAACAGAGACTCTGAGTGGGGTGAAGCTGACTAACTTCTCGAGCTGCAGAAATACGCTGTTCATGCTCATCATAGAAGATCTGCCGTGTCCCCACAATGTGATAAAAACCTGTTATTTGTTTAAAACCTGTTTTTGGTCCCCACAAGGGGAAATCAATTTGTAAATCTGTGACTGCAATGAAAAAAATCGTGTATTCTGCTTGGTTACCTATGGTTAAGGTTAGAGGGATTAAGGTTGTCATTGTTGCTATTAGAGGTTTTCCTATAGAAAATGCATGGGGAGTCCCCACAATGATATGAATACAAACGTGTGTGTGTGTGTGTGTGTGTGAGAGAGAGATACGTTTTGACTGGAGCTCAGTTCAGGCTGTTGTGACCGGGCCGTGACCCTCTCTTGGCTCTGGTCCTTGCCTCAGATAGTGGCACCCTATTTGGGTTCCTTCTTGCCGTCGGGCATCGTTCCCGACCCGCTGGGCCACCGGCCGGCTGGACACCCTCCCTGGCTAGGCCTGTGAGGGCCGGACTTCAACACCACGGACCGGGGGCTCTGTGCGTGGGGCTTGACCACCAGGGACTGCCATTCTACTTCCTTCTGTCTTCCCACGCCTATAAATCCCTGCGATCCTACATGAACAGTGGCCATGACGCTCCCAGGGTGACGTTACCGAACATGTCCAAGGGGATTATTGCAGTGGAGGTGCGCGTGTTTTCCTTACGTAACCATCAGCCCTGGGTATGGGGTCACACACTGGAGGAAGCAGGACTTTATATAAGGCTGAGAAGTGCTCTACAGTCCTATTGGGTATTTTTACTGCTGTGGTCATGGTCTTTATTTTAATCGGTAGTTTTTTTTGGGAGCATTTTTTGAGATTCTGTGTATTTCCTAAAGCCATTACCCCCTCCCCTCCCCCCAGGTGTAGTCCCCTGAGTGTGCTTCTGCCCTGTTCTGCCTGCTCTGCTCTCAGGGGGGGGCTAAATGTGGCCCCTGCTGGTTTGGGCCTTGCTGTCCACATGCGAGCTTCTCGTGGCGAAGCAGCATCTTTTTGTGCATGGGAGATGTTCAGTGGACACCAGGTGCTTATGTCCCCAGAGCTATTACGGCATTAATTATGGGTGCTGTAGGTCATTTCGGTTGTTCGAGACTCTCCTCCACACAGGGCCTCCAGCAGAGCTCGTTTAGTGGTGAGGATAACGAAGCAAGCCCCTGATTTGCGATCGCAAAGAGTTCCGGGTGTTTCGGAGAGTCACCTACCCTGCATGAGAGTCCCCCCTAACGTTTTCACCTCTTTTATTCTGCTTTCCAGTCGGACAGCAACACCAGCTTCCTGCGAGCAGCGCGGGCGGGGAACATCGACAAGGTGCTGGAATACCTGAAGGGTGGTGTGGACATCAGCACCTGCAACCAGGTGAGCCAGTGACACGCGGGTATGAGGGTGACACGGGGGCGGATGTTTGAAGTGGATCTCCCTAGGAACACTGGGGTGGTTAACACATTCCAGCCAATCAGAATTACCAGGTGGCGTTTGGGCCCGCCTTTGCTCCTGACAGACAGGAAGTCAGGTTTGTCCAAAGCATTCTAGCTTGGTTAGGGTGTTCGTGGTATTTAAAGACACTCTGCCCCTGGCACACCCTCCATTGTCCCGTCTGCCTCTTACCGTGATGACACTTACAGCTCAGCCTCTTGCCACTGTACATTTTAATTGCTCTGTAATTCAGTGTGCAGATGAGTGAGACTTCATTTTCGATTGTTTTCATGCACATATGAGTCTGGTATGGGAAACAGTCCATCTAGGGAGAAAATTAACTAAGATGAGCTTTTATCTAGCAGGGTCTGCAGGAGCCTCGAAATGAGTGTAGTTTTTAACCCAAAAGGTAACCTAATCCTCACCTCTGCTGCCTGAATTTCCTGTCTGAGGTTCTCCAGATAAATGATGGATTTAACAGACAGTCTGTTACTCATGGCGGTGAATTTCTCATGCACCATCAGATGGGGGATCACGATAAACCTTTCCTCTGGGTGGTCCCTTATGGCTTATTGAGAACCCCCCCCCATTTGAACTATGGTACAGGCCTTCCACCGTAAACGTGCTCAGGGCAGTAACAAAGGCAGTAGTTTATGGGGTAGGAGACCCAAACCATGAACTCCTGTCACTCCAGTAAATAATCAGTCACAGGCCAATGCAATCCAGGAGGACAGCTGAAGGCATTGTGCGTGTGCGTGTGTGTGTATAAATTATGTTTATATTACATTGTGGGGACAAAATGTTCCCTGTAATGTAATTAAAACCTGTTATTTTGACATTGTGGGGACCATATTTCAGGTCCCGACCACGATAAAAAAAATAAACTAAAAATGCCAAAGTCTCACATTCTGTTTCTTTAATTAAGGTTAAAGTTAGGGCTGGGTGGGGGTTCAGGTCGTCATGCTGGGATTAGAGTTTTCCCTGTAGAAATGAATGGAGAGTCCCCACAAAGATATAATTACAGACCTGTGTGTGTGTCTGTGTGTATGTGTACATATGCAGTTCTGAGAAATAAGGTTGACTTTGGTATTGATTAAGCAATACGTAGCTATAAAGCGACGTAATGTCAGCCTGCTGGGTCAGTTCCGCTTGGGGAATGATGTATTTGGGTGATTCAATCAGGCCAGAGGCTGCAGGACAGTCCATCACTGTGTGATACTGTGTAGGGGGCCTTGGTGACTAGACTGAGAAAGGATGGAATTTATGGCTTGAGGGGTTTCTGAGAATGGGCCTGTGGGCTGCTTATCGCTTGCCGGGCGCCAGGGTATATGTGCGGGTCTGGTTTCGACCAACTTGACAGTTGTGAGAGAGGTGTGGTGCGATGTAGACCTAAGTGGGGTGTGATGTAGACCTAAATGGCCACTGGGGTACAGCTTGCTGCCAGGGTACCATTCAGTGGGGAAGATTGCCTAAGATGATGGACAATGGACCAGGTGACCTTCTGACGCAGGGACTTTTCGCAGGAGCGAGCAGGAGCAAGAGCAGTCCTATTATTTTTGTCAATTTTTGTCAGCTGACCTGCTCTTTGTCAGTGACTTTCCTGATCTGTACCCAAACAACAGGATGTAATTCATTAGTTTCACCTGTGACCTGTTTTCCCAGCCCTTGTTATTTAATCTCACCTGCCCCTTGTTAATCTTGTTACCCCTGTATTTAAGTCCCTGCCTCTGTTCAGTTTGTTAGTGGTTCGTTGATTGTGATTGTTGATGTTTGTTG
>JAABNX020000017.1:15968074-15997911 GCA_015163995.2 Mormyrus lacerda | reverse complement strand
TCCCACCCCGCCCCCAGAACGGATACACTCCCCTGCACATCGCCGCCAAGAAGAACCAGATGGACATCGCCAGCACTCTGCTGAACTACGGAGCCCAGCCCGACATCCTGACCAAGCAGGGCGTCACCCCCCTGCACCTGGCCGCCCAGGAGGGTCACGGCGACATGGCTGACTTACTGCTGCAGAAGGGCACTGGCGTCAACGTGGCCACCAAGGTGGGCACCTGCCAAACCATCCTGTCACATGACCGCATCACGTAATCCCGGCAAGTCTTTGTTGTCCGTGGGCTGACAAGTTCAAATATTTTGGAAATCAATTTTCAATTTATGGAGTTATTTAATAGGCTAAGCTAAACATGAGCTCTTATTGGTTGACCAATGTCACTGTAAACAATGGTATCAGTGTACAGGAGCAACTCTTGCCTTGAATGAAGCCCCCTTACAGTATGTGTGCAGTTACAGCTCCTCTCCACACCGTCATTAAACACAGACAGGTTGCTCATCACTGGATGTCTGCTTAGATGTGAGGTGATCACCACTTCAAAGTGTTCCCTCGTGTCAGCGTTAGAAGCTATTTGTGAACAGCTAAAAGTGATATTTCTGAACACTGTCCCACCCCCAGACAGTCCACATTTTAGCTCTCGCACACCACCCAGCCAATCAGGGACACTGAATACCTGGTACAACAAAAAAGGCAGCAAAAATGTAAACTGTTTGGGAGTCACCAAAGACTGTGTTGAGAAACGCTGCTTTGAAGAGATTCAGGGTAGGTGATACTCCCCCGCTCTGCTCCCTCCTCACAGAGCGGCCTGACGTCCCTCCATCTCGCGGCTCAGGAGGACAAGGTGAACGTGGGCGAAATCCTGACTAAGCGTGGGGCGAACCTGGACCAGCAGACCAAGGTGAAGGTCACATGACACTGATCGCCAGTCCCAGGCATTACGTCCGCCAGGCCGCATTTCTTAGGCTGCCGAGACGTCGCCTTGGTCATGACAAGCGTTTTCTCTTGCAGCTGGGATACACTCCGCTCATCGTGGCGTGTCACTATGGAAACGCCAAGATGGTGAACTTCCTGCTGCAGGAGGGAGCCAACGTCAATGCCAAGACCAAGGTAAACGTGCGCCTGGCCTCTGGACCCATGCACGAACCGGTAGCAGGCTAAGGTACAGGTGTACCTTACATTTGCACAGTGCTGGTCATAGTCAAATAAGGCGGTTTTATCACACTACTCATGCATATGTTATATATAAGAAATACGTTTTGCGGGATCCTAACAGTTAAGATTTTGTGTGCTTTACGACTACCGGGTGCTGACCCAAGCTTGCGGATGCTCCTCTCTCAGGTCCATCCTGATGTTTCCGTATGTTTGGTGATCAGCTTAACACTGTCTGTTCTGAAGGCTGGGCATTTCCCTGGCGTTCGTGGGTAAAATCCATTTTGGTGACCTAAACCCAGGCTGAGGGGATGATCTGAGAAGAGAGACTGGCCCGTGCTGGGAGGACAGGACTGGCCTGTGGGGGGTCAACTGCTGCGGCGGGGGCTGTAAGGGAGGAAAGTGGCATTGACATTGTGTCCCCCCCCCGTCTCCACAGAATGGTTACACCCCCCTGCACCAGGCTGCTCAACAAGGAAACACTCACATCATTAACGTCCTGCTTCAGCATGGAGCCAAGCCCAACACGACCACCATGGTGAGTCCCACACATGCACATGTAGACACGCACGCACACCCTGTAACATACACACACGCATGTTAGACCGCACATGTGTGGTGATGGTACTTCCCAGTCCGGAGCCGGGTGTGACAGATGCTTTATTTTTGCCACCCCTGCAGAATGGCAACACGGCTCTGGCCATCGCCCGTCGCCTGGGCTACATCTCAGTGGTGGACACGCTGAAGGTCGTCACCGAGGAGATCATCACCACGACAACTGTGAGTGCAGCTGCCTCAATGACTACAGGATCACCGTGCATCTGAAGCAGACTGTCCCAGTCAAAGCCGTTTGTCAATTGAGCACATTTTTATATTACTTTTAATTTAATGATGCAGACGTTTCTTCCGGTCAGTACTTTGCTAGATGGCATTGTGAGGATTAAATCAGGTGCAATTCTAGATTTTTAAACAAAAGCACTTTACAATTTTATAATGTATAATTTTTTGGGTAATCTCTATATTGCTATCTGTGTGTTTTTAAGTTTTTTACCTATTCACAATGGTATTTACGTATAGTATTTTTAAAAATAATCGTTTTAACATTACCTGGCTTTCACTATGAATATAGTACAGTACTAGCTGCTTGCGTGGTATCAAATCAATTAACTACCTAATTAAAACAACCTAATGTGCCGTAACTCATAAATCTGTTTGATTGGATGAACATTAGTGGGCTTGGGGAGAGCCTTGGCCTCGAGAACTGTTGGCTGGGGCCTTAATGAGAGGTTATTCAGTACACATGCAGTTTGGCTGACCCCTCTATTTGTGTGCGTGTGGTGGTTTTTTTCTCTTAACAGACGGTGACAGAGAAACATAGGCTAAATGTGCCAGAGACCATGACAGAGGTTTTGGACGTATCAGATGAGGAAGGTGAGTCCAGTCGTTCAGTAGGTGCGGCATTGGCTCACCAGTCCATGCCCTTGTGTATAAACCTGTGAGGTCTGAAGCAGTGCAGTTTGGGAAATGTAGTTTTCTTATAGTGATGAGCAGAGAGCCTTTCTGATGGGGAGTGCCCCTATTTAGTAGAACCTGTACTGCTCACTCTGCAGTGCACAGACAGTTTGATGAGGAGCCCCTCACTGATGATTCCATGGAACTGGAAGGTACCCCTGAGTCGGCCGTGTTGGGTCTCCTCTGCTGAACTAATGGCACGAGTTCTGGTGTGAATTTACAGCTTTCTAATAGCTCGATGCTCTCTCCATTAAGGGTCAGTGTGGACCCGTGAAAATCTGCTTCACCTGAATGATTCTAGAAGATTCCCGGCTGAGTGTGAGGGATGGGCCCTGCTATGGTGCAGCACAGTGTTATAATGCTGTTAATTTGACGGGATTACGGTTTCGTGGCAAAACCCTGAATGAATGAGTGACCTTCCAGTGGCTGTTTCTGGTATTTGTAGTGTATCAGATCCAAGACCTGATTGATGTCTCTTCTGGTATCAGTTCAGCGAGCACATAAAATTTGGTGGTTCTAGGCTGCTGAACAAGTAGTGTAGTAATAGCACTAGTAACCATGAATGAACCAGCCATGTCAGATATCCACAGTAGCGGTGACCCTTTATTTCAGTCTCAGGAAGCACAATGAGAGCCAGCCGTCAGTTTCAGTGGTTACATAAAGCACAGAATAAAGGAGCAAGACAGTACGTCATCTTCATTGTTGTTACATAAAGCAGGTAGGAAAATAAACTCAAAATGTAGTGGTGAAAATGATAATAATAAGCAAATCAGTTACTAAAAGGTAGAACTGATATGACGGGTGAATTAAACTACAGTAAAGAAGAGTACCCCGACGGCCGTCTCCGTGCCAGGGTCCCTAAATCACACAGGGGCGTATCCAGACCCCTCTTCGGCTCCCGCATCCCCACGGCTTCTGGAAGCCCAGGGTGTGACCGCGATGAGAAAGGCTGAGCTGTCAGTGCGAGTAAGTGTGTGAGGGGCGACTTCGCGCCAGGGCAGCCTTCAAAACAAACAGTGATTCACACCTCTATATATAAAACCAAGTTGGAGAGATTAGGTGGACGTGGATGTATGTATCACGTTTATCGTTGTTTATTTGGACGCCCTGTGATGGGGAAAGCTGACATTCTACTTTTTTCTGCCTGCCGGAATACGGAATCAAACTGGAAGTGAAAACGACTGTGGTTACTGGGCCAGAAGGGGCCGTAGTCGGTGTTCCTGTCTCCACAGAGCAGATTTATGCCGTGCGGAAGGACCACAGTGGCCTGGTGAAAGATCGGATGTTCCCTACTGTTCTGTGGGAAATAATAGGGCGATGCTTCCTGGGCTCTGTGAAGGAAGCGTGGAGAACAGTGGCTGTTTTGGTTTGCCGACATAGTCACATGCAGGGGCCAGCCCATCTTTTTTCACAGCCCTGAGTAAAATCTTACTAACCTAGTGTGTCATTTGTCATCTTCCTTCTCAGACAGATAGGGGGCCCCCTGGTGGTCGCTGGGCCTTAAGCAGACATTTAGTGGGCAGGCTTAGGGCTAGAGGGCGGAGCCACGTCATGGGGTCTTTCTCCACTCGAGATGGTCGCACGCTTGTAGGCCGTCTGTGGAGATGCGGCTGCACGTCTGTTTCTCATTTCTATTGTATAAAGTGCAGATCCTCCCGAGGACTGGTGTGTTTGCACGTTTGCAGATGCTAATATGAAGATGCGATATTAGCGCTGACTGTGTTTGGCATCAGGGAGAGTTGCCCTTTGTTTTGTCACTCTGCTGTGTCAGACTGGGTGATGACCTTTTCAGCTTGTGCGTGCCTCCATAGGCAAAAACGTCTTTTTATTCTGTTTGCTTTTATTCCAGGCAGCCAATGCACTATTGACGTCAGATCCTCGCTGTTTCTCTACAGTATGTCCTCCGTTCTTTGTGTATCAGTTCTGCTTCTGCACCCACCTAGTGATGCCGCCCCCTGCTGGACTGTAGTGGCATCAGCAGCTGTAGAGCTTTCATACACGCACGTAGGCCCCTGCTCTGAGGAAGCTTGCTGTCGGGGGGGGGGGGCGTGTATGAGTAAACCTGTAGATGCTCTCTGTACTGGTTTTGTCTCTGGAGGAGGATGAGGAGTGTGTGTCCTTGAATTCCTGCTTTGCGTGCGTCTGCGTCTGTAGGTATGTGTGGCCAGATGAAGTGGACATTCCTTCAGCTTCCAGCTGTAAACATTTACTTAACGGTAACATAACATTTTCCAAGCGGGCGTCACATACGACATTCAGGAGAACTCATCAGGACTCAATCCAACTGTAACAGAATGCAGAGGAAGAGCAGAACTGGATCACAGACGTCTGTCTGCAGGGGTTCCAGTCCCTCCCAGAACTGGACTAGAACCTCCGTCAGATGTCACGCTTTCAAAATGCAGGTCCAGCCGCTTTGTTGTATCTTGCGGCGCCTGTTTGCTCCCAGGTCTGTGCCCAGTGTAAGAGCTGCTGGGCGGAGGGTTTGTTCAGGATGAACTAACGACGCAATCTGGACCGTGACGCGCTATAGCCTGTGTGTGCAAGTGTGTGTGCATAACCTGGCCGAACTCCAGGTGGCACCGGTCTCACTTTTGTAGTGATTTCACCCTTAAACCCACCATTGGCGGATTATCTTATATGCACCTTCATTAGTCTGCTTGCTGCTCACGTCTCTGACCCTGTGTGAGCGTTTGCCTATGCTTTGGCAGAAATTCAGGATGGATGTTTCTCCCCGGGTCACATGACTTGCACCCCCCCCCCCCCTGCCGCCAGGTGACGACACCATGACCGGTGATGGGGGTGAGTATTTGAGGGCGGAGGACCTGAAGGAGCTGGGAGACGACTCGCTGCCGGGGCAGTACCTGGACGGCATGAACTACATGCGCTTCAACCTAGAAGCGGGGCGCTCCGACAGGTATGATGCACCCTCATTGCATGTCAGCTCTGTAGCACCACCTACTGGTGGGGCTTGTTTGACCTCGACTTCACGGCCTGTAGCAGTAAAGCCGGTGTCCTTTGTCATTTCCGCTTGGTTATCATCACATCCGGCTTGACTGCTCCAGCTGGGGAAAGCAGAGTACCAGTTTTTGATTTGGTTTTTAAGTAATTTTAATACCCAAAGCAGCAAGCACGCAAATCCTGGGGTACTGGACTGAGGAGGGGGCGTGGCTGATGGGGTTGGCTGGTGGGTGTGGTCAGGGGCGTGGCTGATGGGTTTGGCTGGTGGGTGTGGTCGGGGGCGTGGCTGATGGGGTTGGCTGGTGGGTGTGGTCAGGGGTGTGGCCCCAGACTGGCCGTGTAGCCTGGGGAAATGATTGGGTAGTGTGACTGGCGTGTGAGGCGGAGCGTGTGTGTGCCGATTGGACTGTGGCTTTCCTTCACCAGCATTCCTCCAGGGGGATTTTCCGGTACTTTCTTTCTGTAGAGGTCAAACAGATTCATTCAGTGCTGCGCTCATTTTAACTAACTGACGCCCTTGTTTTGTTTTTCGATTTCCATCCCATGATGCATAACTAGCCGCATGCACAGGTATGTGGGATAACCCATTGGCTTCGTGCTGCTTTACCGCTGTGCTTTTTTTAATGCGGTCGGCCACGCTGGTTTGACACCTGCCGCCATGTTACATCTGTACCCCATGTATGCTTCCTCCGTCGCCATGGTGATGTGTTTAATATGGCTGTGACTGGCAGTAGGTGTTATAACGCGTCCAGCTGTACCACTGCATTTGCTCCAAGTCCACCTCTGCCTTCTTCCTCATACCTAAAAACCTGTGTTAGCTTCCCCCCGCCCCTTCCCAAACCCCCCCTGGGGCAGGCCCCTGCTAAGAGACTGGGGAGGGAGTGCAGTTTGATTATAAAATACAATATTACTTGTCGCTCTAGCTTACAGGACTTTTGAATTTTTCATTTTTGACCTATTCTCTTTGGGATCAGTACAGTTGACCTAAACTAACACTGCTCTCAATAAGCACATGCTTTCCCAAGGCCCAGGTGACAGAGCCCTCTCCCTGCTCCAGTCCCAGTAATCCCCCTAGCATCAGCCTCAGTGTTTATGTGGCCAGAGCGTTAGCGGGAGCCCGTGCCGGACTGGCAGAGCCTGGCATCGCCGATAGCTTGTGCTGCACTGTCCCACCAGAGAGTTATAACATGACACTTCTCAGTTTTAGCTTAATATCCCCTGTTTTCAGTCTAATACCCCTGTTTATAGCTTATTACCACCGTTTATTGCTTAATACCCCCGTTTTCAGCTTAATATACCCATTTATAGCTTAATACCCCCTGTTTATAGCTCAATACCCCTGTTTTCAGTTTAATATTCCTCATTATTCTCTTAATACCCCTCTTTCATAGCTTAATAACCCCGGATTTTACCCCCTGTCCCCCATTCTCTTCCACACACCCTTCTGCATTATCACCGCCTCGTTAACATGGTGGGTCCTGTCACCATACCCACCCGTCTGCCGTTCTTCAGTTCCGACAGGTCGCACACCCCCAGTCAGCACGGCTACTACTCGCCGCGGCACGGCATGGTGGAGGACATGATCGGCAGCCATCAGGTAAGGTGGCACCGCCGTAAATGTGCACCGCGGCCGTGTGAATGCAGGGGGAGGCGACACGCAGCTCGTATATGCACATGTGTGGCAGCGTTCGGCTGAGTGCTCCCCTGACCGCTGGCCGTGCTGCATCACTCTTCACTCTGTCTGGGCCGGCCAGATGTCCACTCTCGGCAGAGACATAGAGAAGGACGCGTACCGCCTGGGCTGGGCCGCTGACAACCTGGACAACGTGGCACTTTCCTCCAGCCCTGTTCACTCCGGGTGGGTGCCTCACGCTTGCCGGAACACGCATACGCATGCACACACTCACACTCACACACACACAGGTTTGTAATTATATCTTTGTGGGGACTCTCCATTCATTTCTATGGGGAAAACTCTAATCCCAACATGATGACCTTAACCCCTACCCAGCCCTAACTTTAACCATATCTGTAAGTAACCAAACAAAATACAAGCCTTCTGGCATTTTTACAGTTTTGATTGCAGTCACAGATTGTTGTGGGGACCTGTAAAAACATCCAAAAAAATTGTATCACATTGTGGGGTATATTTGGTCTCCAAAATGTAATAGAAACATAATCCACACACACTCTGAATAAATATTCCAGATCAGATTAGACCCCTCCCTGTCCCTATATCTCTCTCACAGACACACGCAAACACACGCTCTTTCTTTCATTAATATGCACAACCTGTTTCCTCGTTCCTGTTTCACTAATGGCTGAAAGACAACAAAACAGGAAATTATGTAAACCCTCTAGCGTCTCCCTAGCCCCCCTGCTCCATTCTTGCTTATTTCCTGCTTATTTCTTAGTGATAGTCTGGGGTCTTTCAGGGCAGAGTACAGCATAGCTGGCAGACCGCCAGACTCAGGCAGACGATCTATTCCCAAGGTGTAAAGGCATCCTCCCAGAAAGAGCCAACGCAGACTCTGCCGGTCCTGCAGCCGCCTGCGTTGTTCTGATGGGAGACCAGGTCTTTAGTCTTTGTAGATACGTGTAAGGAATTTGCTCAGACTCTTGGTTGATGGTATAGGAGTCACCATAATTTCTGCCTTTTGAGGGAGACGTTTGATCTTGGGTCTTGTAGCCTGTTTTTCCGGTCTTTTCCGTGACCCCGAGAGTCCCTGCCAGTAGGGTAGTATAGTTTCTGCACATAGTGACCACACTGTATACAGCCTGCACACTGACGGTCTCAGCTGTAAATACACGATGGCACGCAGATCACTACCGTCCTTACTCCGTCTCCCTCGTCTTCTCTTCTGACTCTCTTATTTCTGTTTTCAGCCGTTCCTCTCCGTGCCTTGATCATGACAACAGCAGGTGACGCACTGCACCTTGATATCACTCTGCCCCACCGCCCCTGCCCTCTGTGCTCACTCCTGACGGAGATCCATCTCTGTGACCCTCCTCGTTGGTCATGCTTCCCGGTTCTCCCATGGTTGCTGCTTTTGCTCTGGTCCAGGAGGCAGGAAAAAATAAATACTTGTGGGGCCTATTGCAGTTCCACTCATGGCCACTGGCTGTTGTGCATAGAGCAGGCTAACTCAAAATGGCATGAGGTGTAATCTGCACCATACTAAGAAAAACATTAACAGAGTAGTAGATAGGTTAATGGCTGCCTATAAGCATTCTAGAAATCTTATACTTCTAATTTAATATTTAATATCTCGTTCCTTGGTTATCTAGCAACATTAGTTTATAGGTTTACTGATCTAGTATGGTGGTGCTAAATACCTCCAGTAGGGCGGCGCCCTGGTTGACCAAAATGATAGTGTGGCTGTGGTTACAAGACACTAGTTACAAGACAAAGCTGCAATGCAGGTAACCCTGGGGAGCCCAGAAGCATGCAAAGCAGAGCCGTGTTGGATGGTTGTCTTTTTTCACTACCTCATGTCTTGCAGAGCATTAATACTAACTGGGAGTGCTTCCTTGTCCTACATTTACTTGTTCTGTTTTGGGCCCTGTGACAAATGGCATTTCCTAAAGAACAGCATAAATATCACTCTTCTCAGCCCGTCTGTTCTCGGCCGGAATTCTTTAATGTCCCCACGGCGCCCCTGACCAATCACCAGCAAGGTAACACCCAGCAGGGAGGAGCTAAAGATATACCCCCAGCCAATTAGCACTCTGCAGATAGCAGCTGGGTCTTCCGTGAGAGATTGGCCGTTCGCCAGGGGCATTAAAGAATCCAGTTAGCATCCCCGGCCTGAGCGTTGACTTCCATTCATCGCAGAGCATCCTGGCTGTCATGGTGGGATCCAGTGCAATCATACTCTTCCGGTCGCACGGGTAACAGCCACAGCTAGGGGGCGCCACTGAGTTGTGTCTTTACATCCGCTCGGGTGTCTGTGGTTGTCAAACAGCAATGGAGCCTCTGACACGGTGTGTTGTCCTGAAGCATTTGATCTGCATGTCTCAGTGCATTTCTGCCATAATACGTTGACAGCTGTGAGCTCTCTCCATCTCTCCGGCTCACCGCATGTCGCGCTTCCAGAACCCCCTCACCTCCTCCCTTCCCCCCCAGCACATGCCCCTCCTGTGCTGGTTCTCACTCATCTCTCTGCATGAAGATTTGTAAGGAACCAAGGCTTCCGGTTTTTTTTGCTTATATGTGAGCTGGAGTAACTCCAGGCTCAAATACACTGTAGAACAAAAGTGAGCAAAAGGAGGGTTTCCTGTTAACCTTTCATTGTTGGGTCTTTAAATGTTCACACGCGTCTGAAGGCTACCTTTAAATCATATCTATCCAGTCAATTTCAACAGCCCCATTAAGCGGTAGTCTAATATTTACCAAGGAGTAAAAAAAAACAAAAAAAAAAACAGTTCTGCCATTCAGAGTAATTAAATCCCCTTCAGTCCAATTTAGTCCAAGTCCTTTTTTTCTGTGTATATAGCATTAAATAATGATCAGATGTATAATTTATAATGCTCAGGTGAGTACACTGCACCATACGGTCTCCCCACTCTTTTCCTGCAGAAACAGGATGCCCCTCCCCTTTCACGAGAGCTCATTTGAAACGTTTGCATCTGTCCCCGCCCCCTTTCCTCCTCAGCTTCCTGGTCAGCTTCATGGTGGACGCGAGAGGCGGAGCCATGCGGGGGTGCCGCCAGAACGGCCTGCGCATTATCATCCCGCCACGCAAGTGCAGTGCCCCCACGCGGGTCACCTGCCGCCTGGTGAAACGGCACCGGCTGGCCACCATGCCACCCATGGTGGAGGGGGAGGGCCCGGCGAGCCGACTCATCGAGGTGGGCCCGTCTGGAGCACAGTTCCTAGGGTAAGATCTGCATCTGGTGCCTCGGGGAGGAAGGGAAACATGGATAGGGAGAGGAATTGCTGCGATAGGCCATTGATGGTCACGTGACCAGCTTGAAGTATTCCCTAACATTAATAAAAACCCGTAGGGCTTCATCATAAGAAGCAATACGTGTTGCTTTGGTTTGTATCGGTGCTTGTAGAAATCTACGTTTGCTGATAAACCCTAGACGGACCAAGAGAGGTGCCTTGGAGAACTCTGACCGCCCCCGATTCAGAGGGATGCGTTTCAGCCTATGTCGCTTGGGCCCGCCTCCATTTCTCGCTTGCATTCCCATCGGGTGTCATTTGCTACCATGACACCCTTATGGTTTGAGAGGCCGTCTGATTGAACTGGCTGTAAATCGACCGTCCGTTCAGTATGAAGTGCATGTTGAGAGCAGCTGGCGCTCACAGGGATACATCTTCCAGCCTTTTCTGTTGCTTTTATTCCCTGATATTTGCTGCCATTGTTTTAGTCTCATGTCAGTGATTGATACAATTATGAAAACAGACTAGATCTTCACAACAGAGCCGATGTTCTCATTTGCTTGCATTGACCTATTTTTTTTTGCCTTTTAACACACAAGCATGACAATGGCAGACCTGTGTTATTGCAATTCTACTATAACCCTCCAGTTAATGGCAGTTCTCTTAATCTCTAATCTTTTTGTGACATCATCAAATGTACCCCCCTCTCTCACCAAGTCAGGCTCCCCTCAAGCCAGGCTGTGCTATTGAAACGGGCCTGAATCAGGCCTCTCCTGGGCTGGGTTTACCTTTTGCTGCTTTTTCAAGGTGTCCCTACCCCTGGAGATGAAGTGAACACCTCTTACAGCGAGCCTGAAACCAGCCTTCCTGTTCTAATTAGTGTAACTGTATTTATATGCTCCGTTCTGGGTCATGTTCCTGCTACGTTCTTTAGAAATAGACTCAGGGTTGGGCCTCGAGCTTCCGTCAGCTGCAGGTGTGCTCACGGATCCAGCCACGTGTGTCCAGAGTCTACCTGCCCATTAATGCCAAGCTTTTTGCATTATCGGGCAAAGACGGTGTCAATGAGTCCAGTGAGGCGGAATGCGAGCCATTCCCCGATCCAGAACTGCCTGCTGTAGTATTTCTGAATGAGGTTCTTGATTATGGAGGAGGAGGGGCTTGAGTCCGACTTCCTCACCCTGAACTCCCAGCATGCTTGGCACTGTAACACACGGCTTCCTGTAGGGCCAGGGGCCTCGACGGAAAAACCGCGCAGAACTGTACTATCTGTGCTCTCTTTCCCCACTGCTGCTATGGATTTGTTCAGTAAACTCCATCTGCCCACTGCGCCCCCCCCTCTGAACGAGGGCGAGAGTTTGGTTAGCCGAATCCTCCAGCTCGGGCCTCCCGGAACCAAATTCCTTGGGTAGGACAGACAAACGAAACAATCCATGGATGCTGGCCTCACACCCCCACCCTTTCCCGCTGTGATATTGTTGGGCTTGTGTGTGTCTTTTTTGTGCGTTGGTGCTTGTACCGTCTTCCTGTTTTGTTTTAAGTCACTTCCTGTTCCCCCCTCCATGGCATTCCAAACCCGTAGCCACCATCCATGCCGTATGCAGCCCCGGTCATGTCTGCCTCATGTGGATCGCTGTTGTGTGTGAATTCCGGAGTGTGCGGTCTCTCATCTCATGGCTTTTATTTACGGGTTTCACTCTTATTTTCTTTTCCCCCCGTGCCACTGGTGACCTTCCTTTCATCCAGCATGCCGCTCCTCACATGGACGTTCATTCCCGTTCCCGTGTGCTCCGCACATCGCACGGTCGTAAAGCCTGAGACCCACGGCTCTCCGCCGAGTCAGACGCCACAGTCTGTCCTTCAGTGTCACTCTTTCCAGCCCTCCACGTTCACGACTCTGCCAGGATTCTCTCACTGTATATACGTTCACTTCAAACCAGATTAAATACAGAGATTCACTGCTAAGACTTTTAAGCATTCAGTAGATGCCTGTACTGATTAACGTTCATGGGAGCTTTGCTTACACAAAAATCTTCTGAGGGCAGAAGGAACCATGATTGGTTTAGAGAGACACCCAATCAGATTGTAGAGGAGGTGGGACCAAGGCACCTGATTGGTTGGTCCCACTTCTTCTAGTTGTTATCTCTCTGAACCAATCCCTGGTTATCTTTCTGAACCAATCATTATTCCTTCTGCCCCCAACACATTTTTGTGTAAATAAAACTCCCAGGAGCCTTTTACACATTTTCACAGAAAGTTATACCCACACAGACACAGACCCCCAGGGCTGATTTCGGGGAGGACTGCTCCTCTTGTACCACAAGTTCCCAAAGGATCTCAGTAGCACCTAGTGACTACCTTCTTATGTGTCTGCTTTAAGATGTCTGAAAACTAGGCCACCACTTCCCTCCCAGTTAAAATCAAAATAAAATGTGCTTATACAGGATAGAAGAGATGATAAACAATTTAAGGGCAAAGCTGTCAAAGCTAAGGCATTGATAGCAAGTATATTTTCTCTAATTCCTAATATGCCTGTGACTTAAAGGTAGAAACGTAAGGCAAAAAAGCATTTCGTTTGTACAAAACACCACACAGGCATTTAACAGGGCTGAGTCTACACACCTGGCCCACACACACACTGATCAGAATATACACACTCTTTTTGCGAGGAACCAGCGTGTCAGGCCTTACCACCTGGGGTGTGACGTCAGGGCAGAGGGATAGGGGGGTATGGTCGGCCAGCGCTCGACACGTGTGTTCTCGTCCTGCGTGCCGCAGGCCGGTGGTCGTGGAGATCCCGCACTTCGCGGCCCTGCGGGGGAGGGAGCGGGAGCTGGTGATCCTGCGCAGTGAGACTGGGGAGAGCTGGAAGGAGCACCACTGCGAGTACACGGAGGAGGAGCTCAACGAGATACTCAACGGCACGGATGAAGGTGAGCATTTGTGGGTTTGTCAGGGGGTACTCGACGGCAGGGATGGAGGTGTGTCGGGAGGTCTGTCGGGGTACTCGACGGCAGGGATGGAGGTGTGTCGGGGGGTCTGTCAGGTGGTACTTGACAGCAGGGATGGAGGTGTGTCCGGGGGTCTGTCAGGGTGTACTCCATGGCAGGGGTTTCCGCATCTGTAACTATGTTTAAGAGATAGCCTTGCTTAATTGTGGCACACTCTAGAAAGATTTTAATCAGGTACGTCAGGAGCTGTATATTAATTTTATAAAAGTAATTTTTGGTATTTATAGCATTTTAAGTCAATTCTTCTTGTGTCATCAGTGACTGAATAGCAATCTCTCCGTGTCGTTACTCGTGCGCTCCCCTGCAGAGCTGGACTCCCCCGAGGAGCTGGAGAGGAAACGGCTCTGCCGCATCATCACCCGCGACTTCCCACAGTACTTTGCTGTGGTGTCCCGCATCAAGCAGGACAGCCACCTGATTGGGCCGGAGGGTGGCGTGCTGAGCAGCACCGTGGTCCCTCAGGTCCAAGCCGTCTTCCCCGAGGGCGCCCTCACCAAGAGAATCCGGGTCGGCCTGCAGGTACTGCTTGGGTTTGGCAAGAACCATGACCATAGGTTCTCACAGTCATTACCAGCTGGATGCTCTTTGTTAATAGAATGATTTTATGCTTTATTTTGCCAACATTTTGCAAGTAAAAATGCCTAAAACTGCAGTTATACTGTACAGTACCATCTTAGACGCACCTACAGGAAATATAACGACTTGAAGCACTCCTTGAGGTTATGTATTATCTTGTGAACAAGGAAAGAGATGGAGTTCTGTGATAGATGTCTGGTCCCCACAATCCCCCGACCTAAACCCTATAGAGCTGGTGTGGGATGAGTTGGATCGAAGAGGTAGAGCAAGGTAGCCAACAGAACTTGTGGAAGCTCCATCCAACAAGCATTCCAGGTGGCTACATCTGGCTGGTTGCAAGAATGCTGAATTGCAAGTCTGCAATGCTGTCATCAAAGCAAAAGGGGGATATTTTGAAGAGTCTAAAATCCGAGAAAATATTGAATGCTTCTCTTGGACGTTGATATGTATTCACTTCATTGCTACTATGCCTTTTACTATTTAAGGTAAATAACATAGCTAACATAGAGACAAATCCATTAAAAGCATGTGTGCAAAGACATTTGAGTTGTTCTGTATGTTGTCAGATTACATGAAGATTGCAATATTTGCCATATTGTAGCACAATAAAGAATCAGTAGAAATGATTGATATCTGACATTACGCAGAATTCAGAATGACGTAGTCGTGATACGATTTTGATCCTGTGCTGTTTGACCAGCTCGACCTGTGAGTGTGTGATGGTGTTGGTCACGTGTCTCAGTCTGGTGCATCCCTGCTTTGCAGGCCCAACCTGTAAACACAGACCTGATCAGGAAGATCATGGGGAACAAGGCCTCCTTTAGCCCCATCGTCACCCTGGAGCCGCGGCGACGGAAATTCCACAAGCCCATCACCATGACGATCCCTGTCCCCAAGAGCTCAGCTGACACTATGACGAACGGCTTTGGAGGGGACACACCCACTCTGCGACTACTCTGCAGCATCACAGGTGCGTGGAACCTGCCCTCACCAAGGTCCTCCTCACCAGCAGGAAAGCAGTCTGACCTGGAAAATACTTAAACAAGTATGAGTGATTTGTCGTTATGTACGAGTCAGACTTTCACCAGGTTTGCCTGCTGATAATGGACAGCGAATGTGATTTTTTTCATTGTGGGCAGAGCCTTATGTTATGTGACCTCCGACCTCTAAACGACTGTTCCACTTTGGTCACTTCAAGGTGGAACGACACCAGCACAGTGGGAGGACATAACTGGAACCACGCCCCTAACCTTCGTCAATGAATGTGTCTCCTTTACCACGAACGTGTCAGCTAGGTATATGTACATATTATATAACGAAGGCCGCTGAAACGTTTGGAATGGTACAGAATGGAAGGTTTTAAATCTTCTTTGTTAAAGGGCAAAGCAAGGGCTCATTCTCGTGAAGAGAGCTGATTTATATATCATGGTGCTTTTTCTGCTGATTTGTTGCCGTTCTGACTCATCTGCCGTCTCCCTCAGGTTCTGGCTGATCGACTGCAGACAGATCCAGGAATCCGTGACCTTCTGCACGCAGGTGTACAGGGAGATCATATGCGTCCCCTACATGGCCAAGTTTGTCATCTTCGCCAAGACACACGACCCCATCGAGGCTCGTCTTCGCTGCTTCTGCATGACGGATGACAAGATGGACAAGACCCTCGAGCAGCAGGAGAACTTCACAGAGGTGGCCCGCAGCCGAGATGTGGAGGTGAGATGGGGGAGGGGGATTTGGCTGGGACAGGGTACCTAAGGACAGACAGGGAAATAAGGCAATTGGGGACAGTCAGCAGGGAGGGGCTACAGGGTGCAGGGTTGCCAACCTTCACGCATCAGACTCTGACGCTCGCACAAGAAATCTTACAGCAAATCTGTATTATTCCATTATAAACCTAAAACTGGCTACATCAGAAGTGTTGGGGTAGTTTACAAACACTATAGACTATTTTAAAAGGTAATAAAACTGTTACATACATGTAAATGCGTGTGCATGTGTGTGCAGAATTGTCTTGAATTGAAAATCCAAGCCAGTTGAACAGATTAGGCAACCCTGAGGGTGCTGAGCTGTGTGGAGAAGCCCAGGATGGAGGTTAGGGTGGGGGTGGGGTTTGTCGGATGAAGGGAGACTGGAGCTTAATGGTCAGGTAAGTGGTGCAAGGCCATTCGGCCCTTTGCTGGCATGGTGTATCTCAAACACTTTGAAGAGAGGAGCCTAAGAGGAGACATGCTTCCACAGGTACTAGAGGGAAAGCCCATCTATGCAGACTGCTTCGGGAACCTGGTCCCGCTAACTAAGAGCGGCCAGCACCATCTCTTCAGCTTCTTTGCCTTCAAGGAGAACCGGCTTGCCCTCTTCATTAAGGTGAGTCTGCCTCTGACCTCTCTTAAAAGGTCATTGGTTGGAGTGCTGCTCTCAGTAGAATAGTCACACTTGCGTTGGGCCCTTGAGCAAGACCCTTATCCTTCTGAAATGCTCCTGTATGGGCAAATGGCCTGACCCTGCCCCAAACTCAGAGGAGCACGTGATGAGACATGCAAAGAGGAGGAGCTCTCCAATGTACCTTGTGCTCGGGCAAATGCAAAACAGAGCATCATTTCGTCATTAAGTAACATTCAGCCATGGAAATAAACATAGTAGCTAAACGTCTGGACTAAGAATTTTCTTCTTGGTTCAGGAGAGCGGCCATCGCTGCAGCTTGGAGTTCTGTGGGTTTTGTCAGTTGGTGTGTCCTCCGATTCTTTATAAATGTCATCGATATAAAACTCTGGTAGAGTCCTTCAATCTCGGTAACTATCAACACAGAGAATAAATAGAATATATCGATATATTCGCTTGTTGATTTATTTGCTGCAGGTTCGAGACAACACGCAGGAGCCGTGTGGTCGCTTGTCCTTCATGAAGGAACCCAGGTCGTACAGGAGCACAGCTCAAAACGCCATATGCAACCTGAACATCACGCTACCCGCGTACAACAAGGTACGAACCACCAATGCCCTCTTTCATCTGTCCTTTGTGATTTTTCTTCCATGCTTTTGCTCCGAATTCTAACATCTGTTCGGTGTTCCTACTACTGCTGGCAGTGAGCACGACATAAAACACAGGCTACCAAGTTCATTTACAAAGTGCCAAACACTATCCCATGCTTTTACAGCTGTAATATCTCTTCAGTCCCTCCCCCCGCACCTTATTGGTTGCCCCATTGCTATCCTGTTGCCATGGTAACCTTGCTTCGCCCACTCTTTCTTTCCTCTCTCAAACTACCCCTTGCTTCCCAAAGGAATCAGATTCAGACCAAGATCCAGAAGAAGAGGTAACCCTGTGCCTCTCTAACCTGCACCCACACTGACTGCTCCTCTTTAATAAAAGTGCCATTTTGCAGCTGGCCTGCACTTGCCTGGGGTAACAGCCACTTACTGCTTCAGTAAAAATGCTGTGCACCATAACCATGGCAACGCTCAGAAGTTTCGGACTCCAAACTGCAGCTGAATGCTTTCCTCTAATTAGATAATTACATAAGAATTTGGGGTCTCAGTGCCGTTTATAAGTGCAGATTTGATTTGTTCTGTTCAGTCAGTTCTTATGACTTAAACGTTTTTATTTAAATCATTCCTAGTGCAATCAGGGCAGCACTGATAAAATTAGGTTTAAAGACCTTTTTAATGGGGTTGCATAAGAACATATGGAGGCAGGAGGAATCTTTACCATGTGTTTTACTGTGGATTCATAGTCCTGGTCCCAAGCCGTGTTTTAGTCCTGCGCTTGGCTTATCTGAATACGACAATGGGCAGTTACCTTCTGATTTCATTGTGATGAAGACACATCTGGAACAGTTCGTTTAAATATTTGGCTACATGAGGTCAAGTACTACCCTCTAATTTCTTGAGGCATAGAGAGTGGGGTTCTAATGACCAGGTTTACTAAGATTACCAGGAAAACGTGACACATCCCAGGCGTGGGACAGTATTGCAAATTCTGCAATTATAATCATGCGATTAAAGTGTAATGTTGAATTTCTTTCTTGCAGACCAACAGGACACATGATAAATGTAAGCTTTATGCTTTTTATGAATGCTATAGTGTCTTTAATTCCTTTTGGTAACCACTAACATATAATACAGAATATGTAGTTACCACCAGTAAACTCAATGACTGCCTATATATTATAATGACTTACTAATACAGATTCACTTAGAGTGAATTCTCAGCTGCCTTGCTGTAGCTTCCGTTTCACATCCTTTTAAGTTTTATGCATTTTAGTCATCATACGAAAAAGAGGTTCCTCAATCAAATGTCATGTCCATTTCACTCCATAAAAGACCCAAAGGGATACTTTCCACCTCTTTACATTACTGTCTGTTTTGGCCCCCCCCTCCCCCATAACTGTCCCTTTAATCCTGAGCCCCTCCCCGCCTCTTCTCTAATGGCCACGAAGGTTCTGTAGCCTCATGTGAATCACGTGCATGAATCGGTGTGTGGCTGAGCGCTCAGCACTGCTCTATTGTGTAAGGAAAACAGGCTCAATTTATTTTTATCCACTATAGATGTGCATACTGTGGTTAAGCATACAGTATGCAAATAAAATGTATGTTTGTGGGCAGACGTGCTGCGACTTGGATAACCTGCAGTGAGCAGTTTGCATGATTTGAATATTTTTGTATTTTTATATTTTTTTCCAACCATGTTGGAATAACAAACACCGTAGTTTTTGACATCGGCAGCCTCTGCGAATAAATGAATGCAATTAGTGCTCTTTCTCAGAATTTCCTCTTCCGTCTGACTGTCAGAGCACTGTTTGCTTGAGGCCGCATGACTGGATTGGTGCCTCGCTTTGCATGGAAATAACTTTGCTGACATACGCTCTGTGTAAATATATGTGTGTGTGCGTGCGTGCGTGCGTGCGCGCGTGTGTGCGTGCGTGTGTGTGTGTGCGTGCGTGCGCGCGTGTGTGTGTGTGTGCGTGCGTGTGTGTGTGCGTGCGTGCGCGTGTGCGTGTGCGTGCGTGTGCGTGTGTGTGTGTGCGTGTGTGCGTGCGTGTGCGTGTGTGTGTGCGTGTGCGTGCGTGTGTGTGTGCGTGTGCGTGCGTGTGCGTGTGTGCGCGCGTGTGCGCGTGTGCGTGCGTGCGTGCGCTTTGCTTCATCTGATATCCTGACTACATTCATTTTATTGCTCGGTTTATGCTTTTCGTTGTTTTTAGTTGTTTTTATTGTCTTGTGAAACGAATATTATTTGTTGATGTTTTTTTACATGTCTATCGGAGGAGGGATGTAGCCCCTTGACATTAGCCAACCTCCTTTTGCGGTATTATCCATTTTAGGGTCAGACCTTTCAGGTTCCTTTAGCTGGAAGGCTGCTTTGCTGCTGACTCAGACCCCCCCACTGCAGAAGAAGCTATTTAGGAAGTGAATTCTGCTTCTTCCCCTACTTGAATTCCATGCATAGACTCCATGACCTGTCCTCCGACATTTTGCTATCATTGGCTTTCTTTTGGAGCAAATATGGCATTTTTTTGTTGCTTGTGAAATATTTTTATATCTCTGCATAGATAGTGAATGTCCTTATATTGTGAACAATCTTGAGATGTCTGCCAATCTCTGCTTCTTCTGTATGTCCCCGTGGCCTTGTCTTAGTCTCTTTGTGTTCCTGGTTGTGTTCTCCTTTGGTATTGTATCTCCTTAATTTAATTTAATTTGATCACATTTTATTTCATTTGATTTAATTCTTTTCCACTCTTGCCGTCCATACTGTGTGTGTGGGAAGTACCGTTATACAGACTGTATATGAGCAAGTTATTTCCTTTCCATTTCCTCCCATTTATGTTTCTTTCTGGCACCTGCTTTGCCACTCTAGCACTGATTAAAAACTTTGGGTCCACCAGCCATATCTACCTTTTCTTTTCAGTTATCACCCTCCCCTGGCTGCCTTTTGAACCTGAGACCTTTTCAGTGATCCTGTCCTGACCACATTTTCCAATCTCTGTTTCCTTTAATTTCCCTTTTTAATTTTTTTTTTTTTTTTGCGTTACTTATCCTTTTTACAATGGAAGACGACGAAGAGACGGAATCCACAGAAACTTCTGTTCTGAAAACACACTTGATTAGAGATTCTCCTGCACTTGCTAGCCCGGACTTGCTATCTGAGGTGTCTGAGATGAAACAAGACTTGATAAAAATGACAGCCATCTTAACCACTGATTCCACAGAGAAATCTAGCCCCATTGAAGGGGGAATGCTTGTAAAAGGTGCAGAAGAAGAGCCAGGGGAGCCTTTTGAGATTGTTGAGAAAGTCAAAGAAGATTTGGAGAAAGTGAGTGAAATACTGAGAAGTGGGACATACTCAGGTAAGGTGGCAGAGGCAGCTGAAAGAGCTGAGAGCCGCTCGGATGTTAAGGACGAAGAGTGGGTTTACCTCAGCGACGGTGAAATCGAGGAAGCCAAGCAAATGGCTGCTTTAGTTCAGGAGCCACTGTTACAGGAGGTGACAACTGAAAGAGCTTCAAGCTCAAAGACCAGACAAGGAAAGGGACATCTTCCTGTTGCATCTAAGGCCAGTGCTGCTTCAAATTCAGAGAAGTCTCGTGCAGTTGCTGTGACTAGATTTGGGAAGAAAGATGCCCCTCGAGGGCTGGACAATAAAAAATCACCTGCTGAGATCAAAAAGCCAGCAAGAAGGAAATTAAAGGATGATAAAAGTAAGGAAAAGCCTCAGGCCACTGATTCTGGATCAAAGATAGTTAGGGAAAGTTCCGAAGAGTCCGTTAATGGAGATGCTCACTTAAGTGCTCCCACAGCTTCGTCTCAGGGGCCAGTGTCACCAGGTGTGGAAGAGACCCCCATCGGGTCGATAAAAGACAAAGTGAAAGCCCTTCAGCAGAAGGTTGAAGAGGAGCAGAAAGGGCGTAAGCAAGCACGCGGCAAGCCTTCTCAGCTGCGTGTTGAGAGCAAATTGCCGCAACCTAAAAAGGAAACCGTTAAAACACACCAGGCACCTCCAAAGTCTCCCAAATCTGAAACCGAAAGGCTAGAAGAGACCATGTCTGTACGCGAATTAATGAGAGCCTTCCAGACAGGACAGGACCCTTCAAAGAGAAAGTCTGGCCTTTTTGAGCATAAGGTATCCTCAAAAACTGAAAAATCAACTGCAAAAGTTACAGGAGCATCACCAACCATTTCATCCAAAGACAGTAAACAAGTAAAGGTGACTCGTCACTCTCAGGGACGGGAAGTATCTCTGGATACCATACAGTCGAGCAAGTCACACAAAGAAAGAGACACACGAAGAACCCCGGACAAGAAACATGCCAAAGATTCTAGTGCCAAGACCAAATCAGAATCAGGGGACAATGCAGAGAATCAGCAGGTCAGAAGAACAGAAGCAGAAGCAATAGTAGATGTTTCAGCAGCAGCTGCAGACTCTGCCACTCAGCCTGGCCTATCAATTACTTTCCCTTCGGTAAATAAAGAAGGCCTCCTCCCAGATGTTGTTCAAAACACTGCTCTTGATGACAGTTCCGATAGCCTTAAACATGAGGATGTGGCGGACTCTCCCAGCGCCAGCTTGGGTGACGGTACCCCTCAGATGAGCTCTGAAGAGAGTTACAAACATGAGGGCTTAGCAGAGACCCCAGAAACAAGTCCAGACAGCTTGCCTTTTTCACCCAAGAAAACTGACCAATCCATACTGGAGAGAGCCACAAAAAATGCAGCAGCTCTTCAAGGGTCTACTCCAAAAGACAAGTCTAAATGTTCAGTCATAGAATCCAGTGCAGGAGACTCTGTGGCTGTGTTGTTTGATGGTCACAAGCCAACCGGAACACCTCTCACTGCATCCAGCTCTGAAGAGGCAGACATTCGGAAAACAAGTGAGTCTGTGTCCACTCTTAATTGTGAGGCAGTGAACTTAGCAGAGGACCATGTTAAGAAGGAAAGGGTCTTGGAAATATCCAATGTACTTGAACCGTCACAGCTTTCAAAGACAATCTCTAAAACAATAGACAGCATTGCATACAGCGAGGAGGCCCCTCACAGCCAGAGATCTTCAGTGTCCACTGGTTCAGTGACCAATAGGCCTCCTGCACAGAGTCATAGCAACTTAGATCTTCCCCTTAAACAAGAGGACTCAGAGACTCCCAGTCCTTTAGCTGATGACTCCATGACTATTAGTCACAAGGATTCTTTGGAGGCCAGTCCAGTCATGGAGGATAACTCCTCTCATAAAACCCCAGATTCCATCGAACCAAGCCCAACAAAGGAATCGCCATGCCGTGACTCTTTAGAGAGCAGTCCTGTAGAACAGAAAAACGAAACTGGTTTCCTCCCAGTGGGAGGGAGATCTACTGGACAAGCTGTATTCACCAAGACCGACCTTCCCCCTGACCCAGTTCGTAGTCGACTTCTCAGAGACCCGGAGGGCAGTGCCGATGATGACAGTTTTGAGCAGACATCCCAAATGGAAAGTTCGGGTAAGAGCCCCCTCTCGCCGGACACCCCAAGCTCTGAAGAGGTAAGTTATGAGGTCAATCCCAAAACACCGGACATGCAGTTGTTGTCTATTCCCTCAAAGCCACCTGCCATTCCTGAAGACGTGGAGGAAGATGAATCGGAAAGTAGTGACCCCCCCAAAAAAATCACACCAGAGGAAGAAATGTTTAAAATGGCTGCCAAAATTAAAACTTTTGATGAAATGGAACAGGATGCTAAAACCAAAAAGGATGGCCAAAAAGATTCTTCAGTACTTTCTGAGGCTGGAGATGATAGCATCAAATCAATAAGAGTAGCCTCCACTGATGAGAAATGCTCAGAAGGTGAACCAGTGTTTACCAGATCCAAGCAGGACTCAGAAATAGATCTTTATGTTGAACACATTAATAAAGTACGACCTCCTTCTCCTTTTTCAGCAGGTTTGCATGAGAGCTGTGCAGAAGCAGAAAAAGAACCAGGACAGGGACCTCATCTTGTCTCAGAACCGATATCAAAATTCTTTCGAGCTATAGAAGAACAAATCACTCAGGCGTCATCTGTCGGAATCCAAGGCTCTCATATGAAATCAACAACGGGGTCCGTCAATGGCCCCGCAAATATTACAGATGAGCAAAAGGAAGAGTGTTTGAGAAAGTCCAGAGAAAGCACTGCAGTCGATTCAAAGGGGGCAGACGTTTCCTGTTCCTCTAGTGTGGCTGTGATAGATGAGAAAGTAGAAAGCAATGCAACAGATGAAATAAAAGGTGAACATATGAAACTTTCAGGGGCACCAGAGACGGACACAGATAAGCATTCCCATGCTCATTTGTCCTCTACCAATACAGTATGTACGCACGAACAGCTCAAACCAGAAATCTGCATTTATGATGACACCGAAGAAGACAAAGGTGAAGAGGAACAAGAGCCAAAAACAGAATCTAAGGGTGTCACTGCAAGGGCCAAGAAAGATGCAGACTCCTGGAGCGCCATTAGAGAGGATGACGATGCCTTTGCAGCTCGTGTAAAGGAAGAAGAGCAGAAGATTCTAGGTTTGATGGTGGACAGACAGTCACAAGGTGCAACACCGGATACAACTCCTGGAAGGACCCCAACAGAAGAAGGAACACCAACCAGTGAACCAAACCCTTTTCTATTCCAAGAAGGGAAGCTGTTTGAGATGACCAGAAGTGGTGCGATTGATATGACTAAGCGAAGCTATGAAGAAGAAGAAGAAGAAGGTGGCTTCGGTTTTTTCCAGATAGGTGAGCAACTATCAGAAAATGTCCTCTTGGGTGAGGCAAAAGAAGATCCTCTTGATTCTGAGGCTGCTGAAGATGAAAACAGAGTAGCTATTAATCTGTCGTTGCAAATGAAGGTTGATGAAGATGAGAGACAAACAGATGTTTCAACTGA
Organism: Mormyrus lacerda; assembly: GCA_015163995.2. Taxonomy (NCBI): domain Eukaryota; kingdom Metazoa; phylum Chordata; class Actinopteri; order Osteoglossiformes; family Mormyridae; genus Mormyrus; species Mormyrus lacerda. The sequence continues at coordinate 15,973,945 of JAABNX020000017.1, read as the reverse complement.
GGCCATTAGTTGTGCAACAATAGAAGATGATGAAGTGGGTAGTGAGCAGACAGCAGCCATGAAATCAGAAACAAAATCCAGAATTCCTATAAAAATGGGAGTTTCTGCTTCAGCTAAGACTGCAAAGAAAGATTCAACAACTGAAGAGATGGCAGAAGTCCATCCTGAGAAAACATCCAGTGAGAGTGCAACAGTAGCAGATCCTAGCTCCCCAGACTCAACCTTAGACAGCATTCAGACAGGTTATTCGACTATCACCAGATCAGTTTACTCTGAACAGGATGCAGAGTCTTCAGACTCTTCCCCTGAGGACCAGCACTCAGTCATTGAGCTCCAGAATCAGGTAAAAAAGTTTCCAGCTCCTTCTGCTGGCTCTGAAGGCACAAAGGATGCCTGTTCCTCTCAAAAAGCAGCTTCTCAAACTCAGGCTTCTTCCACTCTTACGAAGGAGATTCCCTCGGTGATAGAGGAAACAAAACCTAAATCCAGAATACCAGTAAAAGCCAGCTTACTAAAGTCTGAGTGTGGTTCTGACCCCTCAGTTCGACATGCAGAATCCATCAAAGACAAAAAATGTAAATTGCCTGTAAAATCAGAACCAAGAAGTAAATCTGAGACAGATGCAGGTCCCTCTGGGGATGCCAAAACCACAAGGTCTTCTAAAGCGAAGAGTTATTGTGAAGCTGATTCCTCTAAGGAATCTGCCAAAAAGGACACTATGAGTCGGTCAGAGAGTGTGGATTCCTCAACTAAACCCAAGACCTTCTATTCCAGGCTTCCTGTTAAGAGTAAGCCTGGACAAAGTGTCCACACATCAAACCCAGCCGATCAGAACAATGAGCAGTTCCTTGAGATGTATCGCCATTCTATTGAGTTTTTTGAGGAGATAAGTGATGAGGCCACGAAGCTAGTAGAAAGGCTAGCGCAGGCGGAGAAAGAGCAAGAGGCTGCAGTTTCAGATGATGAGAGCAGTACCTTAGATGCCTCTGTAATAGAGAGTGAGAGTTTTCCTGAAATGCAGTTCCCTCCCCCCGAAGACGTCTTTGACGTGAGACCTCACTGGGATGATTCTGTCGAGACACAGATGCAGCGAATGCCCATCGAAAATGTCCAAGATCGAAGTCAAGGTACCACCCTACTTAGGGGTCTCTCTCTCTCTGCCGCTAAATGGCATCTCTCTCTCTCTCTCTGAACTAAGGCCTTAGCGTTGTGACTGCCTCTGTGCTGTTTTGAGCTTTGTTTGTGATTGTCACTCTTCCCTGTACGTGTTCTGAAAATCTCAAGATTGACAGATGCTTGTTATGGAGACAAATTCTTTTTGCCAGCATATTTATCAAAGTATATGGGGATCTTGTTTTCGCTTTTTGGTTTCTTTTTGGCGGCTACTTTACATTGAATCCCGCTACATCTTACTAGCGTAGCATAAAATGGTACTCGCTACCTTAAATCCCAAATTGTATAAAAAAAATATACTTCTCATTGGAAGATCAAAATTCTAAGAAGGATATTGAAGTACCCCTTTACTCCTTTAAATGCAGTGTAGCCTGGATTAATTTCTGTTGAACAGCTGTCCAGATTTATTTGCTAAAAGAGTGCATGTTGACTTTTTGGAATGGCATTTAGTTTTCATTGCCTTCGGCATTGTGACATCAGAGGAATGGCAGCACATGGTATTATGGCAGTGAAATGGCCTGAAACGCACTCAGAAATGTAAGGATTACTTTTTGTGCATATGTAGTTGCACTGCTATTTTCTGGCAGGCTGCTTGCAAAAGCATTCAGAATATTTCCCCATTAAGGACTTCATCCTGCAATGACGAGAAAGCCGGTGAAGGTGTATTTTTCCTGGAATGCATTTGCCCCCTGCCCACCTGAATGTGACCCTATGTGCCCATCCTGTCGTCTGCCTGACGATAGCTCTCCTGCTTTGGTAATATTTACAGTAGATCCACAGGAGGATATGGAAAGGAAGAAGGAGCGGTTGGCTATCATTGCTGACCACTTAGGCTTCAGCTGGACGGGTGAGTGATGACTGTAACCCCTATGGTGGGATCACGTCTGAAGTCTCACACCTCATCGGCATGGCATAGAATTAATAACAGAACAAGACAGCTTTTTCTGTAGCACCACCAGATTCAAGAGCTGTCCTGGATATGGTCAAGTGTCCCAGTGTAAAACCTGAATGTGATTTTCAGTATGTGTAATCAATACACTAAAACATAAAGTACAGCCCAGTTCTAAATGTTGTCTAGTATGCAGAGGTCATTCTATTTTTGCAAAAAACTGAATATCACTTGTAGTGTGTACAGTATTATTCAAAATATGAAATCTTTGCCATCTGGGACATGACATAGACCAGTGTTTCTTAAACCAGTCCTTAGGGATCCCCAGACTGACCACATTTTTGTCAAGTCTCAGGGAATTGGGAGGGAACAAAAATGAAGAGCATCTGGGGGTCCCAGAGGACTGGTTTGAGAAATACTTGCATAGACAATCTTAATGTACTTTGAAGATAGTGTTAAGGTGGTCATGGTGTTTAAATTTGAATTAATCTATTGCATGTTTTGAATTTTGGTTCCCAAATCTGAATCTAGAACTGGCCCAGGAGCTGGAGTTCACTGAAGATCAGATCCATCAGATTAGAGCTGAGAACCCCAACTCTCTGCAAGACCAAAGTCATGCTCTGCTAAAGTACTGGATGGACAGGGGTGGAGATGAAGCCACAGGTGGGTCTCCTTCCAGGAAACACTGTCTGAGAATTTGTACTGTATGTATGCAGTACATAGACACAAAATGTGCCTGTGGAAGATAGTGACCAAGAAATTCCCTAAGAAAGTCATTTATTAGACTACTAGATTCACCTTGACATCCTTTTATATGAGATTTATATGACATCTGCAATTGAAATGTAAACGGTGGGATACTCTACATTACATGAATGTCATATGTAAAATCTTACATGTTCCTGTTTTTAACAGAGAGCATCCTGATTAAAAAGCTAACTAAGATCAACAGAATGGACATTGTGCATCTTATTGAAACAAAAATCAAGTACAGTTTAGAGCAATCTTCACGGACCTATGAGGACATTGAGAAGACCATTGCACTAGATCACGGTGAAAGTATGATATGATATGGAATTCTGCATGTATTGCTGTATAAGTAAATTTGGGAAATTTCATCGTTTGGTGTGCTAAGAATCTGTGAAGATTATGGTTTGTTCATGTGTATGTCTAGGTTTCTCTGCACTGCATGAGGACATTGACAGTCCCAGAACTGTCAGGCGAGTGGAGACATTGTCCAGACAGCAAGGGTTTGGCCAACCTCCTCCCGTGGTGTCACAGGAGGACCTTTCTGCCAGCATCTCCTCTCTTCATGAGACCACACCACATGTAGATTCCAGCAAGGGGCCTGACCAGCAGGGGAAATCGCAATGTGACCTACAGAAGGAGCAAGAAATTACATTGTACATCATTTATTCTTGAATTTGGCATTGTGGCATCATCTCAGAGAGATGATTTTGGTTTTATTTCCTAGTTAAGTGTTAAAACACTGTGAACAGTCTGCTTACCGATTTGTGAATTTACGTCTAAATATAGGATAAAACTGCTCCTCTGAATGGACTTATTTTTTCTGTTCTAATATTTCAGGGCAGATGCCAGTGCTACTATATTCTCATCTGAAAACGCCAAGGCGGCATTGGCCCATCGGGGAACAACCAAACAAGTAAGTCCCTTTTTCACAGTGTACAGAACAGCTCCCTTGAATCTTGAGCCACAGTTGTACCAAGTGTGCGAAGGGAAATCTGCTTCCAAACAGCTTTGTGCCAGCTACCCTGACCCTTCACACTCCAGCTCTATTGAACTTGCATTGGCTGTTGGGAAGCGTAGTGCTGAGTTAAGCCCAACCTTGCTTGGGTTTGCTGGGGCTGCTGCAGAAAGGCTGCCTGTGCCAGGCACAGATTTTGGAGACTTCCTACCCTCAGGGTATGACCAAGGTGAAGCAAACTTTCGGGCATTGCCAGGGGAGCCGAAACAGCCACCTTATGAACGCACTTATGTGTCGACTGCTTCCTTTGCAATGATTCCAAAGGTGACCCCTGTGTCAGTCCGGCTGGGAGAAGCTAGCCACGTCCCCCAAGATGTGCCAGAACCAAGCCAGTTTACCCAAAGAGATGTATTGACGCGGCAGCATATCGATGAAATATCAGACAGGTTCTACAGAACTATTTTTGGGTGTGACGTGGTGCTACTTGAGTCCACCACTGAAGAAGTGGGACCAAAGCCCACAGATGGGCAGCAAGAGCTTGACGACGGCTCCAAGCTCATGTTCTCTGAATTGGGACAGAAAAGGAGGATGTTCATGGCCCCTCCTCCGTACATGGGCGAATCACCAACCAATAGCCCGGATGGTGACATGGATGAAGAAATGCTTGCCATTGCTCAGGCAGCATCTGAGCTTCATGTCGCACCTGTTCAATTGAATCCATTGACTCCTGGTAAACCCAATAACTCTGAATTACAGCAGAACCAACAGAAGATAAATCTAGAGGGAGTCTCTACAACTGGCAATATTCAGATGTCATATGATCCAGCTAGTGAGTATCCAATCTCCCTTGAGGCCCCTCTATTAGATGATCATAAGGCATTGCCAGAAGCAATTATAGGTGACACAGAAAGCAACATGCCAGGTACTATGGTAAGCAAACTAGTGTTACCAGGATCTGTATTACCTGAGAATACAACTGTACCATATTTCCCTGCATCACAAACCAAGTACACATCCTCCTCAACTGAATCCCTGAATTCAGACAATGAATTCCGATCCCTCTCACCTGAGTGTGGTTTTGAATTATTTTCTGAAGTACCAATAATGCTATGCGAGGAACATAGACTATCACCAGCAGAATCGGTCACATTTAAGTCATTATCTCCTGACTCTTCTATACCTGAATATAGTCCCTCAACACCTGACCCATCAATTCTGTTGACTCAATATAGGTCTTTATCACCTGAATCGATAGCATCTGGTACAGAACAAAAGCAACTCTACCCTGACTCACTAAAACCTCAGTGTCTACCCAAGTGTCCTGTACCTCCTGTAATTGAACATGAAATACCTGAAGTGGAAATATTCCCACAGTGTAGAGTCAGTACAGATTCAGCTTTGTCAGAAAAACATTTTAGATCTGTATCACCTTTGTCAGTGACGTTTGACAATGAGTACAGGACATTATCACCTGAATCAATGGCATTTAATCTAGAACATACAAGTAGACCAGTATCCTCAGAATCCGTATTTGAAAGTAGATCAGAGCTTTCAGATTCAGTTATATTGAGAATTGAAGAACGACCATCATCACCAGAATCTCTGTATTCAGTCACAGAAGAGAGACTGCAATCCCTTGAATCTCTCAATGAATACAGACCTCTATCACCTGGGTTTGCATTGCTGAAGACTGGATGTCGGTCATCATCAACTGAATCAACAGGGTCTGTTAATGAATTCAGGTTACTTTTACCTGATTCTCCTGTATATCAGTATAATGTGTCAGTTTTGGATTTTACAAAATCAGAAGCAGGATATAGATCAGCCTCACCTGAGTCACAGTTGTCAGAGAATGATTCAGAATTGTCTCCTGAATCTTTACATCTTGATGATAGACCAGCATCTTCTGAATCAACAGGATCTATTAATGAATTCGGGTTACTCTCACCAGATTCCCCTGTACCTCAGTATAATGTGTCAGTTTTTGATTCTGCAGCATTAGGAGCAGGATATAGATCAGCCTCACCTGAGTCACAGTTGTCAGAGAATGATTCTGAATTGTTTCCTGAATCTTTACATGTTGATGATAGACCAGCATCACCTG
>JAABNX020000017.1:15941308-15964717 GCA_015163995.2 Mormyrus lacerda | reverse complement strand
GATTCCCCTGTACCTCAGTATGATGTTTCAATTTCTGATTGTACAAAATTAGGAACGGGTTATAGATCAGTCTCACCCGAGTCACAGTTGTCAGAGAATGATTCTGAGTTGTCTAATGAATCTTTAAATCCGGATGATAGACCAGCATCACCTGAATCAACAGGATCTATTCATGAGTTCAGGTTACTCTCTGCAGATTCCCCTGTACCTCAATATGATGTGTCAATTTTTGATTCTGCAACATTAGGAGCAGGATACAGATCAGCCTCACCTGAGTCACAGTTGTCAGAAAATGATTCTGAACTGTCTCCTGAATCTTTATGTATTGATGGTAGACCAACATCACCTGAATCAACAGGATCTATCAATGAATTCAGATTACTTTCACCAGATTCCCCTGTACCTCAGTATGATGTTTCAATATCCGATTGTACAAAATTAGGAACGGGTTATAGATCAGTCTCACCTGAATCACATTTGTCAGAGAATGATTCTGAATTGTCTCCTGAATCTTTACATGTTGATGATAGACTAGCATCACCTGAATCAACAGGATCTATTAATGAATTCAGATTACTTTCAGCAGATTCCCCTATACCTCAGTATGATGTTTCAATTTTTGATTGTACAAATTTAGGAACAGGCTATATATCAGCCTCACCTGAATCACAGTTGTCAGAAAATTATTCAGAATTGCCTCCTGAATCTTTATATCCTGATGCTAGACCAGCATCACCTGAATCAATAGGATCTATTAATGGGTTCAGGGTACTCTCAGCAGATTCCCCTATACCTCAGTATGATGTTTCAATTTCCGATTGTACAAAATTAGGAACGGGTTATAGATCAGTCTCACCCGAGTCACAGTTGTCAGAGAATTATTCTGAGTTGTCTAATGAATCTTTAAATCCGGATGATAGACCAGCATCACCTGAATCAACAGGATCTATTTATGAGTTCAGGGTATTCTCACCAGATTCCCCTATACCCCAATATAATGTGTCATTTTTTGATTGTACAAATTTAGGAACAGGTTATAGATCAGCCTCAACTGAGTCACAGTTATCGGAGGCTGGTTCTGAATTGTGTCCTGAATCTTTAAATCCTGATGATAGACCAGCATCTCCTGAATCAACTGGATCTGTTAATGATTTCAAATTGCTCTCACCTGACTCACCTATACCAGAATATAGACCACTAATTTTGGAATCATCGTTTTCAACTACAGAGGACAGATCATCCTCACCTTTATCAATGACATCTGATGTTGAATACGCATTTGAAACCTTATTTGAAACCTCATTTCAAGATCGTCGAGGGCAATCACCTCAACCCAGGAGCTCAGAAACTGGATGTACACTGATATCACCTGAATTAGTCTCCAAAGGTAGATCAGCTCCTAGCTTTGCTCCATCTAATATTTCAGTACCTGAAAACAAAGCATTAATAAGTGAATTTTCTATAGAACCAAAATGTGTATGGTCAACACCAGAGCTGGGTATGCAGGTCTTTGATTACAGACTCACATTCAAGCCAGTGTTATGGAAATTTATTTCCCAGGTATATGACCCTATGTACAAAGGAGAGACTTTCTGGGATAAGCCAGGTGTCTTTGAATACATAGGGGACGCCGAAACAGCTAAACTACCAAGAACACATTCGGCATGGCGAAATACATCTCAAATTCCCAAACAAGATTATGACTTTACGTCTGCAATTCCATCTGACATCACACCCAACTATGAGGTTTTGCTGTGTGAACAAAGCAAAATTCAGGCCACTGAAATGGAGCAGGGGCCGATATCTCTCGAGTGCCTACCAGTGTCATCAAAGCCATCACCTGCATCAACAGCATCGGTTGATGAGTTAAGGTCACTATTGCCTGACTCCCCCTTACCTGAATATGCAACCTCCGAATTTGAGCCATCGATGGTACTGACTGAGGATAGGCCATTGTCACCTGAATCGAAATCTTCGAAAGCTGACTGCTTCCCTGACTGCTCAGTAGCTCAGTATAGAATATCATCGCCTGTACCATGTGTGATAGAGTGTAAAGTTATTGAAGTAATACCACAACATCAAGTCACTGTAGATTCAGTTTTTTTAGAAACAGATTTTAGATCCCCTTCCTCCTTAGTGTCTGATAATGATTACGATGAAGGATCACCTGAATCAGTGGCATTTGACCCAAGCCATAGAGGTAGACCATTATCATTAGAATCAGTCACTGAATATAGACCAATATCTCCTGATTCGCTGATATTAGAAACAGTACAGAGAACATCTTCACCAGAATCTTTGTTTTCAAAAACAGAGGAGAGACAGCTGACCCCAGTTGAATGTCAACAAATTTCAACTCAATCAACCACATCAGAGACAAAACTTAAGCCTGTATCTCCCAAACCAATAGTTTCTCATACCGATTGTATTGCACAGCTATCACCAGATAGTTTACACACCGGGTTGCTTAAGTCACTTCATGCTGAACATGGTACAGTACCACAAGAGGCCACAAAATACTCGACTCACAACTTTCAGATCCCTACAGCAGAATTACAGAAAAGGACGGAATGCAAGGCAGGATCCGTTTCCGAAAAGGTACTTCAAATGAATAAAGTTCAACCAGTGGCAGAGAGACTGGATCATATGCTCTCTGAATATAACGCAGAAAAACAAGACTCTATTTTATGCTCCTCTGTCACAAATGAACCCCCTGCTGATTTTCAAGGCTTATGGATACAGTCATCTAGACAAACATCCATACAAGCACCACCTGCAACTCTGGAATCTGCTGCATCGCTTCACAGGATCCAGCTTGATCAAGAAACATTCAAGTCACCAAGTGTAAAAAGTACATCAACTGAAATTATAACAGCTAATCCTAATTTCGGCCAAATATCTGCAGAGAAAACTCAAACCATAGAGCTATCATATGAGCCTTCTGGTGCTCCAGTTTATACCATGCAACCTGTACTGGAAAAATACTGTTATGGAAGAGTTGTACCTTTGGGAAAAAACACTTTTGGAGACAGGCCTGTTGGAGAGTCACATGAGGTCCAGGATCAAGATGGGAAGCAAGATGATCTGAATACTGATGTTTTAAAGAACCAAGAACCCATAAGAAGGGTAAGATTTTCAGCATGCCTGTGGCTTTTCCAGCTTTTGACACCTGAACACATTCATAAAAGAGAAGAACAAGGATTTGCAGAACTTCAGAATTTCTGGTCTTCTGTTGTCTAATTTTACTACTTTCACTAATATGGTCGATATTTATGGATTCTGTTGTCGGCATGTTGGTTACCCACTAACTAAATTAACAGGGACACAACATTTGAGGTGCTGGGTGTGAATGTTGCTTGAACTATTTTCCAAAATCTGTGGGCAGCCTACTGTCTTCTATAGGGTTATTCCATCTCAATCCATCAGATTTAAGAAAAACTGACCACCTCTGATTTGCCTAAAAAATTCAGGCGGAGGATATTCTTTCTAATAGGAAATTTACGAAATTTCAGGCCAATAATAAATAAATAGGGATCGGGCTCAGGTGTTTTTAAGCTTTTTTGGGGCCTTATTGAGGATCAATTTTAAAACTGCAATATCTAGTAATATACAGTGGTACCTCATAACTCAAACTTAATTTGTTCAGAACTCGGGTTAGAATCCTAAAAAGTTTGAGTTCTGATCGAATTTTCTCCTTAAGAAATTAATTAGTTCCTGGCCCCAAAAATTACACCTAAATATGTTTTCTTTTAGCATTTAAGCACAAAATAAGAAGAGCTTTTTTTTTTTTTAATGGCTTCCAAAACGATATAGCATGTACCCCAACACTATAATCAATAATAATAATCACAACTTTATTGATCCCCGTGGGGAAATTCTTTTTTTATGCCTCCCTCAACTTGCTTGGTAGATCATGACAACTCCAAGCCATGCCCCAACACTGCACCAACACTAGAGTATGTCATGTGGTCCATTGTTTATTTTTATTATTACTTCGTATTCATTAATTTGTACGTAAATCACAGACTTGTAGGTTGTAACATTTGTACAACTATTGCGTAACTTTTTGGTGAGCAATGGCTACCAAAATGATATAAAGTACAGTGTATTACCTGATATTTTCAATAAAAAAGCACAGTCACCAACAATCGATGCTATTACAGACTGAAGCGTTTCCCTTTGTTTCCGCTGAGAGACGTGCCGCGTGACTCATTTCCCCGCACCTACAACTTATCTTAGGTCGGCGTTCACGGTTGGACTTCTGAGATTCAGATCCAGTTCTAGGTAATTTTTTTTCGAACTGGTTGGTTCGACTTTTAAGAAATTTGAGTTCTAATGAGTTCGAGAACTGAGGTACCACTGTACTTGATCTAGGGCTTTTTATTTGCATAGAGTAAATATCTGGTACTACTGTATAATTCTGTGAATAGGGATTTTCTGAAATGTAGTTTAAGCTAGAATGCTGGGTGCTTGAATTTTCTTAAAAAATTCATCTCTGGCAGCAGAAACCATCATTTTAAAGGTAGGGGACTGGTATTTTATGTACATTTTCACATACATAAGATGCAATATAGCCTGAAATAGCCCTATTCAGATCAGTGGTTTTAGATATATAATAGCAGGATATAGATCAGAATAAAAAAACACACATTTTCATTCAAACTGAACATGACACCATGTGCCAAATCCAAATCGACACTTACTGGAAGAGTAAGTTTCTGTTATATTCAAAATTTGTGGTGGTGTTCTCTCTCCTTTCTCCAAAATGATTTTTTAAAGAACTCCTATGTTTGTATACGGTGGCCTTAAAGTGTATAAACCTTATAAAATTCAGTTTTTCCAAGATAGAGAGCATAAATGTCATAAAGTACTTCTCATATACTAGGTAAGTTCAAACATGAAAGGTAACCCAATCATATATTACAGAGATATTGTAACTAACCATATGAATAGACTAGTGGTAGTACCAGGTATTTACCCTATATAATTAGAAGGATCTAGATCAAATATATGATATTGTAGGTGGAGTGACATGGTGGTGCAGTGGTTAGCACTGCTGCCTCACACCTCTGGGACCTGGGTTTGAGTTTCCGCCTGGGTTACATGTGTGTGGAGTTTGCATGTTACTCCGGTTTCCCCCCCACAAGTCCAAAGACATGCTGAGGCTAATTGGAGTTATTAAATAAATAGGAGTTATTAAATAAATATCACGTGTGAGTGAATGGTAACAGTGTGTGAGTGTGCCCTGCGATGGGCTGGCCCCCTGTCCAGGGTTGTTGCAGGTTTAACTGGCCCCTCAATGCTAGAGAAAGGCCCAAAGTGCACTCAGCCCAGTCCCTTAATTTTTCTGTTTGCCAAATCAGTAGAGACCTGAAATATTTTTTTCCTCTTATGCCCCCTCGGAATTTTTAAGGCCATTCTGAGGTGGTCAGGTGGAGGAACCTCAGATGGCCTGACATGGAGTGACTCTATAGATGCCGTCTTGCTTTGTTACTTTCTTTGTTTTCTTTGTTACTTTGATCCTTTCTTACTTTCAGGGATTTCTATGTTAATCTAGCATGTGTCACAACTGTACTGCAAAAGGTCCATATTAGGCATCTTTGTAATGTCTTTACAGGTTCCACCAAAAACAAGCATGGAAAAGCATTTAGCTTCTGAATCGAGAGAAACGACGTGTGATTTTTATAATACTCAAAGTCAAGTTCAGGCTTTCTCTACTCAGTTACCTAGAAACCTTCCGTGTCCAATAAAACAGACTATTTTAGAGTCCACTCTGAGTTTGCCTGGTCAAGAGCATAGAAGTCCTTCTGAATCCCAGTTAAGAATATTAGTTCCCTTTCAGTTCAGTCTCATAGACTCCTTTTCAACATTGAAGACGCACAGAATGATAAGTCCTAATTTAGGGGGATCCAACCTTCCAATCAGTTCAGGCGAGTCTGATTCAGAAAAGGTACCTGCATTTTGTAGATCATCTGGCGAATTAAGATCATTGTCTTCTGGATCCAGTAAGTCTTCCTTTGAATTTGATCTAAAGAAGGGTGATTTACAGTTATCTCCTACTTCTTACCCGTCCCCGAAATTAATTCCTGAATCATATGCAGTGCATTTACTTGAAAAGGATCAAGATCTCCCAATATTGTCTGAAGTATCTGGTGAATCGAAACAAAAACCAGTGTGTGGCTTCCCCCACCAAGTGCACTCGGAAACTGCAGCCGGTGATCTTGTATCCTTTTGGGAATCAGAAAAGTTTAGTTATGAGCACAGATCACTGGACTCTCCCAGTTCACTGGAATGTCCTGAAACTAAAGCCTCCACCAGCACTGTAGAAGAAGAAAGCCTTGCAAGAGAAGCGGATGTGAGTTACGATGGCCTAACTCAGCAAGAGACACCAATCCTCCAACAGAGGCTCAAGGGTTTTTCCACAGAGGAACCCTACCATGACTCAAGCTCGGAGTATTATGACTGTAAGCAGGGCTTGTCAGATTTTTCTGAGCCTGAAGCTGATGAGCTAAGAAGTGTACCAGATTTACCTTACTACATTGAAGAACCAGTCTCCTGCCCTAGCAGTCCTGACTTTGAATACTCAAAAGAAAGCCCAGTGTTACAACTGAAGCCCACACAGAGCTTTAGTCACTTTCACCCAGAAAGCGAAGATTACCAGTTTACCCCCATTGTTTTTGGGCCAGCTGAAGGGGCCTGGAGCCAGGAGGAACATCAGAAGGAGGAGGCCTTGCCTTCTCGTAAGGGCACTGTTTCTGTTGTAGAAGCTCCAGAAGAGCTTCCAGTGAGAGAAAAGTTTCAGTATGAGGATGAAGATGATTTTCTAGGCAGGGTAAGGATTTCAGCATGTTTTTGCGTGCAGTTTAGTGCAGGAGTGGTGCATCCAAGACATTTCCCTAACATCCACACGTGTATTACTCTGTGTTACAGAATTTGTGGGTTTTCTGCATGGATTTTCATCTGAGGCATGGATTCAAAATGGTGTCCTTAACTTCAATACAAGTGTTAAACTAAAATGATAGCTGAAGAGATCGAATGAAGCTGTGTGAGTTTCATTCCTGCAGGATAGACTGCTGTGACGCTCTTCTGGTCCCTTGTGTGAAGTGAAGTGAACTTTAGTTCTGGACGTTTGTGCTGAAGCTTGCAAATGATTTGACTGCTTTTGGATGATTGTGGGTTTAATGCATCACCTACAGTAGGGGTGGCCAATCTTATCTGCAAAGGGCCGGTGTGTATGCAGGTTTTCATTGCAACTCCCTAGTTAGATTATCAATTAGAGGACTGATTGACTGAAGAGTCCTCACACCTGGGTTTGAACAGCTGACCTACAGGTTATCCCAAAAACCTGCATACACACCGGCCCTTTGTGGATAAGACTGCCCACCCCTGACCTACAGTTTTCTTGTTAATTTTTGTTCCTTAAACTGATGCATATTCGCATATCTTCAAAATTACAACAAGGTTTGATTAAGAATCACTGGAAATAAGTGCATGTCCTTTGGACCTGTCAAATGATGAATTTTTGGAATGGTTTTCCATTTGGACTGGGGCCGTGTTTCTTGGCTATAGCCCATGACTGACACCCTACTTCACCATCAGGAAATATCACAGGAACTTGGTGTGCTGTCAGATAGCTCGGAAGAGGAAGTGCTGACCACCAGGGTGGTTCGGCGCAGAGTAATCATTCAGGTACTGGCCAGAGGCCCTCTCCTCATGAGCATGCAGGCTGGATTTTGCCCCCGGAGGAATGTTGTGTCTGCATCTGGGGCATTTTATGCGCAGACTTGGGGGGTGTTCCACAAGGCAAGGTTTCTCAGTTAGATGGTTTAAGCTGTAAGTCATGACTGTCCAATAGGAATTCTCCTTATATGAACGTGACAATCATGACTACTAACTGAAGTTAACCTACCTAGGTGAGCAATCTTGCTTTGTGGAAAACCCCCTGCGATGCTGCTCCCGGATCACTTCCTAAAATGACTTAGCTTCCTATCGCTTCATGATGTTCTTATCTAACCCAGATTTCCACCGAGTGAGGAATTAACACCGTGTTTAACAGTGAATAAATACAGTCCACAAAAATGAGCGGTGTGGTGAAGGCACTGTGGCCGTGTGATTGTCGTGGCTGTTTGATTGGTGCGACTCCCAAACACGGGTGTGCGGAACAAGCCAGAGCACCGTGAATATGTTACAGTGCAAGCTTTTGTTTGGTTTTGATGCATACCGCATCATCCTTTCCTTGCGCAGATTCACCTATGATTGGTCGTCGTGGATCTCGTCCAGATTTTCTATATGCTCGGTCTAATCGCGATGTTCTTTCTAGGGAGACGATGTGCCAGAAATATCAGCAGAGGGAGTAACAGAGGAGCAGTACATCGACGAGCATGGGAACATGGTCACCAAGAAGGTACGCGGCGTCTTTACACTTTCAAAGGATGAATCAGCCTATTGCACTTTTATCAAACTTAACTACGGTTTTGTCACAGAGGTAATTAAATGACCACGGGTGTATTTCGGTTGAATTATTTGCAATATGCAAATCTATTCTTGTTTTTATTCCCCAGGTAAGCAGGAAGATCATCCGGAAGTATGTGTCAGCGGACGGTGTGGAGCGGCAGGAGGTGATAACGCAGGGGTCGCAGGAGGAGCCCATCAGCATCGAGGAAGGACAGGGCTATTCAAAGGTGGTGAAGCGGACTGTGCTGAAAAGCGAAGGAGACCAGACTGAGGTCAGTTGGCCGGAGAACAAATGGATAATGTCTCCGCAGAAGTGTTTTATTGTCAAGTACTTTTACAAACTTTGAATTTACTAAAATAAGATGGGGTATTAGGGCCACATTATGGGGGAAAAGAGCAGATTCCCAGAATAAAGTCATAATTTTAGGCTATGTGTTATTTTAGAGGAGAGGTATCAGAAGTCTACGGACAGCTTCTTCTAGCATGATGGTTCCCAAAGTAGGGGCGTCATATGATGATACGCAGAATATCTCTATAAACGTGAAAAATATCCCATTGCAACCGTTACCGCAAGCAGGCTATCACACCTCCCCTGTCCCTCAGTCAGCAAATTATCCCTTCAGGACTCGATAGCTTGGACTGTAAAAAATGCAAAAGTAATTAGTATAATTGCACTAATATTAACCTAGTGGCAGTCACTAGTTTCTGTCATAGTTATTCTTGGGTCGTGGGCAGACATGTTTGGGAATCTGTGTCCATTTTGTATGGAATGAGCCCAGAAGGCGGTTGGATGTAAGGCATCTATACAGTGTTATCATGTAAGTCCACTCACCTCATACAGATATCACAGTCACAGACAGGTTTCTACTATTTAACTTTCAACTCTTCTCTTGGAAGTTTATTTTGACTTTAACCTCTTTATATTTTCTCCCTTTTAGGTGGCCTTAATACTGTTCTGGCAACAGTTATTATTATTATATGCATATATAAAACAATGTACTTAGTGCAGTTCTTGTACACAGTGCAAGTGTTGGGGGGGGGGTAATATGCTTGGTGTAATTTGTCCATACATGACTAGTGCTGGTACCTCACACTTCTGGCGCTGGGGGGTTCAAAATCGGCCTCTGAAGCCCAAAGATGTGCAGTCAGGGTAGCTGGATAAACATGTGGAAGATCAATGACGTTTAACTCATTTGAGACATTCTAAATAGCAGGTCCTATCAGCTGTTAAACAAGCTCATGTCGCCATGGTTGCCTGCAGCTGAGCCGACTAGGCAAAGAACGGCTGAATGTGACCACGGTATCCTTTAGTTGTCTTCATTGACGGATGAAATGGTGCCCCTTGACCGTACCCAGGTCACCTTCTCCGAGCCCTTGGCACTGGCTGGGGCTACAGCCTCGGAGTTCGAGGCCGAACCCGTGCAGGGCCGAAAGGTCAGCCAGGTGGTGAAGACCACGGTGCTCCAAGGGGAGAGGATGGAGAAGCAGCTGGGGGACCCTACGCTGGCTGCCGGTCTGCCCTCAGCCAAAGACGACTTCGAACAGGTCAGTCAGGCTTGGCGCGCACTGCTGAGGAACCGGCCTCGACATGCTGAGAAGACTCAGCTCCACGCTGTACGGGCGAGGGGCCCAGCAGGGTCTGGGTTCTAGTGTCGGCCCTTGAGCCAGATCCAAATAGCTTTTTATCTGGTTGAAGGTCAAGTCCTTATGGCAATGGAATAATAATAATTATTATCATTATATTTGATTAAATTATTAAAAAAAACAATTAATTCATTAGGAAGGCTCGCAGCTGACAATGCCCGAAGAGCAGAGAGGCTGTCACGCGCAGCTATGTGGAAGTTAGAGCATGTGAAAGTGGCTCTCCTTGTCTCACCACGTGTAGGCTCTGAGTTATGTGGGCAGCTTTGGAAAGATGTACCTCCCACGTTTAGTAGAGCAGGAGATTGTCAAAGACGACGGATCGGTCATCAAAAGGTTTGACGAGCGGCATGTCGGCCTGGACCGGGGACTGGGCGAGGCTGAAGAGCACCGTGTGCCCCCCACCCCACACTAACAGCCCTGCTTTTGCCCCCAGCACCTCAGTCAGGAAGGGAGAGGATTGCCATTTGATGTCCAGTCCTGTGATGCTCAGGGGGGCATTAGGATATGATCCATAAGTACATTGCAGAAACTCTTGAGGGGTTGAGTTATTGTGCAATAAATTGCAGGGATTGGGAGGTCCAGCTGTTCGTTGGTCTTTAGTATTTTCATAGCATCAGTGAGCTGTATTTGTATTGTCTTATATGTGTGTTTTAAGCCTTCTACCAGTAACAAGTGTTAAAACAAGTCAGTGAATCTAGGAAATGATGGAAGGGAAAAGGCACCAGGTTGTCCTCTTCAAGTCTTTAATAGTCTTATCCTGGATCACAAGGCTTCAGTGCATATTTCTCAGATTTAATTGCATCATAAATAGGTGCAGCATTTAGCATGTAGCAGTTGTTGGATCCTCTCACTCTCTTCTTCCTGTCCTTTCCAACATTGGACTAAACTAGGTTGTCTGATAGAGAGATTAGTGCATGTAGCATTAAAAACTGTCTCTGTCTCTTCTCTGTCTGAATAACTGCCCCGTTGGCTTTTCTGAATACCTGTTCCCTGGCACCGATTGGCATTACAGCTGATTATTCTGGCTGTGTCTGTGTGTCTTTGCCACCTCTTGTCTGCTTACCTGTTCAGGTAGCCGTCTCTGTGGTACGCCCCATGCTGATTGTCCCACCCTTTTTTGATTAACAGCCTGTATGTGCTTTCTCCAGGTAGCACCCCCCCCCATCTAAAATAATCATAATTATGAGACCGTTGACCCAGTATTTCTGTAGAGTCCATTCATTAATGATTAGAGGAACCAGACAAGTTCACGTTTTTGCGTTCTCTCTGCACCTGTACCAGGTATTCAGTGTTCCCGATTTGCTGGGAGGAAGCAAAAACGTGGATTGGGATGGGGGTTCCCTGAGGACTGGGTTGGGAAACACTGGTCTAGTGCGTTTTAGCACAGGAACCACGGGCAGCCATGTTTAGAGGTAGTCCTACGCAGCCCCAAGGGCATCCCTCTTTCTGCCCGCGCCAACCCCGCTTGACAGCTTCCTTGTGTCTCTCTCCCCCATCCTGTCCTGCTCCCATGTCCCCTGCACCACCCCCACCCCTGTGGAAGGACCCGGATGCATAAGGCGCACACGCTGAAGAGGACTGTGGTGAGGGACGCCCAGGGCAAGCAGGTCCACCTGGAGCAGCTGGACAGTGTCCCCCAGGCCCTGCAGCCCGGCGAGCTCCAGCGGCACCTGCAGCAGCTGCTCCGCCGCTACTGCACCGACGAGGAGGTGGAGAACGAGCAGGAGGAGGAGGAGCTGAAGGGGGACGATGAGGAGGAGTGATCCTGGCCCTGCCCAGCCGCTCCCCCCCTTCTCATTGTCCCGTAGTGCCCCCCCCCCCAGACTGACTCCACTAACCGCCGTGTGCATCTAGCTGACCCCCTCAGTATCCGCCCGAAGGTAACGGCTCATTTCCCCCCGGCTGACTCATGGACCTTTTCCCTGCTCCTTCAATCTTCATGTTTGAGTTGTCGTGATCTTTTTGTGACCAAAGATAGCTCCTTACTTTGGAAGTTTTTTTTTTTGTTTTTTGTTTTTTTTTTAAAAAACTTTGTTATTTATGTAACTTTTTGGGTTGCAGTGGTTTAAAAAAAAAAAAGCAAGAAAATCATCACCAACAGGGGAAAGGAAAAAAAATAAAATAAATAAAAAACACAACCAGCAAGAGGTTAATCGCCATCCTTACCCACAGGCCTCTTCGCCCAAGGACTTCTTGTAAACAGTGTATATATGAGCTACATGCTTGGATTCACCGGGAAGTTCACTACACTGCCTTCTGTATCTACGCAGCCACACACAAAAAAAGGAGGGGGGGGGGGAAGTACTCATCAATGCTCACCCTTTATTCCTGCAGTCAGAGGTCAGGACCTTGGCATCCCTAACAACCTGCCATGTGCACCAAGCCCCTTTCCAAGCTATCGGATGAGAGGGGTTGTTGCTTTGGTGCGTTTCGTCATTGTGGACCTGTGGTTAGCAGTGGGTAACATCAGTACTCCCGCGCTGACAGAGCCCCACCGCATCCCAGTCCCGGAGGTCCGATTCGTCTTCTCATCGTGGTCCTCTGTGGCTGCCCCTCTGTGGCTGTCTGCATGCTCTCACAGAAGCATGTCCTTTTGTGTGTGATCAGGTTTCGCCTTTGTGGTGGTCTGTGAGCCTGTCCCGTGAGCCCGAAGCCATTTCGCGTCTCTCCGCTTTTGCCGGTGTCCCCATGGCACCGACAGAGAGAGAGAGACGGCTGTATCTCCAGAAGCACTCCTCTTGGTCTGCACCGACAGAGAGACAGACAGACGGCTGTATCTCCAGAAGCACTCCTCTTGGTCTGTAGTCGTAAATCACACTCCCTGTATACTCCTTCGCTTGGTATCAAGTGCAGCTCCTCCATCCTCATGGCTTGTTCGGTTGATTGGTCGCACACAAAACTATGCAGCTTTGAGTCAAAGGTCATTCGTGGAGTAGCCCGTGGAGTTTGTAGCAAGCGGAGCGGGAGGCGAAGCAGTCAACAACATTCCTGACTTTGCAGGAGCCAAGTTCATCATATGAGCCAATGTCATGACTCTCCTTCACAGACGTGATCAGATCCTGGCCTCTTCTCGATCTGAAACAGTGGCTTTTCTACGTCTTTAACGCGTGAATAGTACTGATGTTGCCATTGCACAACAGCATGACAGATCGATTTTTACCAGCCTCATAACTATGCGTTTTAGATTTGCCGTCTTTCTAGAAATATCTTAACTGTGCTGCCACCCCTAGAATAGCTGCAAAATTTGTGCTTGAATTTGTACAAAATCACATAGTTAGAGCAATTTTAGTGGCCTGACATGCAACATACCGACTGACTGGCAACGCACTACATATTGAGTGTAATGGCTTGTAACGCGACACCTGAGCTTCGACTCCAGAGAAAGGAAGGACAGTATTCTGGCAGATAAGCCAAATCCTGTGATCACTTCCAATTCGTTCCCATATTGTAATAGCATTTCAATTGGCAGGCTTCACTTTGCCCTATAATCTTAGTAACTAATTGAAATTATCTTGGAAGCTATTTTACCAAAGGCAATATTCCTCATTCTCTTTGACAGGACGCAGCTCACGTGATGAACTTTGCTCAAGCAACGTCATTCCTGCCTTGAGAAGTGTATACGTTTGACAGCAGAAATGCCAAATCCACTGTTCTGCACTGTGTCAATCAGAGAAAGGGTTCTGCTGTGACCATTTGATGTGCCCACTGTTCATCTGACAGGAGGTGCAGGGTTAGTGCTGAGGGCCACCTGACTGCCAAGGGAGGACTGGAAATTTCCTGGGGGAGAGGGGTGAGGGGTGGGGGGGGAGGGGTTTCCAAGCAGACTGCGACCATAGTGAATGAGTGTGTGGGTGTGGTGTGGGCAAGGTGCACAGTGTCTGTGGTGTGCTGACTATATATCCATGTAATGATATTATGGTTTTATTTCCCCACATAACTGTTTAAGTGTAATCAACCAAGCCACTGAGAGGTGTCCGCAGTTGATGAATGAGCATCTTGTTTCTATGGTGTAAACTATATCCACAACAACTATTTATGAGGGCATGTATTAGTAATTCAACAGAACATGTAAACCACTAACAAGGCATAGTCACTGCAGACTGAATAAAGTGTTGTATGTAAAACAAAGGCCCCGTCTCCTCTTTCTGTAGCAGGTTTTTGTCAACTCTAGCACCCCGGAATGGCAGCCATCCCTCGTGTACCCACTGAAGAATCCATCTCACAGAATGACACCGACACACACTCAGTCACCCCAAACAATGGACAGAGACTTTCACATATAACATATGATTTGAAGTCTTTAATGTCAATCATGGCACATGGGACACTGCATTACATATGAAACCAACATAAAATGTCAAACCGCACAAAAGAAAAAAGCCCATGAAGATGTCTCACCCTCTCCGGAAAACAGCCGATTTATGGTAGCATGGCTCAAACTGAAATTTACTAAAACAGTCAGCAGATGGCGCTACAGTCACAAGCAAACGCACACTGATGACAACGTTCCCATTCACTCGCTGCTCAGGGACGAACTGAGCAGCAAAATAACCTAAAACGAGTTGAGCAGAAGTCACTTTATTTCTCCCTTTTAAATGTCAACCAGTTCTTGAGCAGAAATGGCCAGAGATATGTACAGTGTCCCATAATGCAAGAAAAAAAACCAGCAGGAAGAGGAAAGAAAGCTGAACGACACCGTCACTACAACCTCTGCGCAAGACCTACTCCACTCCATACATCTCATATATACATATACAGATGATAGATATATAAAAATATCACCTCATACATAGTAAAATGCCATCTATATGTCTCCTAACCACATCATTTATGCCATTTACAGGAAAATCCCTCTCCATAGATTTGTTGGCAAATGACATGGCTGTACTCTATGTAGTCTAACTAAACTGTGGGGGGAACAAATTTAAACAGAAAACATTTAAACAGTTATTCACACTGAACTATTTAACCATAATCCACCCCAACCCCAATAAAAACATCAAAGCCTTGAGTATTAGTCTTAAAATGAGTAACTAACACAGAGGTCCAATTCATGTGCAGGATAATCAGACACTGTGGTTACAGCGACTGGGAAGTTAAGGGCGTCATGCACCAGACAGTTATATAACCCAGGAAAATGTCCATCGATACCAAAGACCCAAAGGAAACCCAGGATCACGCAGGGTAACCTACTGGTTACACGTTAGGCTTATAAACGGGATGGAGAAAAATACAACAGAATTTCACAAGAATAAGATCACAGATGGCATTGATACAGCTCTATGTTCCCAGTGGCCTTAGGAGTATATGCTTACACATAGGCATTACGTTCTATAATCAGTACAGGCTGTGTGATAGGCAAACAGCATAGCAAAATAATAAAATTAAAATTAAAAAAAAAAAAAAAACACATTTTCCCTTTTCTTGACATTACAAATTCTTAATAATCCAGGTAAACTTGATAAACCAGTTTAGAGCAGCCAGACGATATGGATGGAGTCCACGTAAAAAAATGTCAAAAGACAGGCAGATATCGAATACCTCAAGCACAAAGTCTGCACGGCACCAGAACGAAAGCAAGCTCACCTTTATTACAACTATAATGGAAATTAAACGACTTCACACAAAACCGCAGAACAGAAACCGACACGTGTGAGAACCTGCGATTTCTCATGCCTACATTATTGCCCAACACCTGTCGTCTTAACTTGGACTCAGCTTGACACAGACCAGCTAAATAAATGTACCGAATCGACATTTGTTATTCTGATCCAGTAAGCATGTGCTGCTGACCGCCCCTGATGGGCCCAGTATCCGAACTTTCCCCGCAATGGCATAGGGGCGGCTCTGGACTTCCATACCAGTGGTGTTTCACAGGCCTAACTTGGACACCGATCCATTTCACCAGGTTAGTGAAGGGCAGGCCAGATGTTTAACAATCAATCAAGACACTCTACAGAACTGCTTCAGTAACTCTACAAGGTGTACATTTCCATGTAAATCGCTTAAAAAATGTTTTACTCAAGATTTACAATCATAAGACATTAAAAAAAAAAAAAAAAAAATTGTCTGACAAATGTCCCATTATGATTAAGCGCTACGCACATCAACCTAGGTGATTAAAAACAAAACGTTCTAATAATAAAGTAAAATAAAAAAAAAAAAAAAGGTGTCTCAATTACCGGCCTGGATCTCATCCAGTATATAAGGTGTAAACACTCGAGGGTCACGGCAGAGTGATGGCGGGGGTGGGGACAGGGGGCTGGGCGTGGCACACACCAGGCCAGAGGATGGGGGGGGGGGCAGCTGGCGGCCTTCAGAGCTGGACGAGGTATCAACTGTGAGAAAGAGAGAGAAGGTGTGAGTGTAGACTCTGTGGCTTTATAACCACCACACACACAAACATTTTAAATCTGGGAGTTGCTTTCCTGCGTGAGATTAAGTATAAGGACAAATAAACATGTAGAGAATCAGGATCCTAGAGCCCTCATAGGAGCATTACTTACACAAAAAAGTTCTGAGGGCAGAATGAAGAGACTGCATCAGAGGGAAAACCAATCAGATTATACAGGAGGTGGGTCCAAGAAACTAGAGGAAGCGGGACCAGCCAATCACGTGTCTCAGTCCCGATTCTTCTAGTTGCTTGGACCCACTTCCTCTACAATCTGATTGGTTATTTCTCTAAATCAATAATTTTTCCATTCTGTCATTCTGTCCATTTTTGTGCAAGTAAAACTCCCACAACATCCCGAGCACCACGACAGCGGGCAGACAGGGCACCCTCACCTTACTTGGAGGGCACGGTGGGCGAGCCAGAGCGATGGAAGTGGATGTTCTGCCACTTGCCGTCCCGGCGGTGCCACACACGCGTCTCCTCTGACTGCATGGTACGCGGCATGGTGTTGCCATCCATGTACTGTGTCAGACGGATGTAGGCGATACAGGCCGCATCCTCGCCAATCAGGTGCACGTGCGGGTTCAGCAGGATGGTGTGGATGGGCTTGTTCCCCTTGGACAGTGCTGGGGGGGTATGGGGGTTAGCCACAGTGAGCTCAGTGGGCATTTTATCCCATCAAACAGCCAACCGACCACGGCGCTGGCGATGCAGGAGCCTCACCGTTCTCAAAGTAGAACCTGTGGAAGTCTGTGCCCTCCACCAGATTGCCCAAGGCCTCGGGCTCGAAAGATGTAAGTCCTGGATCACAGATCTTGCTGCAGGGCAGACAGTGAACTTCATCACTGCTCAGTACACAAAAACGGTCAATCCTGAATGCTAACATCCCATACCGTCTACAACCATTGAGCGGTCACACTGCGGGAAATGAGGCAGGCGGAGGAGCACATCTACTCTGCAGGTCAGGGGTCACTAGTTAGTTGGCAAACTCAAAGGAGGGGCCCTGGCAGGGTCTGCGAGGCAGAAGAGACACTCACGTGTAGGCTTCAAAGTCCCCATTGTTGATGGCCTCTATCAACTGCTCCGTAACCTTGATGATCTCCTGCTTGCGGGCTGCAGGGAACAGGGGGAGACCTGTTACATGGGGTCTGCACATGTGACGCCCAGCTCAGTAACCTGCCACTAACAGATCCTACAGTCGAGCTCAATGTTGGGTTTGGGGGGGGGGGGGGGGTAGGAGGTGCACTTTGACCAGGGGTAGAATACCAACAAAAAAACAACAGCCCTAATTGGGGGTGGTCCCAATTAGATCATTTGTCCCTGGGGTTGTTGGGGGGGGGTGGGGGTCCCCCAATGGGACATTGTTGACCATCACTCATTACACATGATGGCCAGTCCGTGTTTGACTTTAACTAAAGCAAATGTGCAAGTGCTGTGTATTAGATACGTTTAACATTAAAGAATAGATTACAGATATCAACTAAGGCATGAACGGTTTTAGCCCCAGTTCTTGGAACGGTGACTGACCGGCTAGCCGCTATTCCTCACTATCTGACGGCTCCTACAAATGACAACTACGTTTATGAACCTTGTATCGTGTACAGTGGCCTGGCATGCTTGGAAATATCCATGCAGTGAAACCCACAGATTACAGGTTGTGCTCAAACTCATGCCATTAGCTTAATTTCAAGATTTAGATTAAATGAGTGAAATCTATACGACGGGTCTGACACTGAGGGTCTCTGCAGTGATCACACAGTAATGCACAGTGTGGATTATCAGCACTGCTGCACTGTATAGACAGATTAATAAACGGGATCAGCCGTCAGGGAGCGGCTTCCAGACCTCCGGAGGGAAGCCTTCACAGGCTGGGAGAGTAGGCTGTCACCTTGTAAAGTGGGGGGGGGGAGAAATCACGCTGTTGTCTCCGGCCAGCCAGATCCCCCCCACAAGGCTTGAGAGACTAGGTTGAGAGGATGACGAAGAGCCCGACTCTCACTCCGCCAGGCTGGGCCAGGAGTCAGACGCATGACACGCCGAGGGAGGGCGATACTTCACGCAACACCAACATCCCCACTGGACGTCGGCTCTTCTGGGTGAGCAGTGTGGCTCGACTTGGAAAGGAGTGTGTGAACAAGCTCACTGCACCGTATGGAGGAAATGCCCCAGTGCATTCTGGGACGGCGCAGGGACTTGCTGCCACTCTGACAGGAGCAGCTGATATTAGGGTCCAGGATGTGTTCGAAGGTATCGGCTGCTCTTTCGCGGCCCTGTGGCCTGGGAGACAGTCATGCTGTAGGGACCCAATTCCAGCTCAGAAAATCTCAACCGTTTTCTTTCACCATTTAAGGGGCTCATGGAACCTATTAAACCTGTAAAAGTGTGTCATTAGCCCACAACATCTGGCTTTTTTAAATGACACAATTCAAATCACCTGACCTCGACTTCATTATCTTTATCTCTAATCTAATTATACTGACCCAATTTATCTAGTTTTAACCCAGTTCTGACATGTGGAGCCCCCATCTCCACAAATCAGCCCCAGAACGAAGAGGACTGGTTCAGCATCAGCTACACGCCTCCCCGGGACAGCTGGGGGTCCAGCCACACCGATCATTCATTACAGGCAACCTGCAACAGCCTTTATGAGGAGGGCAACTCCACAGCTGGCCCAGGAGCACAGCAAACCAGGGCGGTAAGAAACAGGCAGCTTTCTGCACCACAGCACAGTGCTGGAATGAGGTCAGCAAAGCAGAACCAGTGTATTTATATAGGGCTTTAAGAAGTATGTTACAGGTCTCCTTTCAATTTAGGGACGCACACACACATATAATGTAATTAATGTAACTAGACGCCCAGGTCTATGGACTGATGGTTACTGAAATGAGGAATGGACCTTCTATGTACTGATGGTGCATACAAGATTGGATTTTTCATCTTTAAATTATAAAGAAAAACCTTAAAACACAGACTTAAATAAGATTACATACAAAATTATAAAATTATAAAACAAAGTGCTTCATTGGCTTTAGCAAAAAAAAAAAAATAATAAAATAATAAAAATAAATAAAAACCAGAACTGCCTCTGGTTTAGCACCATTAAAAACATCCTACAGAGTACTGACTGGAAGATACAATGCCAAATAGCGTCAAAGGAGCAGCACATTAAAATGCACTTACGCAACAAAGAACTCTGACACATGGAGTGCAGGAGGATATAAAACTGTCTGGAAGCCTGCTACGTTCCAACAGAGAAGGTGTGTACAGTACAGCCGCTCACCCGGCGGCCATTTAAAAATACGACTAGTAAAATATATATAATAATGACCACTTCATGAAAAACTAAAAGGCTGAAATGGCAAGCGCAGTTGTGGTCACACCTATGCTAAAATGAACATTTCTCTTAAAGGACCTGATCACTGGAAGGGAACTAGGTTGCTAAACAATGAGGGTGTAGACTGAAGTGAGCCGAGTGCCTCGGGACCCTCAGCTGATCTCAGGAGAACCATACAGGAGGCCTCAAAGATCACGAACCTCACAAACACTACACAAAAATTGCCATGCATCGACTTGAAAGTGCATGTGCACACAGGGGAGGAAAACCGTGTCACAAGGAGGATGTGCACTGTAGTGTTACAGACCAAGGCAGTGTTTACTGGTGGTCTTAGTAGACAATTCGACCAAAGCAATGTACAAGTGAGGCAGATACCACATCACGTCGCATACACGCTATCCAGGAAATGACAGGCATAGCTGTGGAGTTAAAAGGACAAGGCTGCTTGCTCTCTGTTAGATGGAACACGGCAGTCTATTTAATGGCCTCCAGGGGGCACCGGTATGCTGTAATTATGACAGCCTAGTGAAAAAGAAGCGATTACACTTGAGCGAATAGGGATCCCCATGAAGCCAGCTATCAAAGTCAACACTGCAGTGTCCTTAATGACCACAGTGGTAAAATGTGAACCAAGATGGAAGCGGGGAGGTATACTGTAGGCATGGCCGAGGGGAGCGTCGCACTGTTAAGGTAAACCGAGTGAATATTTCCAAAATAAACGAAGGTCAGAGGACAGGACAGGACAGGACACTGTGGGTTAGAGCAGCAGCAGGCATGTGAACATAAGGGAAGGGCGATTATGTAAAAGGGCAGCAACCAGTGAATAGAATGAGAAATCATCTTTCCAAGTGCATGAACTAATATGAAGGTAATTAACAAAAACCACTAGTTAAGTGTAATTGCCGGAAAGAAACCCTTCGAGGGCAGAGAAGGTCGACCGGACGGGTGATGCTGCTGTAATACTATTCTAATGTTATTGTAACCAAAACCAGCTTGTTCACAGGACACTGCAGGGGAGCTGTACAGTGTGCAGCATTCAAACATTACGGGTAGCTGCTGAAGCCAGGCTACCAGCAGGGGTCAGCAGAGCAGAGTACTGGGGGCAGGAGCAGAGCATCACCTTTCACGTCCTCGTCCTCGATGGTGGTGTTGGCGCTCTCCGAGGACTCCTGGGGACAGGAGAGGGGAGGAGATAGACAGTCAGGGATCAGTCCATGGCTAGAGGCGTGATGTTCCATGAGTGAGCAGGAGCCCCATACCGCTACTCGTCAGCAGACCCAGCAGCCCCTCCTCCGCCTCTACCCAGGAGGCAGCGTGGTGTTCCCTGGGAATACCCCACCCCAGATCCCGCTTGTGCGTGCGCGCATCTCCAGACCGATGAGATGCTTTCCGCACTCCGCTGGGCAATCGTGCCGGGAAAGCGGACACCTGTACGTATGCCAATGTGTCGCACGCGGGCCGTTAAAGAGAGGCCTTACCGGCCACGTTTCACATCCCAGCTCCGGCTGTTAGACAGCATCCCACCTGGACTTCATCGCGAAGCTGAGAAATGTTACTATAATCCTGCAGGCATGTCGCTCTGGTAACATTACAGCGGTAACATCACAGCCACTATGAGGATGAAGTTTAACAGGGAGACCAAACCAGCCATGAGAAGCCAAGGGCGTAGAGGACACTTAACACAACCATCACCATGTGACTCCACCCATCCAAGGAACAGGTCGGCATCTGAAGGAGAGACTCACTCCGCGAGTGCACAGGGCGACCGCGTGTGTGTGCACGCACTCAATCACACTCGCGTTTACCACACTTCAAGTGAGCAGATACTCTCCTAGCACTGACACACACACACACACACACTCATCTCCGAATACCTTGTTTCCATCAGCTGGGTTGTGGATTACAGTAGTTTGAGGTTCCTGACCGGGTGGAGGGAGGGAGAGATAAACAAGGGTGAGACAGAGAACACTATCCAGCAGGCAGAGGTGGGAGGTAGGCCGGCACGGGTGTGGGGGAGAGAGAGACAGGCATAGGCTGACAGCAACCAGAGAGCGAGGGAAGGGAAAAGCTTCCTGTCATGACACAGCATGGGCTGTAAATGGGCTGAGAGGGGCGTGGTCACCAGGCGGCGTGGTCACCATGCAGGTTCAGGGAGGTCAGGCAGCGCAGAGCCTGAGCTACAGAGTATGTCAGTCACATCACAGTGAAGATGGAGGTGATCTCCGATCCAGGCACGTGTATCTGAGGGAGTGAACTCAAGCTCACAAAAGGCATGCAGACCAGCACAAAAAGTAAAGGACACAGGAGTGAGACTAATGGAAGGGGTACATCCAGAGAAAGCAGAGACATGCAGGGGGTGGGGGGCGTGTACCAGAGCAGGAGTCGGGACAGGCTCTTTGGAGCTGGTTACTACGTTGGCTTTGTTGTTAATCTGCAGGTGTGCACAGAAGAGAAAGAGAAAGACCTTAGAGTTCAGGAACCAGGAGCGAGGAGGGAGTGAGGAGGGAGTGAGGAGTTCACAGGGTTCCCAAAGCTGCAGGAGGAAAGCATTAGTACGACCGCAGCCCACGGCACCCCGAGGCACCAGTCTAAGGCTGGGGGGGGGGGGGGGGGACCCGCAGAGGGACTCCTCGGCCTCATCCCAGCAGTCCAGCATGAGGGTGGATCCGGACAGGCCCCGCTGCTGGCGAGGGAGAGCAGGGCAGCCTGGCGCGCCCCACTTGGGGCAGAAGTCACAGCATACCTCACACCACTCACCCCGAAGAGTGAAACCCAATCCCACAGACCCAGTGGTTTTGGGAGCGACTCCTTTGAGAAGCTGCCCTGCTTCTCTTCAGGATTAATGCCGCAGTGATACCGTGCCTTTAAAAAAGCTTGTTCCTTCTAACCTGATTAGCTGGTTGTGCCCCAGGACGCGCGTCCCCAGGGGCTGCGTCCCATAGGGAACTTCAAAAATTACCTTCCCAATTAATCAGACCTAATTCACAGCCTACGCACAATGGAACACGTTGTGTGTGCAAAGGCATGCTTGCAACTCGGGCCCGAGTCTGGACAGCACCATCAGCAGCAGCCAGGATACAGTCGTGGATGTGGATCGGTACTGGGAGGGACACCTTGCCACAGAGGGTGACACTGGTATGAGCAATGAAGATGAGCAAAGAAATGACGGGGCAGCAGCAAGGACGGCAAAAATTACTGGGAAAATAGCTTAAATCACAAAAAGCTCTCACAGATTTGAGGAGATACCCACAGATTTTGACGAGTATCCTTCCTGAAACCTTCCATGTGGGGACTGTAACCCAGCAACAGTAAATAAACAGTAACGAAGGTGAGCGGGGATGAGAGAATCTTCTGGAAGGGCAACAGGAAAGGAAACCCAGGCCGTCAGTGGCTGCGTGACTGAATCGATCTGCTTGGTTTTGAGAAACTGGGCCACATCCTAGATGGGGGGGGGGGATGCTGTTCCATTAAATACTGCTCTGTGCAGTGATTAGGGCTGGTGACCAGGACAGGGGGGAGGGGCGTTTCAAACAGGCATGCACCTTTACAGGAAAGGCAGGATGCCAAGGCCCCCACTACGGGT
>JAABNX020000017.1:15916072-15932594 GCA_015163995.2 Mormyrus lacerda | reverse complement strand
CCCCCCCCCCCCCCCCCCCCCCCCCCCCCCCCCCCCCCCCCCCCCCCCCCCCCCCCCCCCCCCCCCCCCCCGTACAGGGTGTGCCAGTTACCATGCCGATGCCAGCACCTGCCCCCGGTCTCAAAACAGAAGTGGTGTTCGCTCCAGGAGCGGCAGCGAGCTCGGCCCGCGGGGGTAGGCGGTGGGGGCGAGGAAGCTGGGTGAGGAAGGCAGCTCCAGGGGGGGGTTTACATGTTCTAAGCCCCTCCTCTGCCTCAGAATCGCCTCCCACCCACGGCACCCGAAACCCCACCCCTGGAGACCGCTCTCGCATCAGGTGGACCGGCCGGATGTCACATGCATGTCACTTGGGCTACAAAGAGGGAGGGAGAGGTGAAGACACTCCCCCCCACCCTCTCTGGGGTAGGTGGGTGGGTGTTAAATCAGATCTATGCATGTATACTGACCTTCAGGTCCCTGTGTACTATGCCATTTAGGTGACAATGATTAACACTTTCTAGTATCTGCTGAATACAGTGACTGGAAGAGACAGAGCGAGAGGCAGGGGAGAGAACAATTCAGAGGTACAGCAAAAACGAATGAACATACTGGCGGGCAGTGGAAGAAAAAAAAAAAAAAAAAAAAAAAAAAAAAAAAAAAAAACACACACACAGCCAGATTCAACAGCAGCTGGAATACAGTGAGCGGAAGAGAGAGAGAACAATTCAGGTACAGCAGAGACGGAAAAATATACACAAAACACAGGTGCCGAATTCATCCAGGGAGCCTCAAACAGACACAGAGCCGTGTCTGGCGGCTTTAACAGGGCAGACGATTTCATTCAGTAACAGCAAAAAAAAAAAAACAAGGATGGGTATCGCTGTGGTTATCCTGCAGAGATCATGCGGCAGAGGCGGCGCATCCTAACGACGGGCTGCGGCAGGCTGAGGGCCACCAGCCCAGGAGCAGGTAATGCCACCTGCCACTCTGCCCCTATTTCGTGCTGCAGCACTGACACGCCGCACGGCAGTACAGCCTGGCTCCTGGGAGTGATGTCCCAATCATAGCATTCAGGGTCTGCGAGTGCCCCCGAAAACAGACATGAAAACAAGGAATACCTAAAAGCACAGATGCTACTGGATTCGCTTAAATCCGACAAAGGTAAACTTAAAACATTATCTGCACCTTCTTAATGAATCCATTATGCGTCCATAAAACATTTATAAGCAGCATGTGATCATGCTAACATACCTTAACAGCTTTAATACACATGAATAGCAAATAATTTTATAGTCATATAATGCTTATTAATCTATATAAAGTTACGATACGTTCGGATGCTCACATACTGCTTATACAAGTTGAATGAATGCATAATTAACTGCACCTTCATAATGCATTCATATAAAGTGTTGCCAAATATTTTATAGGGTAACGCTTTACATTAACTGCACCTTCATGATGCTTTTATATTGCATTCATGGAACATTCAGTGCACCTACATAATGCATTCATAGGACATTTATAAGCAGCATGCAAGTACACCTTAACATCTTAATATCCCTTAACAACTTTAAATATACATTAATAACAAACATTACATGATTATACAATTACAATGCTAGTTATATAATGTTTGTTATTAATGTATATTTAAAGCTGTTAAGGGATGTTAAGATGTTAAGGTGTACTTGCATGCTGCTTATAAATGTTCTATGAATGCATTATGAAGGTGCACTTAATGCAAAGCGTTACCTTTTATAGAAACTGATTTAGGAATCAAAAAAACTGCAAGTTCAAGAGCGGGGGAAGTTACTCTACAGTTATAAGTCTGTAAGATTACCTGCTTTGAAACAAGAGGAGGACATGTACATAATGGTTTTACGGCAAGCATTAGGTGTTCTGTCCAAGGGACACTTACTGCACATTGTAAAAGTAAACCTCTGCTCTGGGTCTTACATGTCAGAGAGAGAAGCTGGAGGGAGCTATTTTTAGCAGCTCAGACATTACTCTGGGTTCCACAAACAAAACTCAGCTGCAGTCACGATACCTTCCGAATACCCATCACCATTACAACGTTACAAGCCAAAAAGGTACAGTTCAAAATGTACAGCTGCAAAAACATTAAAACGCAGAAAGCAACAAGCAGAGTGACAGACATTTTAGTAACCATCTGAAGATCAAAAAGCAGAGAATATTGAGCAGATTAAAAGCGTTCCAGAAAGTCACGTGCGTCAGACTCGTGGATGAACATTCAATGAGCTCACAACAAACAAGATAATAATATTACACAGAATATTACAGATGTGACCCATCTGTGAGAAACTGGCTGGAGTTTAATACTGCTACCTGTGCCCTAACCTAGTGCTGCGTGTGTCATAGGCGTGTCCTCTGTACCCCTCGAACATGTAACTGTTCACACACTTCGTCAAGCTTGTGGAGATAGACTGCGCTTCCGCTAGGCTGGGTGTTTCTAGCATTGGGGCTAAGGGAACACCTGGAAAGTCTACAGAAACATTTAGTGGCAAGTACTGCGGTCTCGGGGGCAGCAGGTCACAGCCAGCACACCTCCATGGGCTTTGTTAGGGGCTGAAATTAGCATGTCCAAAAAAAACACAGGAGGAAGCTGCAGGGGAAACCGCAGGCCCGAAGCAGAGCGGTACTGACCTGGCGTCCGCTTCGCTGTAGTACTCCCGGGCCACAATGTCCTCGAACAGCTCCCCTCCAGTGACCCTGGGACAGGAGAGGGAAGGGAAGGAGCACAGTTACCCTTGGCTACAAACATCAAAATCTACAGAGTGCCACTTCAGGAGAGGGACAACTGGCACTCATACTTCGTTGACTTGATGACACATGGCTGGAAACGCTTTGGCCAAGTATGACGGTTATGCTGGTAACCCACGACTCAAAACTTACACGTTACAAACATCAGCTGGGGAAACACATTCGACAACCAAGAAAAACAAGCCCAGGAGGAGGTGGTTTATGTCCAACTGCCAGGTGCCCTTGAAGGCCAAAGCATTCCCCTCCAGCATATCCAGAGACATGGCTATTACCACGTGCCTATAGCTCTCCGGCAACCCTTATTATTCTTGGAGACCCAGGAATGGGAAAAAAAAATTATGTCTAGTTATTTCGGTCCTGGCTTAAGTGCCTCCATTAGCTAACAGTTAGCCTTTGTTGATGGCGCTACAATCTACCGTCTATGGGGGATCACAGCCCTCCCCTCAGGGCCACTGCAGACTGAGTCAGCGCTACCTGGCCAGTACTCTGGGTTTCTGCAAACAAACATTGCCATTTAAGTGCCCAACTCTGCAGTGACTCACTCAGCCTACCTGTTCTGACAGCACATCCATCTATACATCAAAAGCAGCATATTTATAGAAGGATGTCACCCTTCCAAATGAATGACAGTGGACCTTGCAGCTATTTTCCCCGGAGTTCCCCATGACTCAGTCCTCGGTCCAGTTATTTTGCATTCACCTACAAGATAGGGGATGCATGACATTATCCAATGTACTGTAGCACAGAGCTGGACAGCTCATGGCAGCGCGGCCATTCCCAGACACAGATATCAGCTCTAATATTCCGACTGAATACACCAAATTGTGCAACATGTTAAGCTACAGAGCCACAAGATAAAACAGGCTATTTTTATCTGCTGATCACAGGGGAAAGCTTGATTTACAGGCTGGCTTTGCCTGTTCTTTCTCAGAATTATTCCTGGTGGCTTTATGTGGGTGAATGAAGCAAAAGCTTCCCGATTTGCCTTTGGGGGAGGAGGGGGGGGCGGGGGTTGAAGACAGCATGATATTAAAGACTGTGATTAAAATAAATTGGACCTGATGTCTATTCCAACAGCCAAGCAAGAGACAAGCTGGAATTAAGCCCTGTGCTCAGGGAGGTGCAAGGGGGGACACTGAGGCAGATTCTTTTTTAAGCAATATCGATCTCTGCATAGCAGCTGATGGTCTTCCCAAAACTGCAGTCACACTATAGGCCGAGGCTGCCAGCCAGAACCCGAAAAGAAACCAGATACCGACGGATAATTCCGGAAGAAGCAGAGAACGAGCGCAAAACTGGAGAGCTTTGTTTAATGTAACCTGAAATGTCATTGTATGGTTACTAATGAAACACTCCTTAGTAACTGACAGCATTCCCATTACCAGACTGACAGTGATCGGGGCCAATGAGGAGAGACCAGCGCACAATCAAGGCAAGGAGACGTTTGGGAGAGATCCAGATGGGGAGACCTGTAATCTGTTACCACCAGGGTACAGGTTAAAATGCTGGGGAGAGGGGCCTGCAGCTTGTTTCAGACCACCAGAAGATGAGGTAGCGGGAGGACCAGAGGCCTGTAGTTTTGATGTGTACTTTGGAGCCTTCAAACCAGGCCAGGTGCATCTCACAGGCTGAATGACATCGTCAGAAATGGCAGAAGGCCAGCCATGACCGTCATTAAACCTTAATTATAAAGAAACAGAAAAAGACTGATCAGGTTATCAGCACACAGATTCGTTACCAGGTAGAGACGCCTCTTTTGTTGGCAAACTGACAGATTGCGTACGAGAGGTCACCAACTACGCACGTGTCGTCAAAATGCATTTTAATTTATTCATGGAGCAGGTGGTGAAACTGCAGCGACGGAGAGGAGGGGGGCGGGAGCTTTCCCTGCGACAAGTGGGCATCACATCTGCTGCAGAACCTAGACAGCCCCACACAGCACACCGCTGTGAACTGGCACATTACCACTTTAGCGGAATACCAGGTGCTTCATTTTAACTAAGCCCCTTTTGCTGGCTGAAACAGTAGTGGGACACCTTCAGAGATGAGGATTAAGACTCACTGAAACTGGCCATCGTTCTTCATCATTCTTCTCCATCACAGGGAGAGGAAGACTGACGACAGCCTTTTCCTACCACCATTTACACTAATTGGGCAATTCAAGTGAAACCATGTTCAAGGATACGGCTGAAGGGGGCTCCTGTGACTCAAACCAGCAACCACCTGGCACATCTTAACCCCAAACCAGTCTGTACCACTCTTCCTCCCAAACCCTCCATAAAGCAGGTATAAAGCATAAAGCAGACAGGTACTCATTAGGACAGAGTACGGACATTACTCCTGGAGCCCGGCGTTGCGAGTTGCGACCAAACAGCCCGCTAGGGTCTGAACCCAGATGGGTTCATCCTCCAGTTACTGGGCTTTGAATGACCTGGAAGGAGCAGCTGAAGGGCACCAACAAGCATTTCCTGCCAAATGCGTCCTGAAGTTGCGGCCCGTCCCGTTTCGCCACTTCCATTGTGTTTCACGCAGGGTTAAACCCGACCTGAAGCACAGCCGGCTTCCTGTGATCCGGCTCTGGGGGTATTAGATGAATGAGGCTACACTAAGCACGGAAAAATGATTAGGGCTGTTTATCCGTGACGCGCCTTCTCACTTCCCACTGTTCATCGCCTCCCAAGCGCCGGCGGGCACGGCGTGAAGGGCCACTGGAGTGTGGCCAGGAGCGTCCCGCAGGCCTTCCCACAGGATGGACGCACTCGGGTTTCACCTTAACACAGAGCCAGCAGCCGCCCCGAAAGCCTCGCCCCAAATCCAGTCAGGGCCGACTGCCGAGAAGCCCTGCTCACAAACACCACCATGTTTACTGATCTCACCCTCATCTCACCACGGCATTACTTTGGCATTGCTATGACATTACACAGGGTTACATTATGTAAAATTTGCAGAAGTTTTCATGAGACAGATTTTTAAATCCATTTACATTTTTACTACAAAAAGTATTATCATTTATTTAATAGTTATCAAACACAAACCAGAAGGTAAAGATGTGCTTGATGAAAAAGGTTACACAATATTATATTACATTTTATATATACACACAGTAAAATCTCATTATAACCGAGTTGCTTATAATGGAATATCGTCTATAACGGACGAGGTCCACTGGTCCTGGCATGCAGAAAAAGCGTCGCATATAATGGACAGGCAATTTTTTCCCCAGGGCCACTTTTAGCATGTTTTGTTCGGCTATAACGGACATGCAGGCTCCGCCTACAAGGCGCATGGCGTGCCGGTGATATCCAGCGCAGATACCTAGTCAGGATTATTAATAGTCACGCCTCTGGTCAGGTAAAGCTGGATTACTACATGTACAATATAATAATCTATACCACAAGAGTATCTGCTGGGGTGTGGCATGAGTAAATGTAGTTGCGTTCTGGGCATACAGCAACTCCATATAACGGACTCTAGATGGCCTGTTTTGCCAGGTCCCTCGAAGTTTGCTATGACTGGATTCTACTGCGCGCGCGCGTGTGTGTGTGTGTGTGTGTGTGTGTGTGTGTGTGTGTGTGGGGAGAGTGGGAAAAAAAAAATCCAGATACTTACAAGTCGAAGACTAGATAGTGGAATCCCTCCTCTGATATACTGTCATGGAGTCTCACTGCGACGAAGGAAAAGGGACACCGTTAGAGACGAGGCGGCTGACGGTGGTACCCTACAGGAGAGCCTGCTTAACACGGCCTGACCTCCAGTACTGACTAGAGAGAGAAGGGCAGTCCGGGACAGTTACATGTACATGCACATAGTCTAATATAATTAAATAAAAAAGAGCAGGTAATGGGCAATGCAGATATGAGTGTGACCTCCTGGGTGGGACCGTTTAACAGGGAGGGTGTGATTACAGGAGAGGTGTGGGGGGGTGACTGACAGGAAGGAAGTCAGGACACCCTGATAGGGCCGCGCTCCCAGCTGGCCTCCACGCTCAAACTCGCCTCACAAGAGCCGCCAACACCGCGTTTATTCCCAGATTAACGTCTCGCCTTACGCCCGTCAAACGGGCGCATGAATAATACACACGCAAGACCGCCACCCATCTCCACGGCTGCTGACGGAGATGCCAGCCGCCACCGACCCGCCTCGGGCTGCCTCGCGCCCGCACCACACATCACAGACGCCATGTACCCGCAGAGCTAATGTTAAATGCGTTTTCAATAAAAGATTAATTGAAGCCGACGCTGGATGACAAGAGTTCCGTTTTCTGCGCGATGAGAAAGTGTGACGGGGTGGAGAGTGAATTCCCTCCACGGGATTCCCCCTCCATCTTCAGCAGCAGTGTGACAGACAGCTGCTAAAGCTACCATAGCAACCTTAAAGCCGTAGGACCCGGCTCCACCGCACGTGCGCACACACACAGGATAGAATATTTAACGGATACGGCGGGTTCAGACTCCCCCAGAAAGATGCAGGAGGGACACTGACCACACTTCCAGAACATACCAAACATCTGAAACATGTTCGTCTTCAGGTGGAAGTGAAATGTGTTATTTTCATCTTGCTACGGATGAAAAAAAGTTCCCACTGATATAAAAAGCACACCCCACAGAGGAGGGGAGTTGATGGTCACAGTTCAGTGCATGCAGCCGGAGGAGACCTGCATCAGGAAAGCAGCGGGGAGGACCCTCTCTGACCCCTGGCTTGAGAGGAAGACTATAGATTTTGAGTTTCAGCTCCTGACCAGGCAGTAGACTTAAGGAGCTTCTGAGAGCAACAGAATGGGGCAAATTGGGGAGCAGTGCAGAGGGCAACTGCTGGCCTTAGGGGGGCGCAAGAGCACAGCAGAGGGGCAAGAAGACTAAATGGCGAAAGGCAGAAGGCAGCCAAGCCTGGCATTGCCAAGCAAAATGCACAATGGGACCAGCGTAATCGCACAACTGTTTAAAATGCAACCATTTTCACGAAACAGTGCTAGGCTGCTTTGATCATTTGTGAAACAGAACACAACATTTTTAATCAGGACTAGTTAAGAACTACAAAAGCAGTAATCAGTCATACACTGGAAAAACTGCAAATAAAAAAACGCCACTATTTTTCCCATGATCAGTGTGGTTTAATCAAGGAAACCGCAGCAAGAAATCAGGTTCGACCGACTGTGTTAATTAGCATCTTTAGAATTTAAACGACTCAATCAAGAGCTTGATCAAGACTAATTAACAGCAGCTGGTCTGAAAACCAGCGACGCTGAGGACCAGGGCTGGGATTCTACTCTGCTCAAGTCCAGCTCAGCCCCAGCCTCCAATCAGGCTCATTCTGCCGGATATCCACCCAATCAACAGGAGCCCCAGACAAATAGGGGCATGGTGGGCCTGGGGGGACTCTGCAAGTTAGAGGCTGGCTGAAACCTGGTGGCAAGCCACGGTAAACGTGTCTGCGGCCTGTGAAATCGCTCGGGGGAAGGTACATGTGTTCATTCATTAATCTGATCCTTCCATGCGGCACCCATATCGGTAACAGTACGCCATGCGTGAAATGGCTTTTAGCGCCGCAGCAGACAGTGAGAACCATGCAACGGAGCCCACAATGGGGGCGCTCTGCAAAAGAACACACGCTGGGGCAAGCCACCCACAGCATAGGTATGCGCCTTTGGGTGTCTGTCAGAATGCGCTTGGGAGATAAGGAGCTGTCGTCACATCGGGCCCGGCGGGGGGAAACAGTCATTTACATTGCAAAGCAGCCCACACCCCCACGACCTGAGAGGTATCAGAGCTTTTACTGGGCATGTGCAGCTCTGGCTGGGTATCAGGAACACAAGCTCCTTGTCAGAGTCTGGCATCACACCCAGAGCAATGAAATAATGTACCATTTAACATCACATTCACAAAATTAAAACATTACTTTTCCTTACTGCTATAAATATATGCTAATTATACTTATACTTGGTCTTCCACAACTGTAGGGTGCGCCAACTCCAACTCGGCATCAGCAAAGCCAGATTTACCCATAGGCCATGGTGGCGCTACACTGGCCTGTTAAGTGGCCTAGGGTGACAGGGACCAGGAGGTACGGGGCTTACCGATGTTGGGGTGCTTGAGGAGACGGCAGATGCGGGCCTCGCGCTCCAACTTCTGGTGATCTGCAGGGAGACAGCAGACATGTGACGTGGTAGATGACCTACAACACCCGGAGAAGCTCACCAGCCCGACGTAGGACCTCAGCGTTCACAGCATTTAAGCAGCACTGTTACTTCATAACAGCCGTTTCCTGATGTTAGCGTATCTTAACTTCCATAAAAAGCTCTGCTACACCACACCACAAATATACATCTCCCCTCCACCTTCCTCAGTGACAACCACAGGTGTGGGCGATCCCCAAAAAGTCCTGTCGCCATCTTTATAACACACAATCACAATCCAGTCTTAATTATGATCTCTTCCCAAATTTGAAATGAACCGTCAAGAATACCCAGACCTGAATGAGCCTAAAATCTTCTGTAAGCACCATTTAAAAACACAAAATTGCACAACAGTTTTCAGAATGGTAAATTAAATCCCGAGTTAAAACTGGCGGGTGCTTCCTTTACTGTGGTTTAATAGATTTGTAGCATTACTTCCGGAAGTGCAGACCGTGGCCTGACAAATGCAGTTAACTCATGTCACGCCCAGCTTTGAGTTCTGAGGTAATGGAACACAACAGTAACTGCTCTGTGACATATCTGACTGCGCATGCTCGATTTGCGCCTTGTGTGTCTGTGCAACGTTATACCTTTATGAAATTTTATACATGGGGCCAACTTGTATCACTTCATTTCACAACATTTTCAAAACCCACCCTAATCCCGTTATTTTTTCCTGCATCATTCTGTTCATTATAGGGACTGCTTGTGAGCCTTCTCCACCATCCCAGAATAAGCAAGATACCAAATTTGGATTCTTCGTGTTCTTGACCCGATTGATAAAAGTCCTACACAGCACCTATACTTGTGTCTGAGTGCGTGTTTATGGGTACCTCAGTCACGGTGGGGTGACTGTAAATATCCCATCTTCAGTTCAGAGTGAACCAAAGTTACAAGCATACCAAAATACCACGCCGATGGGTAGCAGCAATTCCAACTGATGGACATATAAAGTAATATTTCAGATATTCGATACATAGGTAATTGTGTTGATTCAAAAACTGGAAATTGACAACCAGAATGAGCACATAAAAATGACAAGTAAACAGATTTTCTTCAGGTCAGCAGAATCATCGCCAGTTCTCCATAAACAAAGCAACCCCTCTAGTTTGCCGTTAATATACACAATATAATTTGCCATAAAATGGCAGAATGAACAGATCAGGCAATGTCAAAAAAATAATCCAGCACAGACATGCGAGGTACAAAAATCAGGCAGGTGGTACGGATCAGGCAGTTAAACCTTGAACCAAAAAAATTACTTCTTACAAGATAGCTGTGCTAATAGACATGATATGACTTAGCCAATCACCGGGTCTCAAATGCAACGCATCTGAAATACTCAATGTGAGCTATTGGCATGGTGGGTGAAGTATGATAAGATTGGGTAGCGATATGTGTTTTTACTGGGGGGGGAAAAAAAAAGTTTGTGAAGTCTGGAAACAGTGGCAGGACATAAAAGATCACAATTCCCATGAAAAGTATACTGTGGATGATTTCAAGACCGATTACAATATAAAATGAGATTGCGCACCCCTACCTGCAAGGCTATGCTCTTGAGGATGGAACACACACACACACACGAAAACCAGCAAAGACCCACCTTTACAAAATGAGAAGTGAGCAGTGATGAGCATGGAAATCAACATGCTTTTAGCTTTGCATATTTTGGCACAGGATCAGGAACCAAAACCATGTCGGCAGCATTAACAGGCCCGCAAGATGCGACTGGGGACCGACAGCCCAGCAAAGCCCAGCCACTCCTCCAGCACCATCCGCTGCAGGCATCTCGCCTGAGGATCCAGGAACACATGATGTCCAGACAGGAAGTCACACCTGCATGAGTCACTCTCCACTGGACCCTCTGCACCTTAGAGGACGCCGAGACCTTCAGACACAAACCTGCCTCAGAACTACTGACACCCACCACTCAGTGTCCACCGTACGCAAGACCTACATCACTCACACACACACACACACACACACACGACAGGCTGCTCCC
Organism: Mormyrus lacerda; assembly: GCA_015163995.2. Taxonomy (NCBI): domain Eukaryota; kingdom Metazoa; phylum Chordata; class Actinopteri; order Osteoglossiformes; family Mormyridae; genus Mormyrus; species Mormyrus lacerda. The sequence continues at coordinate 15,921,657 of JAABNX020000017.1, read as the reverse complement.
AGTAGCTCCCAGCATGAGGACCGTCCCTAGCAGGATCCCGCCATATTACTAGATGCTGGCAGCGAGCCCAGCTCCAAAGGGCGACGTGTGACGCTCCCCGAGCGGGTCTTTGAATATTTCATTTGCCCGGGGCGCATCGCCAGGCCCTCTTAAAGCCAGAGGCCGGGAGCCGGGCCCGGAAAGGTCAGATGAGTGTGGGATGGCATGAATAAACCATGAAGGAAGACACCTGCCCCCCCCCGCTACGCACGTTTGGCAGTGGCCAGGGTTTGTAGAGCTCTGAGGATGGCAGCTTAAATCACACACATGGGGGGTGGGAGTGTTTGACCAGGTGTGTTAAGGGAGACACAGTCCTTCCTGGGCAGGGCGCAAAATTAATACCTCAGTCTATGGATATTAGTCAGGATGAGAAGCTGATCACATGACTGCATCCAACCCCCCCCCCCCATCTCTCATTCAGACCCACAGATCTAAAGGCCGCTGGTCCAGAAGCTACAGTATTACAGGCAGAGCTCTGTGATAAACACCAATTGCCTGAACAGGGTAAAGCTCACCCCGGTCCTGGGGACTCTGCACAGTACCCATGACAGAGGGCTGCTTGAGAAAGCAAACGCATTACAACGCGGCAGAAAATCCAGAGCAGAGCCCTTAATACACACGGCCCCTTTAGGTGAGCCACATCAAGGCAGGTTAACACCACAGGAATGACAGCTACATTCAGACCAATACAATGCAATCTGGAGCTCAATTACAGAGGGAAGGTTAATAATCAGGGGCTGCACATGCCAAAGCCTCCTTTGGGGGATACGGATGATTAATCCCTGATGAATCTCTTGGTCTTTTACATAAATTGCAATTGTGAAAAATCGAAGAAATTACAAAAACCTCTACTTGTGCTCTGGTCACAATTTCTCATTTTATTCCAAGATTCATTTTCTAAATGACAAATTGAATGGTGCCATTTATTCACTCCAACAGCTGAGGCTGGGATAATGAGCCGATAGCTGAGGGCAGCGTCCGTGCAGCTCTGACTGGGTACCAAAGAGGACAGAGACCTGCAGTTCTGCGACTGCTGCTAGACGCAGTGTATGGGAAGCCCTCACACCCATAGGACGACGACAGCTAATGCTCCAAAATTGTTCTTAAATCTTTAGGGGGGGGCATCAGGCTGTGCTGTGACGGGAAGACAGTGGCCATCGGAATTTCCATAAACATGTCCCTCATTTCCATGATCTCACAGCATTGTCACGTCAGTGCCGAGAATCGTGGCCTGAGCAGCCAGCTAATATTCCTGTAAGACACCTGTGACTGCCTACTGCCTGCGCCGTTCCTGTGACTGGGGACTCAGTACTGGGGGCACATCACCATTTCCACCACACCATGATATTTGAGGAGGACACTGGCACTGGGTAGGGTTCCCCTAAAGTGGCTGACGCATATGACAGACGCCGTTTACAGCCTGTGTATGCCAGACGCCTCGGAAGCACAGCCTTCCCCATCCTGAAATGCCCTCATTACCGCACCGCGCCAGGTAACCGACCAGCCGGAAACCACGGCCACGCTGACCACAGCACAGCCAGCGGGTCCGCAAGCCAAGGCAGCTACACTGACGCCTGCAGCCTCACAGGCTCAGCGTGAACACGCCACTCATTTCACCTACCGATAAGAATGGAGAACAGATTTTGGACCTTTCTGGAAGTTTCCGGTCTTCTCATTTCAGGACTCCAGAGACCTTATGATTTAATATGGCACTGACCCATTTCGATACAGCCCCTGATGAGAAACACGATGCTTTGAGATTTTAAAATGGGGCAGCTATTTTAAATGACATCTTCCCCATGTCAGACTTTAAATGTAGATCAAGTTGTACCTTCGTGTTGATTGCAGGAGGAACCCAGAAATTTGTGGCCTACACCGTCATGCTATTCCCCCATCTTCAGTCTCTCGTGGACATCCATCCATCCATCAAAACTTCTCGTCTAACTACGGCTGAGGTGATCAGAACCACAATGGGGGCAGCTGCATTTGGGATACAAAGTCCCCACTCAGCAGATGGAGCACTTGCAGGGAACCCACACAGATAAGGAGGCCACTACACGGCCTAACAGCAACGCTGAACCTTTGACCTCATACCACACAAGCAAAAGTGAAAGTGAAAACCCACCAAGAACAATAAGGAAGCAAGCAAAACACCATAAAAGCGAAACGGAGGGGGACAGTGAGCGTTATACATTTGCTTTAGAGAGAGAGAGAGAGAGTGTGTGTGTGTGTGTGTGTGTGTGGGGGGGTGTCGTTCACAAAGAAGTGCTTGGGACATGGTCAGCAGCCTGGCAGAATCACTTCCCTCCCCCGTCTCCAATTTGAAGAAACCAATTACTTCTGAGAACCTCAGACAGCACGCCTCAAAAAAGCCTCGTGCAAAGAGCAGGAAACACCCTCCACTGGATTTCACCACCTCCACGAGAAAGTGAGGACCCCATTCTAGCTGCTCATGCAGGTCACCCGATAATCATTTCAGGCAGTTTATGGGGAGAAACTCTTCGCAAACACCAAGACACCCCCGCCCCCACCACCGGTCATTTTTGTCTCTGACACTTGCTGGAAGGGAGAGAAGGGAGGGTCATTCTCACAAATTCAATCTCAGCCCTTGCTGACAGATAACCCAACGAAAATGCTTTAAAATTTTAAAAGTGCAAAAAAGGACCCTAAAAACAGAACTTCCTGCATTCGCTGGGCCTGCAAGTGTGCTTAAGTGTAACTGAACGAGGAACATGCAACAACATGGAGATGAACACCAAGGAGGAGCTGCATTCTGTAACCTGCACTGGAAAAGGCCACCAAAAGAGCAGTGAAGACGGCATCCTCCAAGGGGCGCTGAATCGCATGGCAGGCCGGGGGTTTTGCATAGAATTTGCAAAAAAACAAAACTGACAGTGGGCCTATGGAACCGAGACACGGCGGATGAGCAACGGCCACCCTGTTAAAGCCTCGGGCCCCAAACACACACAGCAGGCCTCACAGGTGTGCGAACATTGAGGCAGCTCCCAGCCAACCAGCAGGAGCAGGTTTCCCAAGCCTTCAGCAGACCAAGCAAGCGAGACATCAAGAAACAGCAATCCCATAAGGCCGAGCGCGCTGCTACTCAGGCCAGCAGAAGTCAATGATGGGAGGGGCACACTTCACAGAAGCAGGCGGGCCTTGATAAAGCAGACCTCTGGAGTTAAGTGCCGGGCTGACAGTGTCGCAGCATGACTGTAACGGCCACTCTGTCACTCTGTGCCAACTGACCGGTATCATGGTGCGAGAGACACCCAAGATGGACAGACAGGAAGAGGAGTCAAAAGAAAGCATCAGTGAGGGAAGAAAGGAACAAAAAGACTACAAACACTGCCAGTCAGAAGGAAGGAAGGAAGAACTGAAAAGGAACAAAGGAGGAACAGAGAAAGAGAAAGGCAGGAGCCAGAGGATCAGGCCCCTTCAGGGACTCCGCTGACGGCAGCGGGCGGGTTAAATATAGTCGTGCAGAAATAGAGTGGCGTGGGCGTCTGCAAAGCCGGAGGCACTGAAAATAGGGGCTCGCAGAAATCAGAGCCAGCGAGTGCCGCCACTGGGAGAGGTGGGGGCTTGATGCCAGGAGGGCACCGGGCATGCGTCACAGGAATGCTGCAGGCATTCACAGGTGTCTTACGGGAATATCAGTGGGCTGCTCGGGCCATTTCAGGCCGATACCGGCGCCTCTGTAGCCAGATGCTGCCGGCCCGCTCATGGACCCATACCAAGTGCCACGCCGCACACTTCACACACATGGGCGTTTTGGTAGAGCCTTGGCACCGTGAAAGCCGTTAACACATCTGAGCGCGTGCATCTCGTCTCAAATTAACACGTAGAAATACAAAAATATTCAGCGAATGCAAACACACACACACACACACACACACACACACACACACTCTCCAGCTGCCGATGGGAGCTTGCCTGACAGCGGCAGAGGCATGATGCATTGACGGGGATGTCCGGAGAAAAGCACAACACACAGAGACCATGGACACTCCCCACAGGGTAATAACCAAGGATCGGACAGGAAGGAAGCTGGGAGAGGAGACTAACTAGCACTCAAACAGGAAACTGCATGTTGACCCAAAAAAAAAACCCGGGTGCTGCGATGCTTCTAAAAGTGTAACCTATCAGCGCGGCCATGGGGTCAGCCTGCATTCAGATGCAGGGCGCTCGAATTTTCACGCTTTCTCTGAAAGGGCACGGGACAAAAAGTCACAGTAGGATCTGACATTTGCTTTGCAGTTCTAGGGCTCAACGAGGAACACAGTCAGAGAGACTGAGCAAATAAGTGCGTTTCAGGTATAATACAGGAACAAATGCGACCCCAGAGAGCGACCAGCGGGGACGAGATTTAGCAGCACTAAGAATAGAGGCATATCAAACGGGACAAGAAACAGCGGGATGAGTGTTACCTGGGGGCAGAGGGGGCTCAGGAAGGAATGAAACCATCTGCATGACATCAGCATCTCAAACCTCAGGGGGAGGCTGCTCGCCGCCTCCTGTACAGCTGCGACGTTAAGGTTACAGGGGAGGTTAAGCTGCCAGGAGGTGTAGGTGGAGCCCAGGAGCTTCTCTATGGTCCAGGATGTATCAGAAGCAGAGCCGGCACGGCACATGGCGGGCCTGCTCGTGTCTGACAGCCACGTTTCGTAGGAAGGACCTTGGCGTTCCGGAAGGACAGACTGTAGGTGTCTCGAGGAATCCTGCGGGCAGTAGCAGCGGTGCAGGGAGACGGCCGGTCTCAGCACGAGTCCCAGATGGACGCCCCCATCTGCAGGAGAGCGCGTGCAGGCCGAACACCGACCCACATCCACCACAGCGGAGAATTTAACTTTAAAACAGGGAGTTAGTGGCTACAAGGCCACTGATCCCTAACTGATAATGAGAACGCAAGGATAGTCAATAAAATGCCCAAAACAAAGCCACAGGAGGCCCCCAGGACCAGCACAGAGCCATGATGATGGGAGAGGCGGAGCGTGGATTCCCTGCTGCTGTGGGGATCGCTCCCCGCACCTGTTCCCTGGCTCAGGGTGTCTGGAGAAGCCAGGCACACAGCCAAGGTACAGACTCCCTAGAGCCTGTCGCCCTCCTGCTCTCCTCCACACACCTTCTGGCCTCATCTCAGTGCAGTGCCAAGCACCAAAGCCCACAACGGTCCCTCCAGGGACTCTAAACAAGAACATCAACACAGGGGTCTGATGCAGCAGAGAGGAGCTGTCCTGGCACTTCCTGCTCTCCCTCATCATTCATCACCCCAGAAGGACAGATGTGCATCACGTGCAGCTGGCAGGCATTCATCACCCCGGATTTACAGCCGACCATCAGTGATACAGGGAACAGATGGTAGAATGGCCAAACATGCATGCACCCTGGGTTCACCCTTGCATCCTGTAACTGCATGGGCAGGCAGAAGGACCCCTGACACACCACAGCGACAGACACTCCAGTTCATTTCAAACCATATGCTACTTTTCAGAAAGCTGAGCACTGAAACACTCTGAACGAGTTCATCAAGACAGCAGTCAAAG
>JAABNX020000017.1:15870700-15885625 GCA_015163995.2 Mormyrus lacerda | reverse complement strand
CATGTGAAGTATCCATCCCTCACTCATCCATCATGTCATGTGAAGTATCCATCCCTCACTCATCCATCATGTCATGTGAAGTATCCATCCCTCACTCATCCATCATGCCATGTGAAGTATCCATCCCTCACTCATCCATCATGTCATGTGAAGTATCCATCCCTCACTCGTTCCTCTGGTGTGTAGGATCATATGCTTCCCATAACAGAATACCCTAAGGGACAAGGTCCAACAAATGGTGATTTAAAAAATATAGATAAAACTGCCATATTTCTGTGAAAATCCACACAGAGGTCATAGTACACAGGTCAGCTATACGTCATCATGAATGAATGCATTGGGCTGTTTATCATATGATTGCTATCAGGTTTTTTTCTTTTTAAATCATGCTCCTCCATCCATGAAACTGGGACTTTCCTGTGGTCCAGCATTTGTTGTAAGACTACTACACCCAGGGCGTGGGCCACTGGAATGGCAGCAAACACAAATTCAAACTCCAACAAGGCGTAATCATGACATCATAATAACTGGCACATGGAGAGCGTACAAAGCTCCTAAGCTCTCAGAGAGGAGACCCTCACACGTGCCTGATGAGGCCAGCTGCTCCACTCCATCCTCCTTGCACATGGTTCCTATAAAATGCCTCTTTCATTACACATGTAATGAAACTCTGCTTCACTCACAGTGAACGAGGACAAAGGCACCAGCTGGGGACCAGCCACATCTGTCAGTTACAGATACTCCAGTTCCTCCAAGACAAGAAGAAGGTTATTTGACTACATAATGACTCCTGCCCCTCTGGGACTAGGCCACTGGAGCAGATCCATAACTGTATCTGCGAATCTGCAACACATAAGGGGCACTGGGTGTAATAGCGGATTTCATTTGATTTTATGCCTCTTCTTCCCGTGACCAAAGACTTGGAAATCAGGAAGGAGACGTCTCTGACTGACTCTGGTGGATTCTGTCCGTTCCGATCAGAGGTGGAAAGTTCATGTCCAGAAAGCTAAAATTCAGACCAGGATTTTATTTCCACCAACCATATAAATATATAAGTATAAAGAGTCATAGTCAGACTACTCAACTGGTTGGTGAAAACAAAATCCTGGTCTGTATTTTTACATTCTGGACTTGAACTGTCCACCTCTGGTTCCCATTTATCCTGCACACAAGAGTAACGCTGCCCTCTGTCATCCATGTGCTATTTACCAGCTTGAACCACAACCTGAGACCAATGTTCACAGCCCAGGCAAGCCTGTGTTCTTCACAATGTAAACAGATAAAGACCCCCTACATTTCTGGTCATAAAATTTTACTGGATTACTATAGTTTGAAAGTATACACATTAAAATGCCTAAAATGACTATAGTCACGAAACGCCTGATAAGAGAATCCCAAGTGCATTCTTTCAAGTCTAGTGAACCACACTGGACCTTCTCCCACATTCATGAGCCAGGGTACTCTGTCCTGCGATCTGGGTTACCTGCTTCTCCCAGACATACACCTTCTCAGCTCTCCCCGAGGGAATCTGCCGCTTGTATGGCTCATTTCTGTGTGTCTACGAGGAAAGTTCACAAGGTGGCCACTGACCTCAAAGGGCGCTGTTAAACTGGGCAGCGATGTTTTTAATGGTTCAGAACCTGCATCTGTGCTAGTTCAACACCCAGGAGGGCTCTGCTGTTGTGGCCTTGAGCAAGGCACTTAACCAGAATTACTACAGTTAAAATCCCCATATAAAATATATGTGTGACTATAAAGTTGTTAACAGTGTACAAAAGGACTCTCTAACCATGTGACTAATAATTATTATGTTTTTACACTTGTGACTCCATGTTGGACAGCAGAGATGGTGTATCCTTCAGGAGCAAACATTCACGGTGCCACTCACCCCTCCTGACATGTGACCAGTACCACCTAAATACCTTTCTATTGTTCTGGGACCAGCTGTGACAGTTCTGGAACCTGCATGATGAGTCATCAGCCAATATTGTGATGCAGGAAATTGTACTTTGTACTGATGGCAGAGGTCCAGAATCAGCTACGTCAAGACAGGAGATCAAAAGTGATCCAGAGGAGAGCCAACCGGATTCTTATTGTGCATAACTCAGCCATTCACCCAATCACAAGTAATGCCCCAAACCTTTTACCCAATCACGAGGAATGCCCCAAACCTTTAATCCAATCACGAGGAATGACCCAAACCCAGCACTGAAACTCATTTCCTAGCTTCCTTTCTACTGCCTTATTGGCATCACTCCTCAAACAAATTATCTGCATCTGTATTCCCACATAACATTGCAGGGGAAAACAGCTCAGCTTAAACAAAATAATGTGACTGCCCAGGATTCATAATCAACACCTGCAAATGGAGTCTCCGCTGGAAAGTCTGAGCGTGAGATTCAGGTCCTCAGTTGGGTACTGAAATTCCAGACGGGAATTACTCTCCCATACCCTACAGCTGCAGGACTACAGAGCAGCACTAAATCACGCTCCAGGCGGACAGAGACTTAAGCTTTACATCTACGTTAAGAGAGCGCGCATTTAGGTTTACCATCTGTGGTGAGGGTGCGCGCATTTAGATTTACTATCTCCACCACTTCGCGCAGATTGGGATTTATCCTGGGCACTAAAGCAGACGGCGCGGGGTGTCTCCGGGTAGGATAGAAAAACCACCCAATAAGCATGTTTCTCAGCTGTGACAGCCATCAGCTGATCTACAGACGTGACTACGACCGATCCCGAAGCGCATACAAAATCTGGACATCGTTTTACTACGGACCACTGGCCCAATATAAAAGACATCGATCCTCACTATAATAAATATATTTGACCCAAATTCATTACACCTTCAAAACTGCCATTTATAAAACTTAAAGTCAATACTTCAATTTACATATTTTGCGGCCCCATTGACTGTCCCGGACGTTTTTTTTTTTTTTTTTTTAAATCTTCTGTCGGAGACTCGCAGAAGAAATGCCCAAATTTCCTGTGAAGCGAAGCAGACGGCAAAGTAGGCTATACTCCGCAGGGCATCCACGTGGAGCGCATGTAAAAGCTCACATGAAGATAATAAAACCAGCAACCAGGCCACAATTAATCTCACTTTTTTATCCGAATGCTTCCCTTCTGCCAGCCAGAACATGCCGCTGATATGATGCTTTAGGCTGAACGTACGGAAGGTACGTGTCCCCCTAACATCTCATTCGACTTCATTTATCTCCCAGTGAACAGATCGCTGCATTTAAAAGAAGTTGCGTTCCCTCGATATCCTGCTCCGTTGGTGCTGATGGCACAGAATAATTATTCTACAACTTTGTTTTTTAATTATTATTAAAGTTATTTATACGGTTTCAAATGAAAACGTTTTTGTGATTTAAGGTCCCCTATACATCCCATAGAGGGAAAGAGGTTGCATTGTACATTAACTGAACGTCAAAACAAATTCTTTACAGGTTGTGTGTACTTTTATATTAACCACACTTAATTGTTTAATTTACTAATATACATTTTATAGTGCCCTGACCAGGATAAGAAGGTAAAAATGGATTGGTGTATGGGTGGACTATTTTACCCTATACGTGTACGTATTCTTAGGTTGTGCTCTACATATTTCGCGTTTTCTTAGGAATTCCATTCAAAGGAAATGTTAAAATGCAAAGCTCTGGCGGCCATGAGCAACAAATGACTTAATTAATTTTCACTAACCGGAATAGCCGCCTTTGCTTAATACTAAGAGGTAAAAACTCACCTTCCTGTCATAAATTGGCTCCTGGAGGGGGTACAGATGGGTTGGACGTAGTAATTCTCCAGCTTGACGCCCTCCGACGCCAGTTTGTCTAAGGTGGGGGTTTTAATCTCAGACCCATGGTACCCCACATCTCGGTAACCCTGATCGTCGACCAGAATGAAAATGATGTGCGGTTTATAATCCGCCCCATCGATTTCGTTCAATCGGTTGTGCAAATTGCCATAAACATTTTCCCAAGATACACGGCTGCAGTTTCCCTTTATTAGGAGGAACATGCTGATCAAAACTCCTAGCACGATCATTTTCCAGGACGGTGGAAAATCAAGCCTCACGAATCCTTACTGCTTTCGATAAACTGCTGAAAAAGTGTCACAGCGATCGCACGTGTCCGCAGCATCACCGAGTACCAGAGCTGGCCGAGTGAACGCAGACTGAGTGCCTTCACAATGTTCTTAAGCATTGTGCAATCCAGGCATCAATCCAGGCATCTCCATCAGATCAGCAATAATACATCACGCGTTGTTCCCTGTACGTTAAAAGGAAACATTCTAGTAACGATAACACTTTTGTTCATCCATTCAATGCCCAGGTTGTTTCTGCTGCATCTAAACTTCTTAACAGCGCTACAACAATCTTAACCTACGCCAGCACACGGCATTTCTTTTCTCAACATGAAATCCCGACGGGTTCCGACACCGCTGCTGTCACGTCTTCTTTGCTGTTATCTTCTCCGCATCATTTAAACAGTCGCATTTCGCTTCCCGAATGAGCATCGCTGCAATAAATCCAAAACGCCAAATCACAAAAGATATGTTTTATTCTCCATAAAAGGCGAAGATCGAGGTGGCGAGCAGAGAGGTGCATCCCGCTTGTTTCTGGTTTACGTTCTGCTGCCTGCCGGCCTCGGAGCGGTCGCCGTAACGCGGAACGCTTTATCCCTCCTTCTCCCCATTTCCCGGGTCCCCCCTCCGTCCCTGGGCTATGCAGGCAGAATGAGGTCTGCCCAGGCTCTGCTGGTACCAAGCGGTGCCAGCTATACTTATACTAAGTTTAAAAGGTTATGCACGGAGGAAGGTCTGCCATCATAAAACTTAATCTAATTTCAGAGCCCTGGAAGGTGTGTTTCTCGTTAGGGCAAAAACCTGATTTTTTTTCAGCAGTTGGTAACACAGTAAAACTTTTGCTGAGATTATGCAACCCCGAAATGTTAATCGTAAAAATTCACCAATCCAGTCAATAAGTGACGTGATCTCCAGTCTTATCGAATCACATTTATTTATTTTACAATTGGATATTTGCATAATGCTTGGAAGATATATCCACTAAACGGTTATCTGGGATTAAGTTAATTGGCAGTGTGACCAGCTGTGAACATTGAAGTATATATATATATATATATAAACAGTAACATGTAACGTAGGAAATATATATTGAAAAGTGGAGAATGGTAAGATGCCACCAGATACTGCCAATTATGCATGTAAAACAACAACAGTGTTTAAACAAACTCTGGGGGGAGCAGGGGCTCCTGTCCAGGCCTGACGTGGTATGCAATCCCAACATGGGTAAATGAGCCCCGGAAAAACTTTGCAAACTGCATTTTGCAATGAACTGTTTTTCTTGCACACTTGGCAATCCCATTTGCTGCAGTGGCTATCCGAAGCACTCATTGTCCCGGTCTTGTTTTGCACATGTGAGGTGACCCGTAACCACAATGGCACCGAAACGACAACCTCACAGGATTCAGCTGCTTGAGGATCATGATGCGGATGGGTGAAGCTCATCAGTTATGTCAGAATTCATTCCCTATGGGGAAGGTGGGGGACTGTGGGTGTATCATGCATTCCTGATCATCCCGCTAACGCGACACCTATGAATCGCTCTAACCAGTTTGCAGCGGAGGGCAAACGGACGCGTCGCAGCAGTAACACGAGGAGAGGACTTGCCAATGACGTGACGACACGTCTTAATTAAACTCCTACAAAACCTAACGCGGGATTCCACAGATACTAAACACAGGGAGATCAGACAGCGGGCAGTGAGGCACATGCATGGTGGGTAATTTATACAACAATAAGAGACGAGCATGGACCGGACAGGGTTCACGCAAGACACAGGCAAATGGTGAACGCGACAAATCGCAATTACATAAACAAGGGTTATTTGCAGTATTCCCAGCATGGTCGGCTACTACGCGTTCGTCGGAATCTGTCGCATTGTTCGTCTTTGATCGAAAACGATAAACGACGATGCGCTGCACCTGCGTCATTTCGCACACCTTCATCCCCGCACCGCATCGCTTATGAGGCTCATTTATTCACATATGACACTCTCTTGTCCAGGCTTGCACTACTTTGCCTGGCACTGTAGTGCTGTTTACCCCATTGTACCCTGATTCACCTGCTCCCAATCGTCCTCCAAGTGAGGCATAACATTTTCACAGTGACAATAGTGCAAGAAAATGAGTTTGATGCTGATGGGTACAAGTTGCTTTGCTCAGGAGCCCAAGAGCAGGGGGGCCTGGTGACAAAAAGCAGCCCGGGAATAGTGTGTGTGTGTGTGTGTGTGTGGGGGGGGCTTGATATATTTGCCCAATGACTTTGAGGGGGTGGGGGCATTTTGCAGATCGCCATCAACCAGTTGCCTATATAATATAAGGATATATTTAGGCTGTATAATGCAGGGGCTGGGGAAGGGAGATCAACCTACCCGGAAAATTCCGGAACTTCCAGAGGGCCGGTCCACCCCTGCCCAAGAGCGATTTCACCATTCAGTCCCTGAGCAAGACCCTTAACCCCCTAATCGCCCCAGGAAGTGTCTGACCCTACTTTCTCAAAAGAATGCATGGCTGTAAATGAAATTGCCAAAAAAAAAACGAGTTTGGCACTGGTGGGTATAAGTGGGCCATTATGAAAAGTAGTGGTCAAGGCGATTAGCAAATCTCAGACAGGAGGGGAGATACGTGTAGAGTGTTTTTAAGCGGCTCATAATCAGCACGATTGCAGTAGTCCAGTCAAAACGTGTTTTAAACTAGCCATCTGGAAAAGTGTAAGCAGTCATGTGACCCCTTGTCATGCTCCTGACCTTTGAATCTCATCGCTCCACTGGCAACCCGATTCCCCTAATGTCAAAATGAGCAACAGCCACGACACGGAGGACGCATTAGAGACAACAGCTTTAAGCCAGATTTCCCCCTTGAATGTTCTGAAGTTAAGGTGCCCGGTAGGACTTCAGGCCATTGAGACACACGGGCACCTTAACTTCAAGTTCATGACTAGACATGAAGATAAATGGAAAATAGTTACCCGATTAGTTTCCTTGGCAAGAGTGGCATGCAGCCCTACAAAATACAGCCAGTTCCCAGTGATGATATCCATCCTTCCATGGTTTGAGTGAGTCTCTCTCTGCATTGAATTATCGCAATGAACTTTAGGAAATAACAAAATGTACGTAGGACATGAAACACCAGGAGGTATGAAACACTTGGAAAAGAAAACTCAACTGTCATAATTCATTAGGGTCAAGAATCCCTGGATTATGGTAATACTTTGCAGGCTATTCTTAGAAATCATCTCCTATTGGATGTTTTCCAACCATTTCAAATCAGATAAGGTTTTACTGGAGCAGAGCAGGACTATTAAAATCTAATAATCAATGACGTAAGGCTTTACTGGGCCTGGTCAGACCCATTCAAAGCTAACAACAAATGAGGAAAGTCTTTCCTGGTACTGTGGAGAACGATTCAGATCTAATAACCAATGAAGTACGGCTTTACTGGGCTTGGGAGGAACCATCTAAAGGCAATAACCATCGAGGTAAGGGATTACTAACTGTTTGATAGAACTAAGCAGCTGAGTCACATTCCTGTCCCAACAGCTCAATTAATTTGTTAGTTTAGTATGTCCAACATGCCCCAGCACAGAGGGCTTATATGGGGCTCTGTTCACATTCACTCTGGGGTGGCATGTCTGATAGAGTGCATGTTTGCCTTTGTCTGCCCCACCACGCTAAAAAAGAGAGCGAGACCTCACAAGTCAATTGGAAATTGGAAGAAGCAGAATCTTCCTTCAGGCCAAGTCTAGCCCTCTCTCAGTGAATGCAGAGCTGGATTGCCGTTTGCTTTGCTAAAGGCCAGGACACAGTTATTATTACCGCTCATAATTCCTTTAAGTGATTTCAAAACCACATATCCCATGATGTTATCCTAGGTTCCTGAATATGCCACTTTACACCAACATTTTATCCTACTCGTTACTTTGAGTACATATCAAAGGCATACAAAGGATAAATTCTTGGGGCACTCAGGGTGTCGTGCTAAAAAGAAAACAAAGTTTTCCATGATTTACTCCATTTGAATATAATCCCAGAAGCAGAATAATGACCAAGTAACAGCACAGTGGAACTGAATGTGCGTTATTATGTATAAAACAAAAGGTATATTTAGACAACCGCACCTCCTGAATGGCCTTTGTTTCAGGCACTGCTCAGGTTACTCTAACCCTCACCACAAACCCTAACCCGTACCCTATGCCGCTCTGATGTACATGCTGATGTCTGCTACAGGCTCATTTGATCTGTTTACCTGATGTTAACCTCAGGTGGGGAGTACACAGACATAACAGGCTTATTTTGTCGAATCGCTGAATTGTATCCCAACGATGGACGGAACGGCAAGGCTACGGGGGCGGGCGCCAGGAACTCCTCGATATCATCTTTCAGTCCCATATCATTTTTTTTTGTGCACCACTGACTGAACCTGCATCGTTAAAGCGGACGAGATTTGGATGCTTTCGCAGTCGCCAGTGAGTTGTGCTGTTGCTGGGATGCTATAGTCCGGATCACCTTCAGAAAAAGTACGTCTTGCACTGTCTACTGTACATTTGTCTACTGTTATATTTATAGATACATATATAATCTTACTTAACTATATTATCCATCTTGAAATCCTTTAAATATCACTTCTGCACATGTAGTATATATAGTCCTATTTAACTTTTTTAAAATTTTCCACCCCTCCCCACTTTTGACCATTTGATTTGTTTTTTTAATTAACTTATTTGTCTCACAGTCTGAGTCGTCACCAGATTTGCATTTCGCTGTGAGTTGTATCTAAATGAATATTCATGTGACAAATAAACCTTGAATCTTGAGCATAATGACAAAATGCATATCCTTTGAGGTCAGCTTATTTAATGGACCAAACTCAGTGAATGAAAGACATTGTGCATCAGGCAGTTCAGAGACGTCAAATCATCATTCAAGCTCAGCCTGGCTGCACTCATGTCTAGTCGACTGTTAGCACGTGTGTTTGCTTTGGACAAAAGCATCTGTGAACCAAGATGGCGCCAGAAGTGACGGCAGTGTCCAGCAGTTCCTGAAACGTCTTTATATCTGTACACCTGCCGCTGGACCGAAGGAATTTCCTCACCCAGGGGGATCAGTAAAGCAAAGTCTGTGCATAGGACTCCAAATAATTTAAATGTATGGGAGGAAATCCACAAAAATGTGAGCGTGTGTAAGCTCCACATACACAGCATGGGGCTACCATCCTATATACAGAACCAGTGTCTCCCAAGATGGTCCTCATTTTCTGGGAGGGAGCAAAAATGTGGGGGCTGGGAAACGCTGCACTAAACCACCAGGCTGCTCCCGGACACATCCAAATCACACCAAATATAGCAAATAGCTGAACCTGATGTAATTATATAAACACGTAAAAGTTTGCGCTGTGAATATGGATGGATGCCAGAGTGCATGTTAGTCAAAAGAATTCCTTTTCATACAATAAAATATATAAATAGAGAGACTGCATTTTAAAATTTAAACAGCAAATTATTATTTAAACCGGATTATTCCCGGACTCATTTGATTACTGGGGGACTTAGATCGACTGACACCAGACGGAAACATGAGATACGAGTGCCCCAGTTACACACCTGCTATCACGTGGCTGGGGCCACGATCATTCAAGGATAATCAATCAACCTGGAGTGACAGATGGTACCTTTCTCCCATGCTTATAACCTTGGCCACAGCAGATACTCCTGTCCTTTGCATTTTAGGGATATCGGAATATGATTCTCGGTACAGTGAGTGTCACGGTTCCGGCATCCTGCCGTTTCTGATTGGGTTTATAAACATAATACATCCAGGCGGGTTTGTCCTCCTTCTGGCTGGTTTTACCTTCTCTTATCACCGGGTGCGATAACAGAAACGTGGCAGATGTGACACACAAGGCTCGCCGAGGTAATGATAACATCACTCTGTGAGTTTGATCTTTACCTGATCTGACGGTTGGGTATTTTAAGAATCTTAATGATCTCTATGGAAATATTATCTGTATAGGTACAGAGGGGCATTGCAATGGTCAGAAGCCCTGGGTTATTGCTGCTGTTTGAGACCTATTCATTTCTGTGATGCTGGAGTTATTGACTGGAGGCAAGGAGGTTTTAATGGTTAGTTACGGCCACTTTTTAGCAGCGGCCCCTGGGCTTCAGCCTGGGTGAGCCCGTGCATTAAAGCGCCAGTGCTTATATATGCTGTGTATACAACTCTGGACAAAAATGAGAGATCACAACAAAAATTTCAGTTTCACCCATTTCTCAATTAATAGGTATCCGTCTGTGTAAAACATACATTTTCTTGCTAACTGCAACCCGGCTCTCCCCTGTTCCTCATTAATGAAGGGCTTCTTCCTTGCTTTATGGGACTTTAGTCCTGCTGATATGAACCGTCCTAGCTGTGCACTTCACACCTGCACTTAATATTTCCCATTCCTTTTGAAGGTCACTTGAGGTCATCCTCCGATTTATGAGGCACTGCCTGATAAGTTGACGGTCATTTCTGGCATTAGAATGTTGCTTCCGCCCTCTACCTGGCTGGTTTCTGGTCATTCCCAGTGTCTCCTGTATCACCTTGTTCTCATGCACTGTTATCTTAGAAACTCTGAGCCTGGAAGCAACCTGCCTCATAGTGTAGCCTCTGCCAGCAGAACCAGGATTAAACCAGGATTTTAAAATAAAGATTCTTGAAAAATATGGAGTGCCTCTTAATTTGTCCAGAGCAGTGTGTGTGTGTGTGTGTGTAATTTGATGATCTTTGGCCTGAGACACCTTCCACATTGAACAGGATTAGATCAAGCTCGTCCTTTGCACTGAATCTCTACATATAGAGGCGAGTCATTACAAACAAACCAACAACCAACCAAACAAACAAACAGAAGATCCTGGGGACACACAGAGGAGAGCGAGACAGGGAGGGAAAGCTGGCAGGGCTTCTCCATAAGCTCACTGCCTGCTGCAGATCCAGGTGCCCCCCCCCCATCGAGGGGGGGAACGGACGGGGAGATAAAAGAATAAAGCGCAGGGATGTGGAGAGGCGAGCAGGTGGAGATTGTCAGTCATTGAGCAGGGAGAGCCGAGGCAAGAACAGAAAGGGAATTCAGAAGCTGACATTTCTGACCCAGAAGAAGTATCTCCCACTCGGCCTGCCGCGTAACGGGGCGTGCCTGTTGCCCCTCTGATACCAAATCAGAACAGCCTGTGTATCAGTAACAGCCGGGCAGGCCTGGGTGCGAGGCCCAGAGAGGTGCACCAGCAGCAGCAGGATGACCTCATGGTTAAGGTATGCAGCTCACTGGACAGCAGCTGTAAAGGCAGGCCTGCCTGCACCACGAGGGCAGGTCTCCCCCACTGCCACCTCCCCCAGAGAGGCCCCTCTGCTGTAGCTGTATCTGCACAGGGCCCTTTACCTTCAGCCATTCTGCATATTAACAGATCATTAGATCCACAGGGACTTTTATGAAATCAGTGTTGGCATTGCTGCTTGGGTACTGCATGCATCTTTAATAGTAGTTTTCTTTCAGGTTTTCAGGCTTATGGGATTTACAGCGTGGCCTCTCTGGGGACTGTGAAGTGTGGCTTGTGTTCTCAGCTGAAGTGGACCACCTGCTGGCCCTTCATAAAGCAGGCCTGTTCCCCTGGGGGGGGGGGTCTCCCTGACACCCCCCTCGGCCCGCTCCTTCCCCACTCCGGGCTGTCATCAGTTTTCAATTTCACTCAGATATGTCTGGAAATTAAATGCCTTTCAGTTCATGGCTTCCAAACCCAGGACAAGCACATACACCCCCCGCCCCCCAATAAACTGAAACTCAGAGAATTTTAGCTTGTTAGTCACGGCTTGCTTGTTCACTCTTTCTTTGCACGGGTCAAAGGTCACAGAGCATTCCAGAATGAGGCTCTAGCACCACACTGACAGTCTGGGGTCATGAAAGAGAAGGTCTTTTTTCTTTAAAAGGGAAGCAGCCAGTATGGATGCTGCGTGTTCTTTTTTCTCGATTGGGGGGTGGAACATGGCTATTTGAACCCATGGGATTACAAGCTTTCAGAGTGTGAAAGCCTCCCTACTAGAGGATTGCTGCCCCCCTATCTAACATCATTGCACAGACATGGTGTTGTGCCATGAACACACCCAATCAGATCCGCGGAGAAGGCGGAGGTCGCAGAATGAATGGCCGCCCTCTGTGGAGACCCAGCCAGCAGGTCGAACAGACGGCTTTTGCAGTTCTTCTTGCTCCTCGCAGAAGTCTGCACAAAGAAAGCTCACAGCGATTCAGTCCTGCTATTTATAGTGCCCCGGTGCATGCTGGGAACTAGCATGTAGAAGTGCGGTAATCGTAAACC
This sequence comes from Mormyrus lacerda, assembly GCA_015163995.2. Lineage (NCBI taxonomy): Eukaryota > Metazoa > Chordata > Actinopteri > Osteoglossiformes > Mormyridae > Mormyrus > Mormyrus lacerda. The sequence continues at coordinate 15,873,196 of JAABNX020000017.1, read as the reverse complement.
TAGGTCAATCATAGGTGTTTCGTTGGACACTAGGTGAACAGGCAGTGATTTACCCAGGAACAGAGCCTGTCTTTCAGCATACATAAACCTGCTGAAAGAATCTCTAACAACTCACAAGAGCCACAAGGCCTAGATAAGTTAGATCACTGTGAATATCGCTGTGAGATATAACTGAATTAATTGTGAGTGTGTTATATTTGCCTAACTTCATTATCAGATACACAGTAAGTAGAGAAGATTCCAAGATCTCAGTGCAGATCTACAATCAACAAAAATGGTAATGTAAGGAGAAAGAGCTGGTATTTTGTTTAGTTTTGAAAGAAATGGAGGAGGACATAATCCCTAGAGAGAGCATAAAACCACTGCTTAATATAACCGAGTCGGAAATGAAGAAATTATTGTGAAAAAAGCAGAATGACTGATTTCTTGCCCAGTTTGCTAATGGGGCTGAAGATTTAAATGGTTTGGTGATGGACTGGGAGACAGTCGAGTTTTCAGCTCAGACTCTCAAGCCACAGGGATGCAGAATTTTGGATAAGCTACAGCTCTGGAAAAAATTAAGAGACCCCTCTATGTCTGCATTTCTAAGTCTTGGTTTAATCCTGGCTCTGCTAGCAGAAGGCTACACTGTGATGAAGGCCGCTTCCAGACTTAGAGTTTCAGCAGTGCACAAGAACAATGTTAAGCAGGAGACACTGGGAACGACCAGGAACCAGCCAGGTAGATGGCGGAAGCAGCATTCTGATGCCAGAGGTGACCATTAACTTATTCGACGGTTTCTCGTGAATCAGATAACATCGAGGGACCTTCAAAAAGAATGGGAAACATTAAATGGTGTGACGTGCACAGCTAGGACAGTTCAGAACAGGCTCCTAGAAGCAGACTCCTAAAAAGACCCACAAAGCAAGAAAGGAGCCCCTCATTGATGAGAAACAGGGAAGAGCCAGGCTGCAGTTTGCTGCAAAAATCTATAGGCTGCACAAGCGTATATCTATCGAGAAATGAGTGAAAATAAAAATTTTGCTGTGGTCTCAATTTTTTCCAGAGCTGCATATCATAGTGTATCACTGGCAGCCAAAGTACCAGCAAGCAAAGGCAATCACAACAACTCTCATTTGTGTCAGGAGTCTTGTGAGAGCCTCAAGACCGGGGCCTGGTAATAGGTACTGGTAGGTAAAGCACGTCGACTCAGGGAAAGTGTGAAAACTGGCCCAAAGTGCGTCAGATTCAACTAATCTTTTCTGTTCAGAAATGTCAAAAAAATGATTTCCACAAAAATAAAAGATATTTCTGGCATGAAGGGCCAGTGTGGGTGCAGGTTTTTGGGACGACTTCTCAGTCAGCCAATAATGAAGCAGAGGTTCACAACTTCAGTCCTAGGCCCCCTGTTATTGGCTGGCCGAGAGGTCATCCGAAAAACACACACCCACACTGGCCCTCAATGGGTCAGATTCCGCAACAACTTTTCAGCATTGTTCAGCTGAATTATCAGCCAACATCACCCTGATTTTGGTCTTCGAAGCCTGCACTAAACAGTACCAAAATAAAGTCTGAACAAAAGTTTACGGGGATTCGCAACGAAATCCCACAATCCGAGGAAATGAAAGTGAGGACCCAACTCAGGGGTCAGCAGGTACCCCAATATCTCAAAACCACGACTTTTTATGTATTTTATGGTATCAAAATAAAAGATTCTGATTTTTAAAATCAAATGACCTATTTCTGAATATTTACCTGATGACTCGCAATACCGGGCAACAGCAGGAAAGTCCCAGCAACAGAGTGTGCAGCTGAACGGCCAAACTTCATATAACAGAAAGGCCCATGTCTCGAATGTAAAATGCAATGTGAATTAATTGATTAATTAGTCGGCACGTCGTTCATTAAACCCGTTGCGTTTCTGGTCAAGGTCTTGTACCGCACTTAATGATTCCACTGGCCAAAGACTGTGAGGGAGAGACAGACAGACAGAAAAGTGCTACACTGATCTTTTTAAAGACCCATTAGATAGTGAAGACTCAGTCATTTAGAGCGTATTCTCTATTATTGTGAATGTACATGAGTATGTCACTAATGTCTGTATTAAATATTCACCAGTGTGACAGGCTGGCGCGGTTCTGTAAATTATCAACACATGTGAGCTCTAGAAAAGGGTCATTCTGCTATAATTCTTGTGTCTACACGCTTAGAGCTGATCTTGACACGGCAGTTGCTGATTAGCATGTTTGTCTTGTTAGTCAGGGGTGTAGCCAGAAATTCCGGGGACGTGGGGTATGGCGATGCAGAACAACTCACAATTTATTCTGAAATATGGGATGATCTTGTAATATAAGTATAATTTTTCATGTAGTCAAGGGTCCCTGTAAAGTGCTGGGCCCCTGAATCTGCCAGGGTATCCATGCCCCTACTGAGCCCCTGTATCTGCCAGGGTATCCATGCCCCTACTGAGCCCCTGTATCTGCCAGGGTATCCATGCCCCCACTGTGCCCCATGTCA
>JAABNX020000017.1:15790786-15816782 GCA_015163995.2 Mormyrus lacerda | reverse complement strand
AAAAAGCTATGGCCCGCATGTTCATGTGCGCACTTTAGCAAGGAATTCTCGGAAACCCAGAACCAGCCAGAAAACACAGACCACGGTCCACAGGCTGGCAAAACTATAACACTGATTGAAATGTCAAACCAAAAATAAAACCATGATGTTAAGCATGATGTTGCATAATTTTTTCTTTCATTATTCCACAGGACCGTAAACCTTCCGGCTTAAGGTAGTAATTAAACTACAGGGCCACCTGTTGGACTGGAGAGTCCGGCCAGGCTGAGCTTATAGGGACGCCCCAGTAGTCTGCACCCATACACACGGCGGTCAGCGGCGGTCGCTCCGCATGGACCGGCAGGGGGGTCACGTGCCCCCCCCCCCCGACCACCCTCTGCAGGAATCCCAACTGCAGAACCGGCCCGAGCTGATTAACGAGCGCGTGGCGGTGTCACACGGCATCACGGGCCAGCAGAGCGGCATGTGAGCGCGAGGTCATGTGACCCAGAGAGGTGGGGGCAGCGTGGCAGGAGACCTGCAGCAGGGGCGCCATGGCGATCCCGGGGACCGGTGCGGGCATCAGAAAAGCCCTCTGTGACAAAGCTGTGGAAAACTCTCTGCCATCGCCGTCGCAATCGAGAGCGATCAGATAATGTGAACCTCCCTGGCTCAGGCCCCCCCGCGCCCCCCCCCCATCCCCCTCCAGCACCCCTGCAGCAGTGTGGTGAGGATCGCCCGTAAAAACTGACTCCCGAGACGCAATATAAATCAGCCGTGGGGAAAGACCCCCCAGCTTCCCGCCGCGGCTCAGCTGCTGGCTCTCCCCTTACCTTGCCTCCCCCCTCCCTTGAGGGGAGAGCCCCCTTACCATCACAGGTACCGGACACACCCCCTGGTATCCCCGTTACTCACCCCATGGCTGAAGACGGCGCCCGCAGCCCCCGACAGGCAGAGCGTTGCGCGCGCGATGAGCAGCCCGGGCGTGCAGCGCCTGTCTGTGTCTCCCTCTCCTCTATCTCCCCCCCCCCATTCCGCCTCTCTCTCCTCTGTTAAACTTTCCCCACTGGTCTGAAACTCGAAGCTCTGGGAGGAACATGATTATTTAAGTCCTTTTTTGGGACCAAAGGGGATGGAAAGTGGGCCGTGATGGCCCCGGCTGCCGGGGAGACGACCTTGCCGGGCTCTCCCTGGAGTTGGCGGGTGTCGTCCCCCCCCCTCCCCGTTCCGGCAGGCGGGAAGTCCTGCTGCAAGTAAACACTCACAGAGAAGAGGGGTCTGATTTGGTTCTGGATCACGGAGTGAGTTGCAGTACTGCTCAGGTCACACAGGACTCTGTGAACTGATGGATGCAATGGTATTTGGGATGGGATTCAGGCGTGTGGTCAGGTCCTGGATGAAGACGGGGCTCAAACTCTGGGGTCACTGGGCCAAAATGGGGGAGGCGATCCAGGAGGAGTAAGTGCAAGGGAGGACAGCGCAGTGCAGAGGGACTAAAAGCGAGGGAAGAGGACCAGTGTCATTTAAAGCCCTGCGCTTGTTGATTTGCAGCAAACGTCACTCCTTAAGCCACTGGAGAGACTCAGATTGTCTGAGGCACTAAAAAAAATCTGCAGTGGGATCTTAGCTGCTTCCTCAGACAGCCAGCGTGGCTCCCTGCAAGATGGTCACACTCTGTCGCTGTGCTCAGCAGATGCTGAGCAGATTTACGGCTTTTCTGTAAAACGTGTGTGACGTCGACTCGGCCTTCTGGACCGATAGCTGGGGGGACACGGTCTATGCCGACCTCGGAGATTTAAGGACGTCTGACGACATGGCGACGTCTGAAGAGGCCTGAGAGGAAACCGACGGCCCTCCGGCATCTGGAGGGACAGTCTTCACCACGACGGCCACAAAGACCACACTGAGAGCTCTTCTTGTCCATTTGGCAACATAAGGGTGAAGTAATTCATGGCTTTGGACTTTTTCCTCCCCTGATTTTGTCACCCCCCCCCCCAAGACTAGTGTCCCAGTCCCAGACACTAGGGGGAGCCCATGAGTACATGAGCTAGATAATAGTAGCTTTGGTTTGGAGAAAGGGTGGGGGGGCAGTCTTTTTATGACTCTGGGCCCCCACAATCAAGTCACGATTTGTACTCAACATTTTGCACAGAAACAACTGAATGGCTAGACTGCACCCAAAGCAAATGTCCAACAGTGATCATTGGCTAGCTGACACCCCCACGCGCATACCTGCCCCCCAGAACAGAAAGACGGTGCTTAACGGGGCCCGCTGTGCTTGAGTCAGGGTGACTGTTGGGGCCCGTGGGAGCCTCTAGCGTGAACTCCATGTGTGAGCGCCATGTGACTTGATTCAATTTTCCATCCAGGGTTAAAAATAACACTCCATGATTGGCCTTCGGAGGATAAGAGAGGCTGTCTGGGAAAATAAAGTGCGCCCTTGAGCTCAGGAGCACCTCACGCTGGAGGTTCTTCAGCGGCGTCAGAGGTCATGTGACCACGGGCACTCTCCGAAGACTCCAGGCAACGCTTTGAGAAAAGCGGCCACGCCCACTACGACAGGACTACCTAGTCTGTTCTGGATCATCCGAACGGTCCTGAGGATCTTCATCTCATCCGTCACGTGCGAAGATAGAAATGAAGTCCAGGTGTGACCTGCATAAAACGGCTTTGAATAAAGTCAGGATCGTGACCGAATTCTGAACTTTGAAGTTACAGTACTGAACACTGCTAGCCTTGGGCCTGAGATGTGATACAGTCATAGGAAAATGGAATGAAACACACCAAGTAACTGTTCCTGGTGAGGCAGGAGCCTGAATCCCCAGGCCAGCTCACAGCGTGGGGGAGGGGGGGGGGTCACACCCAATGCCAGCTGAAAAGGGCACCAAGATTGAGCATCTCACCAGGCATTTTTTTTATGGGTCGGGCATGAGGCAGCCAAACAAACATTTTGCGGTCAGATGGAAGAGTCTAGCGTTTATTTAAAACGAGAGACTGAGCTGCCAGTTTGACATCATCACCCGAGTCATGCGCAGCCTCCAGTGAACAGGTGACATCGCTCATCACCCAGTACACGTGGTACACTGACTGACACATAACTGCTTGAACGGTGCCACGGAATGAGAGCTGACATGACACAGGAAATGGGAGAGGTTCTTTCAACGAGATGGTTATGTACACAAACATAATTCCATGCTCGCCACAGGGATCCAACTAAAAACAACTGATAGCAACCATGCTCATCCGCATAAAATTAGACTTTTCGTTTTGGTTCCACAAAGTTCCTGGCCCATACTCAGCTTTCGACAGCGCCGTGACCTTGAAAGCTGCGCACCTTCCGGCCAGAGAGGGCTTGATGCAATTCGCGGAGACTTTTTCTCCAGAAACTCATGTGGGTCACTCTAGGGCTGACTTGGTTGGAAACACTGTTGGATGCCTTTAACCCGTGTTTGATGATACTTATTTACACACCTTTCTTCAAAATTTCCTACACTAAAATATATTATTAAGCAAGAGACAATGACAATGTACATTGGAGCAAACAGATCACAGAGCAAAGCGCTGAAAAGTCAACCTGCATGCCCTGCTCAAGATACCGTCATATCACAGCGGCGCGCAGTTTGGCAGGCCAACTGGTTATACTGGTTAGCGCGGTTCAATATTAAGGCATTGGCAGACAGTCAAAAGCATCCGATTGGCTTTTTTTTGATGCTACTGGGGTCAAAAATCTACAGATGCCTTTTAAAAAACACAGACCCCAGGATGAATTGCCACACGAGCATCCTAGCAGTAAATGTATGGTTAATATAATGACTGAGCTGTGCGTGTGTGAAACTCGCCCCCTGGTGGATTCCGGGAGGTAATGCAACGACACCCAGTACACCCCTCAGCTCATCAGGCCACACAAACCAGTCGACTGATTCAGCTGCCCGCCAACTTGCGTGCTAATTACTCAGCGTCACATACGTCTTCGGCTGGCCTGGACGCCCATCTGCTCCTCCCAGCGTTATCCATTCTGCTCCTGCTCCACGCTAAAACGGCCCCCCCAGGAGCTGCCAACGCCAAGCAGCACCACTCCCCCCTTGATGCTAGTTAGCTTGATTAGCATTGCCATTGTTTAATTTGGCTAGTGCCCCCAAACGATACACGTATGCAAATCCCCCATCCCACCCCAGCAATAAGAATGAAGATTGTCTCCCGGCCGAAGGCACCGTTTCACAGTAAAGACACTTGGCGCAGCTGCATTTTCACAGCTCAGATGCCTCCATTGTAGCCCATATCCTCTTCAATGCGCAGGTAAAGGCACGCCGGTCACGTGACGCGTGGCAGGATAGGGTCATGTGACTTTGGGCTTGTTCGGGCCATGGGCGGATGCCTTCTTCCTGCTGGCTCTGGGCTTGCTGATGGCCGACTGCCGGCCGGCGCCGCCCCTCTTCCTGGCCGGGGGCTCACTCCTCCTACGGGAGTAACGGAGGTGAGAAGACCAGGTGAGGACACATTCCTGCAGCGTGTCTGCATGCGGGCACCCACCCTCTGGGGGCGCTCCGAGGGCACAGCCGTGAAACACGGGCCTCACCCTGGCACACGGGCACATTCAAGATATCGCTGGCTGTGTGTGTGAGAGAGAGAGAGATAGGATGTGACGTTTTCCCCATTTACTTAAATGCAAGCTCACTGTGATCCTACACACTTTGGCGACGTATATTGACGCATGACATGAAGTGCGCAACTGTACTAAAAGAGTCCAAGTGCGCGGGGATTTCTTGAAAATAATGGGACACACTTGACCTGATGAGCTCAACAAGAAACACGCTCTGACTGTGTCATCATTTGTGTTGCCTGTGTTTGGACTGTGTTATCATTTGTGTTGCCTGTGTTTGGAGTTGTGCTTCACTGCATGTAAACGTTCGTTATACAAACTCCGCGCACTTAAACTGAAACTTCTTAGGAGGCATGTTGCACTCTGATAGACTTCCTCGTGTTCCTGCAAACATTAATTTTAAACATTAATAAAAGTGTGGATGAAGTGCACATGGTGCACACTGAGCACGCTGCACTTGGCTTATTTGAGGTATGGGACACCCTTGGATACAAGCCCGCCAAGTGTGACAGTCTAAGAGTGTACTTCGTGGAGAAAATGGGACAAAGCCTGTGAGTGTGTGAGTGAGTGTATACAGACACCCCGTGGCCTGCGGATTTCCCTACGTACTCACACTCAGTCAGGCTAACCAAAGTCCTTAAAGTTTCCCGTTGTGTGTCCGGGGCGTCCCCCAGCCTCACGGCAAGTGCAGACCCCCCTCCCCCGCGACCCCGACCAGGATGGACAGAAGACAGATGGACGGACACACTTCCTCACTCACCCCCGCACGCCTCGCGCTCTCGTGCCGCATGGACAGGCCCGTCTTTTGTGTCCAGGGCTGCCACACGCAAAGCAGCCGGGCTGGACCTTGCCCCCGCCGCAGGGGTGGTCTGGGAGGGTGCAGCGCTGGCAGGCGGGACAGTGCAGCCACGCTGGGAATGGGGGGAGAGGGTGTGTAACAGAGAGGTGGGTAACATGCCATCACACGCTATAGCACATACGTCTCGCTAAGCCAACACCCGCCTTGGCGTTAGGTGCTGCAGACGGAATTTATACGCCGTAAAATGGACAGTCTACATTATCCAAACCTCAGCAGCAGCCCAGCTACCACCACTAGCTCTGCTCATGACTACGCACGGCTACGCACTTACTTGGTTTTACGCACTTGTTACACAGCGCGCAGTGCCTCCACTCACGGCCATCCTGAAAAGCAGGGGAGGGGCGTGTCACACACTCGTCAAAAGGCCCAAGCCCCTCCCGCAAATCAAAAGGCCCACCTTCGATGTGCAGCTGTCACAGGCGGGGCAGTGCTTGTTGCCGGGGGAAACGTAGCGCTCACAGATGGCACAAAATCTGAAACGGAGAAAGGCCTCATGGGACAGTGGAGCGTGAGGAACGCCCGTTAAGGGGCCGTGAGCCCCGCCTCCAGGGAGCCCCGCCTCCAGGGCCCTCAGGAAAAACTTTTCATAGTATAAAGCCGCACTGAGTTCCGTTCAGCTCTGCTGTTCATTTGATTCGCACATATTCCTCTGGTGAATCATTGCCCGCTGCTCATTTGATTATTGAATCCAGATAATTAAAACAGGCCCCTAGGGCATAAAGAAGCAAAAACAGGTCATGGCTGCGATGCAGGTCAGATGCGTCCTCACCTGTATCCCTCCTGCTCGGGCAGGACGACATCACGGGGGGACAGGTTGGTGAAGAGGCGGACTGGAGACTGCTTCCGGCCCGTCTTCCCATGCTTGTAAAGGGGGTGATTGTCATAGTCCACCTTGGGGCCAGCAGGGGGCAGGGCGGTTAAGAAATGCGACACGGTGGCAGGAGGCTGCTTTAATCCAGTGGACGTCAACATTAACATGCTTCAGTGACACTTCTGGCAGATAGAGATCTGAGCAAAACGTAAGGCAAAATAAAGAAGAAACGCCCCGGAGAGAGAGGAAGCGCGGAATACCTGATAATCCAGCATGGAGAATGTGGGGAAACATTCCAGAATGCGGGACTCAAAGAAGTACGGGAATATCCAAAACATGGGCATGGTCCCCGCGGCATTCCCTACGCAAAGACACAAAGCTCTCTGTAGCCTGTACCTACTTCTCCCACCTATGTTTGTTCTGCATATCCCCATTTCAGCTTCTATTTTATTCCATTTATTAGTTTTTGTACTTCTGTCTTGATTGTATGTGTAATTGTATACATCATGCCACTACATGCACCAAAACAAAATTCCTTAGACTTTTTGTCCACGGTGAATAAAAAGATTCGCATTCTGCATTTCAGATCACAATTCCTGACAGGAGAAATCCTCCTGAGTCCCCCTCCCCCCCTGGGCACGGGCACGACTGACGGGCAGCAGTGACCATCAGACACCAACCTGAGGGATTCAGTGCTTTCCAGGTATCAGAGATCTGGGAGAAGCTGTGAGCGAGCGGCTTAACCAGACCTCCAAATGGAGGGTCCGTCACCATGACGACCTTGGCTCCGCCCACCTCACGCAGAAAGGCATCCAACACACCTCTGGCTGTCTGCAACACACCATACAGCAGAACCTGGTAAAGGTCACGGGTAAAAAAAAAAACCAACTCCGGTCTTCAAAAGGCTCTCTCTCCTCTTACCTCCTCATTGAAAAAATGGTGGTTGAACATGTTATAGTGACAAAACTCATCTTCGCTGTAAAACTGCGCATACCTGCAGGAAGAGGGATGGCAGAGTTAATTAAAGGGAGATTCTTTTAAGTGCAGACGGCACCAAGAGGTCCAGCTCAGAAAATACAGAAACTGTGACTAAGGGACAATAACTCTGCAACCTTTGGACAGCAAAGGCTAAAGATACTTTTGCAAGACCTTTACTTCACATATTTTTGCAGCGGCAGTTAAAACGCGTTTCGACATGGGGATTCCAGCCTCATAAAAATAAGCTAATTACAGGGGGGGGGCGAGCACGGGGGGTGTAGGGGTGGGGCTGGCATACCACAGTGTGGACGGGGGGGGGGAACAGGTCAGGGCAGGCAGCACCCTCCCTCAGCCAAGCCCCTCCCTGACACGGCAGTAGCCTGCCTGAGACGCACACGGCGGCTGCCGCACAGCCGGACAGAGCCCCCGCCGAAGGTGAGTGACTCCCTCTGAGCACAGAGGGGTCCCCTCGCCCTCCCAGGGGCGTCATTGCCGTCACAGCGCTAAGCAGGGGAATCCCACAGCCTCGCGCTAAAGAGAAGCAGCTTTTATTTACAAGCGGGCCGTCTCCGTACCGCTGGCTTCGGGTGTTTGCTGCGCAAATATTCCTTCTGCACTTTTAAACAAAGTACTGAAATATAAACTGCATTCCTGCGACGCCACTTATAACACCGGTTAAAATTACATTAATGTAACAGAACCTTCCTCCCTGTATCTATGCATGCAGGTATGTATGTATCAGGTACATATGTAAGTTTGCATGCATGGATTTATGTATTAGGTATGTATGAAGCTATATTTGCATGTGTGTATGCATGTATTGGGCATGTCTGCATGCATGCATTTATGAATGCAGGTATGCATGGACACATACAAAACAATCGCGGGCCTCTTCTCTCAAACAGAACGGAAGACAAGTTCACGGCCATCTCCTCCCCCCTCCCCCGCTATGGCAGAGGACAACACGGACACCATGATGGCTATGGAGCTGGACGGACCCGCTGCGGAGCTCCCCCAGCCGTACTCACGCTCCCCCAGGTTGATGAAGAGGATTATCGCAGCTGGAGGCAAGCAGGCCAAGGTAAGCCAGTTCCAATTACAAACCTAAGTACAATTAGACACCTAATTACAATTACAAGCTCTGTGTAGCTCAAGGCAGGCAAAACCTAGACTGCGATGTGAAACGACAAAAATAACTGAACGTACTTCACCATTAAGAAGAAATAAAGGTTAAAAGGATTATATATTAACCTTTCAGTCTCAGCTAAGATATTCAGCCCATCTGTGGGTAATTTCCATTGCCTAATCACTTGAACAGATCAGATATCGCATCTAAATAAACTCCAGGAGTCTACGGATTAAACTTGAGCAGACAGTCTGTGGGAATTCCCCTCTTAATGGCTACAGGAGGTTCTATCCAGACGCCTGCAGGAACTGACGGAGGAGCAAGCGAAAGCGCAAGCCCACCTGCAGTCCCTGAAGAAGAGGAGCGCGGACCTCATGGTGAGGGGGCGCCGTTGGGCAGCTCATGACGATCACGGCCACACGGGGCTGTCAATCAAACACTGACATCCTGTCAGTCACTAACTGTTCTCACTGGATCAAATCAAGCACATGGGAAGCCCGTCCTGTGGATCGGGGTGAGGGACAGTCTGAAGGGCCAGTTTAATAAACTTCACTCATTCTTCTGTTGGCCAAATAAAATTACTTTTAAATTCTCTTACATTTTTTTGCTTGAGACTGCCCCCGTGTGGCACATTCCAGAATCACGACCTTTAGCTTAACCGGCTCGACGGCTTCCAGCAATGCTTCATGGCTCTGAATATAACAGCTTTCCCCCACAAAGAGCAGCGCCGAGGCCATGAAGCTGCAGGTGGCCGAGCAGTTCGACAGCATGCGGCGCGCCCTGCTGGCCGACGAGAGACTGGCGCTGGAGGCGGTGGAGCAGGAGAGGCAGGAGGCCGGCACGCGCCTCGACGAGCTCCAGCGCGCCTGGAAGCGGCACCTGGGCCAGGTTCAGAAGGACATTGGCAGCACGCGTCAGGCCTTGGAGAGAAGCGAGGCCGCGCAGGTCAGCCAGAGCCTCAGATCTCAGATCAGATTCAGGCTTCACCGCTGAGCGCTTAGAGGCGTGTGCACTGACGCGAGATCAGTAGCGGAAAACGATCCATAGAGAGTCTGCAGAAATGGGAGGCTTAGCTGCAATGCACGCGTGTTAGCAGAAGTCCGCTAGGATCAGGTGCCCCCTACATTCACTCTCTCTGTCTTGCAGGACGGCTCTTGGGACTTAAGGTACCATCTCATTTTGCTTATCTGCTGTTGTATGTAGAGGGCTGTGCAATGCCAAGCAACCTGAAGCTCTGCCATTTTATTAGGGCATCCCATAATAATGCCTAAGATCCTGGGAGTATTGCAACCACGGAATTAGCATCAAATTAAGTAGCAGTTCCTATAATTCAAATCCGACGTCGCAGAGGTAATATGGAAAGCATGCTTGATACTTTCTTTTTAACCTCTCATGGGAAATTCTCTTCTTCTCCAGCTGTCCGAAGAAGTCTGTCGCTGAGGAGGACATTAAGATGAACAATGACAAATTTCAAAAACTCATCAAGATACTGGGCAATATTTTAGACAATCTAAAGGCAGACCTGCATCGAAAGACCTTTCTGCTGGGTATTTTATTTTTGTAACCGAGTATAATCTTCAAATAGTTCATTCAAATAGTAGTATTCTGGCTGTTATCAATTTCTTTTCTCTTTTCCTTTCTTTTCTCTACCTTCTATTTTCTTTTCCAGATTCTCTAACAGTGCAGGTCGACAAGCAGACCTGCCACAAGCAAATCCTTGTGGCAGCAGCAGGAAGGCGGCTGTGCTTTTCCGCCGAAGCTAGGCCTGTCCTGGAGCTCCCCCTGCAGTTTGAAAAGGTGTACTGCGCCCTCGGCTCCCCCGGGGTGTCCGCGGGGAGGCGCTACTGGGAGGTGGACGTACGCTGCTGCCCGGCATGGGCGGTGGGTGCCACCTACAAGAACATCGAGCGCAAGGGCCAGGAGAAAGCCGCCAAGCTGGGCCGGAACGGGCACTCCTGGTGCGTGGAGTTCCGCGAGGGCAGCCTGTCGGCCTGGCACGGTGACCGCCGTGTAGTGTGCCGGGGGGGCGGCGCGGAGCCCCCGCAGCGGGTGGGCGTGCTCGTGGACCACACGAAGGGCCGCCTGGCCTTCTACGACGCCCGTACCATGCGGCTCCTGCAGGAATTCTCCGCCGCCCTCGCGCACGTGTGCGACAGGCTGCAGCCACAGTTCTCCGAGCCGCTGTTCCCCGCGTTCCGCTTCTTTAAGGCCGACAGTAGCCAGCCGGGCCCAAACTACATGGAGATCTGCCAATACGGCCTTTAAACCTTTAGAGATCCCCGATGGATCACACCCACTATGGAGCTCAGCCTCTATGACACGTACCTGAGCATATCCGCATGCAATTAACAGAACACATAGGTGCTGTTTTTCATAATCGTAGCTTATTGAAAAAGGTAATATAAACATAAATATCAATATTGTGCTTTAGGAGTCAGGCTGACTGTGTGTGTCAATGTACTCTGTTGTGATATCATGTAACCTTATGAATAAAAGCTACCTGAAGTCGATGTCCAGCAGAAGACTCCTTACTGGCTCCTCCTTCCCCTCCAGGTTTCTTATCTTGATCAGCTCATGGAGCCTGAGAAGGAAAGAGGGGTCCCCCTTTATAAACAATTGATGGTTGGCATTTGGAGGTTAGATGGGATGACAGAAGGCCACAGAAGGAGAGTCAGATAGCAGCTTCAGAGACCTCAAATCAGGCGGCCATGTCCCACCCATTAGAGAGGAGAACATATCACAGCCACAGAGTCTGAATGCAAATAAGAATATAACACTGTGAAGGACACTGCAGTGATTTAAACCCACGACCACCTTGTTTCTCAATCTCTATGCAGAGCCACTGCAGGTTACAAGAGAACATAAATCAACAGAGCTGCCCAAAAGCACAATTTTGTGCTGAGGAACATGAGGTGCACTTACTCCCTGAGGTGGGCGAGCCGTGGGAATACGTACCGGGGCGTCCCAACACACAGAACCTTCCGGAATCCCAGCCCGGTCAGCAGGTCCAGGAGGAAGTGGCAGCTGCGGTCGGCGAACAGGAACTGGGCGTTGCTCTTCTTGTTTTCCAGGGGGCGGAGCAGCAAGCTGGGTCTTCTTAAGCGGGCCACCGTGATGTCATCAGAAAGCGCCCTGTGAGAGGAATGCGCGGTCGACTCCGCGGGAAGCAGCAGCAGATGGCAGTCCTGACAGAATCTCCTCTGCTCCAAGGGCAGGGAGACAAACTCTAGAAACCTTAACAACATGAAAGCAAGTCTTTTCAGTTAGACAGCCCCACAGAGACTGCTGTTTATTAAAATGCACACTCTGATTGGAAGCAGTGCTTTTGAGCGGCACCTTGCTCAGGGTACCTCAGTGGTGCCTTACTGTCGGGGATTCGAACCTGCAATCTTTCAATTACGAGTATGCTTCCCTAACCATTAAGCCACTGGTCACATTTTTTTTTTTTTTGGAATTTAGTGATAACTCATGAATTTAGTTTAAATGAAGGCTTCACCACGTCAAAAAAAAAGTGCTCTTCTACAGCTGTTATTACCTGGCGCAGTATTCCTGATGCGTAAACTCTGGCAGCTTACGTCTGTTTTCTGCTTCCCTGGCCAAACGCCTGTCTTCGGATACCTAGAACCATACGTTCCCTTTAACCTGGTTAATAACATAACCAGCTTTCCCAGTCATGCTGGGTGTCTCACCTTATCGTCCTCCCACTGAAAAAAGTTACAGTCCTTCCTGTCTCTGCAAGCTGAGCAGGCGTAAAACCTCCGGCCGGCTTGTTCTCCAGGACACACCTTCTCAAACAGCAATGTGGGACCTAGGAACCGAAGGAGGAACCGTTACACGTGATTACACATCTCGCTAACTTTGTTTAGCTAACGCTTTCCCCCAAGGTTTCAGAATTAACTGTTAACACAAATGGGTCATTCCATTACAAATCATCACACTTTCAGACCTCACAGTCATTATGTGATGCTACCTTTTACGTCAAGCTACCTCAGCAGCACCTTAAAAACCAAAGACCAAATTTTCTGGAGATGTTCATGATAATATGATCTACCTTTAGTAAAAAAAAAAAAAAAATCAATCAAATTTGATCAATTTTGAAATATTGGTCATTACATAATAATTATTCATATGGGGATGGCATATTATTTATTCAATCTATAGTGCTGGACAATAGCTTTAAAACAATATAAGGACCACTTCTGCGCAACTTATATTAAGGTAAATATAGCCAGGCAAAATAATACCCCCCCCCCCAAAAAAAAAAAAATTAAAAAATTAAAACTTTGCTTAAATCTCCCTCAATATTGAGCCAACACACGCCCAGTTTGTTTCTTGAGTTACTTATGTGACCAAATCAGCATGCCAAGTTTCATTAAAATCCGTGACAACGAGGTCTGAAAGTGTTATGATTTGACATGGAATGACCCAAATAGTTATTTTTCTCGAACAATCATATAACAGAACATAAAAGGACGAACAACAGCTAATGTCCTGTTGTCACAGATATGTACTCCTTGCTTGTGTTACAACGTTAAAAAAATAGTAATTTCCCTCACTAATAAGCAAGCAGACAGTACAGAACTTTGCTTATTTAATCGTGGGGTTAAATGCGCAGTAAATGCAACGTGTGCACGAGGCACTTACATTTTTCTGCCTTTTTAATCATAAGACTATTACGTTCGACATACCATGAGGGCATGACGGTGCCTTCTTGTCGTCTCCTTTCTGAATAATCACTTCTATTCCAAAGCTTTCCTCGTCCGGCATGTTTACCCTAGTATCCATTTAGTGATAAATAAAATGTCATTAAAATAAAAATGAATTACACCGGGGAAAATGAAAACACACACTTTTTGGGGGCCGCCATCTTCCCGTCGCTTTCTTTTGCGTCATACTAGTTTCAGCAAGACATGGATGGGTAAGCGTTAGGCATAGCAGCGGGCACACGTCCATCCAAATACTTTGCAGATCGTAGTATGAAAAGCTAATTTAGTTAAAAAAAATATTTTAAATATATACGTTTTTTATTGTAGGACCTACTTAGTAATGAGCAACGACAATAAAAATAAATGATCATACGGATATGATCACGCTCTGAATACAACATAAAACTTCTTAAGGCTGCCGACAATTTAAAAGGTCGCGAGAAAATTACGTCACAGATTAACTGAAAGAAGAAGTAATTAAACGTGGCGAATTAGACGTATTTAGGAAAACCTTAGCAATCAGTCAGCTAGCAGATGACACTACTTTATTTAAAAAAAACAAAGACCAAATCTCTCTAATCAATTCTTTTGGTAAAGCTTCAGACCTCCAACTAAATTTAAATAAATGTGAACTTTTTTTTTTTTAATTAGAATTTTTTTTTTATCATTATAAGAATTTGGCGATTAGTGGTCATTGTCAACACACCACAACGAAATGGGTCCTCTGCATTTAACCCATATGTGACATAGCAGGGGGCAGCTAATTCAGCAGTGCTTGGGGACGGTACCTTGCTCAGGGTACCTCAATGGTGACATGCTGGTGAGGGATTCCAACCTGCAATCTTTCGATTACAAGTGCGCTTCCTTAACCAATCAAGCCACCGCTGCCCACCAACTTCTGGCTCTACACCCTACTCAGGATTTATCCTTGTGTAACATTCCAGTGAAAGAGACAGTGAATTATCTAGGTATTTATATTTCCAAAGAGTCAAAAATTAGTATGAAAGAAAATTTTGAAAATAAAATACAAAAAGCCAATGGTATTTTGAATTGCTGGTTGCAGAGAGACATATCAATCTTCGGAAGGATTTTTCTAACCAAATGTGAATACTAATCCAGACTGATTTACCCAGCTTTTGCTGTAGCTCCTGCTTCAGTTATTATTAAAACAAGCAATCAAAAAATGTATGACTTCATTTGGAGACACAAAACTCGATATACAGTATTAGAAAATCTGATATTATTAAAGTGTATGAAGAAGGTGGTCTCCGTGTAATTGAATTTGAGAGTATGAATGCTGTGATAAAACTTAAGTGGCTCCAAACATGTTTAGGTAATACCGAGAGCTTTTGGTATGCAGTGCCTTCAGCTATGTTTCGTAAATTGGGTAGCATCCGCTTTTTTCTCAAATGTGACTTTGATTCACCCAAAGTTCCAATGAAACTATCAGCATTCCACCAACAAGTCTTGTTATGTTGGAAATTGGCACACATACACAATTTCACACCCCACAATACTCCGATATGGAATAACACATATATCCTACTTAGGAACAAATCTTTATTTTTTGAGGGATGGTTAAAATGAAATATTTGGTCAGCATTGGATTTAATGGATGAGAATGAGAGTGGTAATATGATACACTATAATTCATTGACTTTAAAACTTGGATTTGCCTGTCACCCAAAGCAATTCTTTACTGTTATTAATGCAATACCTTCAGGTATAAAAATGTTAATGAGATGTTACCTTTGCGCTTCCAAAATTACTGCTGTCCTGCCTTCGTTATATGTTGGCGATATTGAAATAGAGAATAAACTCCGCGCTAACAAATATTTAAGACGGCTTATCATCTAGTCAAGCTACCCTTGTCAAATATTAACAAATAAATTAGATCACACGTTTGATAAAAAAATACTGTTAAGTACTTTAGAACAGCCTATCTAAAACTCCCTATTCTCCCCAAGGTAAAAGAAATGCAGTTTAAAATCCTAAATGACATATACCAATACATTTTTGCATTCAAAATTTAATTTAGAAAATATACCATGTTACTGATGAAAACGTTTACATGAAGATACAGAACATGTATTTTTTACATGTAGTTTGTCCCAATCTTTTTGGAAAGCTTGGCAAGACTGAATGGTAGAGAAGCGTGTGGTTGCTGATAGTTTCACTCTAACTTTAAAAGATGTAATATACACAACAGATATGCACAACAGAGCACCAAAGAGTGCTCCGTTGTGCATGATCTGATTAATAATATTATGTTATTAGCAAAATACATAAATGCCGATTTTTAAAGAAGCTCCCCCTTTGTTTAGCTAGTGTGTTTAAAAATGACCTAAAAAACTTCAGATGCCCTTATAGTAAAATGAAAAATCCAAAGGCAGTAAAGTTGTTTAATCTGTTTGTATTATATAAATTGCTGTGATTTTTTTTTTATTTATTCTTGGAATATTTTGTTATACACTTTGCATGGAATCTAATATGGTTCGATTATGTTGAGCCTTCCATATACTAGAATTCTTTTTTTTGTACTCTAAATAATGCCAATTTGTTGTATGTAATTGTATTCAGTTTTCTTTGTATTCATTAAAATAATGGTGAAAAAATAATAATAAACGTAGCGATTGGATGATTGTGGCGTTTCTTATATGTCTGAGAATGTGACACGTGGGTAAAGTTATTTTATCGAGATATTCTGAATATATATACGCGTCAATCGCAGTTTATTTAACAACTGGCTACAGTTTTATTCCTTCAGCGCTAGGTGGCTCTACATTAATTCCAAACGCTGTTTTGTGATAAACCACGAATACTTGTGGATGTATGATGTCAGTTAAAACCAAACTCTTTTGTTTTTCTATTGTTGCATATTTACTTTATAACGACTTCAGTTTTGAATGCATATGTGTTTACTTGGCAAAGCATCACGTCTTGGGTCTTCCTAGCTTATATTATTAATTATCTAATAGACGCTTTTATCCAAAGCGATGTACTATTAAGGAAGCAGGGTCAGTCTGTCCCTAGAGCAATCGGGCTGTTGAAACTTTTTCAATGACCCAACGCTGAAATCACTCTGCCCACTGGGATATAAACCAAAAAAACGTTCCAATCACAAGTACAGCGCTCAAACCTGCTGAACCATACATATGATATGTAATATCAAATAATTTGATATTATATTACACGATATCCTTTTTGGAACACAGTAAACATCCATCTTCTATAACTGCTTATTCAGAGCAGGGTCTCGGTGAGTCTGGCGCCTATCCCAGGCAGCACATACTGGGAACACCCTGGACGGGATGCCAGAACATTGCAAGGCGCGTACATACAGTTTAGATATAAATCAGCCTGGAGGGTTGGAAAGAACCAGAGTACCGGAGGGGGTGGGTGTCAAATATTTTAACGTATACGTTGTTATTATTGACTTTGATTAAAGCCAAAAACTGGTGTAGATGAATCCGTAAAAAGTGCGTGGCTCTGCAGGTGGGCGGTGGGTTGCTGGTTCTAATTAACGTGGTGTTGGGCTTTTAGTCCCAAAATAATCAAATGTACAATGGAAGAGCAAGATAGGATATACTTGATTTCATTTGCGAAATGACAATAAAGTCATTTTGTAATTATATTCTCACAGTTAGGCTACATTATGTCATTATGAATGTACAGTTTATGGTCGCAGCAATGTATTACATCCATTTCTCACACACAGACACGGTTGTAACAGCATTTATTTACTTTGGTTCCAGCATTTATGGAAGTTGTAGTTCAACGTGCAATACAGCAAAGGCTCTTATTGATGCGTAAAGCTTGTGGCTGCAGTTATGAACTACATATCCCAGAAATCCCAGAAACCCCCCCACCACCCGCAATATGTAGTGCTCAGCTGTCAGAGGCACTATTTATCACCTGGCTCCAGGGATGCTGAGACAGAGGCGCTAGGACAGCCATCGCGGGGCTGTGCTTATGTCAAGTGCACTGCGTTTCACTCTGGACTACAGTACTGCAGCATCATCCTGTGCTTTTATGCTTGTCAACTTGCCGTATAAGTCACTCGTTTCGTTCCTTTGGATATTTCCGATCTATATTTCTCATTTAGATGTGTGAAGATTTTTCTGCATCTTCTGCAGAGGCACAGCCAGTGTGCAGCCCATGTCTTGTTTCCAGACGGATACATCTGAATGCATATTCTGAACGCTGACAGCCCAAGCCGTTAAAATGAGCACTGGTAAGTTATATGTGCTCCAGTAACCAGCGCGTGGACTGAATTAAGATGTCAGTACAAATACTAACTACAGCATTTCAGTCATGTAGATTTCATCTACAGTTACGACTGTCATTATTAATAATAATTCATGGTTTGCTGTTGTCTAATTTACAAATGTGAATTTAAGCAATATTATAATATACTGTGTTTGTTCACATAGTACATGGCGATGTTTCAGTATGGGTTAATTAACGACGACATGCATTATCACAAATAAATAAATTATAATAATATAAAAACGCAGTACACTTTACTTAATTTCAAGTGTAAGTGGAACCGTCCAGAAATCGAATTCGGGTTCAGATGGAAACACGGTTCTAGTGATATGCACTCTGAGCATATTGACTACGTAACTACGAATTTTTCTTAATGATAACAATTTGTAGAACATGTCATAATGCATAATCAGATGAGTGCTATAGTGTTCGTGAATACTATCAGCTGGAGGATTAAAAGTGATTGAAATACTGGTCAGGCTGTGAGCGTCGTGCCGCACGGATGGTATGTGCGCCCCTCCTGTGGTCATGCGTGGTGGTGACTGCGATCCGGAGGATATCGATGCCATCCTCGCAACAGCTTTGACGCAGAATAAACAAGGGGAAAGGGTACATCTTCTTTCTGTCTGGTGTCACTTTTAGCAGCCGCACGCAGAAGTGATCCCGTCATGTGCGGACTGCACGGCTGACGCGTACGATATTGATTAACGTGCCCCGGATGGTCATCCTGGCACCTGCCTGTCACCCTTTAACGCTCCAGTGTGACATATCATGACTGACCGAATCACACGTGTGCTATATTCTCCGGGAGGATATTAATAAGCTTACACAAGTCTGAGAAATTCTCTAAGGGGTAACACTCACGCTAAGGTAACTGCGCAGATGATCGCTAACTATGAATATTTTGTATTAGGTGATCAATGCTGCTGTCTTATTTGATTGCAGGGAATAGTCGGGAAGGTGTCTGGCGGAGGACTTTTGTGTGATTTGGGGTGGAATACCTCAGGTGTTCATGTGGGCAGAATTATTGGGCATATTAATCTTGTGTCTAACTACAAAATTCTGTAACACATTATTTGACGGTGCACAAATAATATAGTATGCTATTACGTACATATTAGTTAACCACAAACGAAGTATTAGTTATATACTGATCTCATGTTAGTTCATCATATAAAGAATCATGACACATTTTTTTTAATCTTAAGCAGTTGCTATATTTGTTACTATATCTGTTACTTCTATAAACCTTGATCTCATGTTTGTTCATCATTAATGAAGCATGATACATCTATTATCTCAAGTACCCACTACAGTATATTTGTTCCTGATTTGTACTTCAGTAGTAACTGAGTGCGGGGCTCTGTGACGGTGACTCGTTATGCTGAACTGGTTGGTTGAAACAAAATCTTGGTCCGGACTTTTACACTCCGGACCTGAACTACCCAGCTCTGCCAATAAATAGACTTTTTGTATTTAAATTAACAAGTGGTGTCCCACCCGTATCAAACTCTTTTCTACATCAATGGAGATCAGCTACTGGAAGAGCGAAGATATGACTGGAGTTTGTTTGAGTACCAACTTGAATGGTCGGCTGAGAGTCGGGATCCGGCTTTTCGTTTAGTGCAACTGCGCCAGAACGTTCGCTATCCTGATCGATGGGGACAGACAGTGATTTAGGATGGTGTTAGTGTGTGGGTGTCTGAGAATAGCAGTGGGGAGGGCTGCATGCCCAGGATCGGAGGGCAGTGAAGGGCCGATGATGTCGTCGAGACCCCCCCCCCTCCGTGTTTACAGGCAGTGCTAATCAGGTTGGAGATGTGGCGTCAACTTGTGACATTTCATAAGCACGCTTCTTTATTTGTGGTTCTTATTACCTTTCAGGAATGGAGTCTGTCCTCTACATGACCACACTGATTATATATAAACATGCAGATTGAGTTTCTCCTCCTGTGTGACTTAAGGGTGAGATCAGACAGTTAGACACGTTCTCCTCCAACACTATGATGATTTTACAGGTTATATTCATGTCTATGTTTTGGTCCATTGATCATCAACCTCTATAGTATTTACTTATTGTATAATTCTTTGAATAATTTAATAGAGTATTTTATTATTTTTAATAAGCTTATTACCTACGAATGAGTCAGTTCTTGTTTGGAAATAAATGGGACTGGAATGACAGCCTGATGTTCAGATGGTAAAATCCGGTGCTTAATATAGTGCCCTGAAACAGTCAACTCAGTCATGGAAATGTTTCGCAGTAATAGTAAACACCAAATAGCTGACTTGCAGTATTTCGGTTACGATTGCACAACCCCGAGGAAACTGCTAATCATGACCGAGGTTTTCATTTCGCCTCATATCAGTCATATCAATTATTTAATTTTTATTTGATTAGCATAATGATCAGAGTGAGAAGTTCACACACGTTCTAGAATTCTGGGACAGTTGGTCTGGAATGGCCAGTCTTCTTTTTGTTCTCCTTTCCATAGTCAATGGAATAAGTCATAAGTCATAGTCATAAAAGAGAAGGTTAACTGGCAATGCACAGACTAATGGTGAATTACTTAGTCTGCATGTATAAGTAAATAACATTCTCTGTTAGTGACTGATTATGCAGCTGATGGGACTTCCTGTGCTGCTGCATTTTGCTTGTTTTTCTACTTTGCAGAACACACAGAAAGCGTGCTGTTAAAGGTCCAACAGCAGTATCCATCACTGATCTAGACTTGTGTTGTACTGCAGCAATTCTGCCAGGTCCTGTCTACTCATGCCTGAACCAGTTACCCAGCATGCACTGCAGCTCATGCAGACACATGCATACACATAGTCTCACCTGGGATCACTCACACAAACATTGTCTGTCGTGCCCTGGGGAGAATCCAGAGTAGCACTTTAGAGTTTAGAGCAGCGTTTCTTAACCCAGTCCTTAGGGACCCCCCCCCCACACAGTCCATGTTTTTGAGCAGTTCTCTCCTTGATTTGAGGGCAGCTGTCTTCCCACCCCCCAGCATGGTGGGCATCCTTCCATGCCTCATCACCCTGACGGGAGTAGGGTGGATCTTGGCAGGATGCCCGGGTGCATATGACCCGCAGTGCTCAGCTGGAGGGGACGTGGTTCGCAGTGGCACTTGTCCACTCCCCGCCTCGATATCCGTGCGCCAGTGTGTACCCCTGTCTCCTTGCCCCGCCTGTGATTCTACCCTGACCTCGGAGCTACTCTGCTCGCTGGTGTCCACTTCCTGCCAGTAGATTGTCCCTGTTTTATTATCTATCTATCTGCATCTTCC
Source organism: Mormyrus lacerda (assembly GCA_015163995.2). Taxonomy (NCBI): domain Eukaryota; kingdom Metazoa; phylum Chordata; class Actinopteri; order Osteoglossiformes; family Mormyridae; genus Mormyrus; species Mormyrus lacerda. Next base: position 15,796,161 of record JAABNX020000017.1, on the reverse strand, counting down.
CCAGTTTTATAAGTGGATTCCGGAAGGACCCCTGTTCTGTTGTTTTGAATGCGAGTGTGCAAAATGGCTGCAGTGAATCAGCAATGTGGGTCAAGATAAATTTAAAGAAGTGACGTGGCCGTTATGGAAGTGCCACAGAAATGCACTGCATACTAATTAGTAGTAGTAGACGTTACATTTACTACTCATCATCAATAATGCAAAAGTAGAATAAACGGAATACATCTCTTTAATATGCAAATCCCTCAGCTGCTGTCTGGGTTTTTGATTTCTCATACGATTCCTTTGTCTGTTTCTTCTGAGGGAAACATCCTTCTGCATTAAGCCTGTTAAGCACAGCAGGCATGCAAAACAGGGGTCTTATGCTTTCAAGGTTTCTCTGAGGAAGACTGCCCCCCCACCATGAGGCCAGCTAGGCTAATGACACTTCTGTGTGTCTGTGTCTCTATGTGTGTGTGTGTGTGTGTGTGAGAGCTTCAACGATTTCACTGCACTTGCCAATCCTGCCACAGGGCTGTGTGACCCAGTTTTTACATTTATCCCACCGTCGGCGTGACACTGCAGTACACTGATAGCACCCTTGAAAATTAATTTTTAATTAGCTACAGAGAAAAATGTCCATTCGAAATGACATCTGACCCGAAAAGAAAAAGGGAGTTAATCACTGCTTGTGAATAATCAGCTAAAATACGGGCTCCTGACAGAGGGCTCTGGCCCTGACGCAGTTTCTGCTTCAAATGCATCCAAACTGCATCTCTGCAGCCCGACAGAAGCAGATTAATGCTGCTCTCAAGGTCTGACTTACTAAATGGAAGATGCCTTTGAATCACTTTACGGAAACGATTTCTGTCAGATGCTTCCGTTCGGATGGCATGCGAGCGGTTAGTGGGAGTCTGAAGAAATCGGGGGGGGGGGAATTTCGACAGGCGGACAGTCAGCTCTTCTCAGCAGGACGAGCGCCTTCCTGTCCATTTCCAATTTATTTAATCATTTTTTTTTTTTATGCGGTGACCCTTAAAAAACAAAGTGCATGTTAATGTTTATAATAAACGTTCCGGCATGTTTTCTGGAATTATATAAATGTAGAACTAAATATATACATCTGACTTCATTAAGGAGCTCATTAATTCCAAAGAATTTCATGTCTTTAAATGAAAGCAATTCACTTAACTTTATACTAAATATAAATACTTCAGGCCGTGAAAGGTCACACATCTGCCAGACTGTTGGGGAATAAGCAGGAATGAATCGAAATTCAGCAAATTCTGCTCTGGGGTGATAAAGGGTGCAGAAGCCCATTGGCTAACCCCCCCCCAAGAACTCCAGCACAATGCTAATGTAACAAAGGAGCTGGTCCTGGACCCCCCAGCAGGATGCACTGACTGCAGCTGATAGGTTGCATACAGATACGCTTAAAATAATTCATGAACAGCAGGTATTTCAAAGGTGACTCTCTAAGTATAAAAATACAGTGACTGTTAGAAGGATTTACATAAATATATGCCAATATTTGGCTGGAATTTAAGCAAAGACCGAAAGGAGACAAACCCACTAGTGGCTGGCCTGGCAGCGGCATGGTGAAATGCACTCTGGGTAATTCTCGCTGTGGCTCAGTGAATTACAAACATTCCTGCATCCAGCTGTCACTCCTGGGTCGGCAGACTGGTATGTTTACTGTGTTCTCATTTCCACAGCAACATAGACGTTTAATTAGGGAGGCACCTCTGTGCATTTATGCAGCTGAGTAGGCACAGGGGCCCATAGACTTACCATTGAATCATATTTTATTTTCAGCCAGCGCACGAGGTGTGACAGTGATGAGTAATCAGTAGCAGGGACCGAACAGAAAAACAATGATCATGCGAAGGTTTTGATTGGCCCGCACTGACTGAGCCCCACTGATCAGGCTCGGAGCGAAAAGGTTCAGGTAACAGGTGGGTGGTAAATGCAGCCCACAGACTTCATGATTAATTCACCTGTGTGCTCAAGCCATACCCATGCAGTCAAACACTCTGGAGAAATGTGTATCTGCAGCAGCCTGACTATCTAGTATAGAACCCCAGCCTTAGTTCAGAGCAAGGGGCCTTGTGGCCCCCAGGACCACCAAAGAGCCTAAAGGGACAGCCTGTAAGAAAAGCTTATTCCGTGATAGTTCGCTGTGATAGACCACCCACGAGTCATTGGTCATTCTGAACACTCTTCTAAGCCAATACTGTTCCTACTGCCCTAACCCAATAGTATCCAATTATTAATGACTTTAATAATATCTGGGTTGGCAGTATCCTGTTTATCCTAGCTGTCAGTACCCATGTTAAGCGTCTATCTTTTAGTGTCACAATGGGGGACTCTGTTCAGTTAACATTTATTGCCCTTCAAACCCAGAGTTCAAAACAGCACCCAACAAAATGGGCCATCCATCTGCAATGGCAGATCCTGCCTCCTGGTCCCTGAGATACACACCTGGCAACCAGCAGGATGTGGGGTTGCCCGTTGCAGGAGGTGCACGAGAGGTACGCTCAACACCGAGGTCCGTAGGGACAGAAACAGTTAGCAGGAGGTAGGGCTAATAAGCCTGAAAGAGTCACCCACTGTGGAGCTAACCAAGGCCAGATAGTAAGAACCCTAAATTCAAGACAAGACACCAGCCATCCTGAGCCATGGATCCAGAACCGCCAGGCTGGTGAGAATGGAAACAACCCTGATAAATACGTAGAAGTAACTCAACACAGCTTCATAAACTTGACTTTGAACCAAAGCTCCAAGAGCAATGATGACTGAGTAGTATTTGCTTTTAGAGAGTTTTCTCCAAAGCAAAGCAGACAGTACATTAGATGTACAGCTGTCAGGGTCCATCTAGGCATAAGTGTGGCTTGGCTGAGAGTCCAATGAATTGCCATTTCGTAACAAGACCAATACAAAACCTTATAAACATGTAAGAATGCAGGACAAGTATTCAATTCAGAAGCACAGCACTGAGTAGGGATAACAGAACTGTTCCCAGAACAGATGTTTGATGTATTGCTCGAAGATTGAAGAAATGGCCAGATGTGGTTTGGCAGCTCATTCCACTCTCAAGGAGACCAAACAGAAGAAACATGTAGAGTGAGACTTGACATGGTGAAGGGATTTCCAGGTGACGTTAGCTAGCTGACTGAAGAGGGAGAGACGGGGTGTAGCTCCTTAGCATGTTGAAGATGGGTGCTGCCCGATTAATGACTGAGCCAGCACTGAGTTGAACTTGGTCTGGTCATCTTTAAGGAGTCAATGAAGAGCGATAGGGTGTAACCTGAGCATTCTGACAGATCGAATATGAGATGTGCTACTTAGGTTTGAATCAGTTTGACAGTACAAGCTGGTAGCCTTGTTGGCGAGGAACCATAATCTCCAAGACTAAAGAGTCTGGGCTAGAAGCTGCGTACTCTGAAAAATAAGGTCCTGATATTACACTGGCGGAACCTACAAGACCCTGGGATCCCTGCTATATGGTCAGCGAATGAGCTGGTCCTCTCATTACCCCAAGATTCCAGGCAGACTTTGATGGAGGCAGTGTTGAAGATCCAAGCTGTTCAGTGATGTCATGGTGAGTGATAGCGCTGGCAGGGAGGACAAGCCTGCTCTTCAGTTCAACTGTAGGCGATAATCACTCAAGGCCGTGATGTCAGCAAGGTATGTGGAGATAGAAGGAGAGACTATGGTGTGATTAAGAGGGAAGGCCAGGCACAGCTAGATCTCCATAGTGGTAGATGATCTAGTCTAGTGATGTTATGGAAGGCAGAGGGGCTGAAGGCTGAGCTTTGGGTTTACCGGTCACCTGATGTGGCTTGGACACCTCTGCACTCCCAGATACTTGGAATGACTTGCCTGATGGGAGTCAAACCTCTCGGGACGTCCTGTGATGCCAAATTAAGGGTAGCCAGGAGGATCTGGTGGTTCACTGTAAAAGACGGTCGGCAGCTCTAAAAGGATTAGGACGGAGATGCAGGTCTTGCAAAACTCAGCTTCCACAGGGAATGTGAGCTTAGTGAGATGCCCATCTGTTATGGCAGGGCATGACAGGAGGACAGATGATTCACAGTGTAGCTTACAATGACAGGGATTTTAATCCAGGCAGGTGGAAAACAAGAACAAACTAACTACTGGACTATAAACAACGCAAGGGAAAACTAGCACTAAACACAGTCAAATAAGACATACATGAACTTAGGAGTGCACAAACGCAGGAACGGGGATGTCTATAGACAGATAATGAGGGTATGACAAGGGACAGGTGTGGGCCGTTATTAATTACATATACTGGATATGGAGCTACAGGGAACAAGTGAGGATAATTATAAGCACTAAGGACTTAAACACTAGGAGAAACTAAGGAATATATGTCAAACAGAACATAACTACAAAACTAGACATGGGCAGGGATGGCCAGACACAAAAGCAAGGACCAATACAACAACTTAATCAAAACGGGGAAAAACAAAACTGATCACTAGATGCTGAAGCTGTTCTCTGATCAGCCTCAAACCCACAATAATAAGAATGCATGGTTTATAACCACACACTTAGCCTATCCAGCCAATCAGTGGCACCTGCTGGCCTGATGGGGACCAATCCTGACAACCTCTGAAACTGGAATGGAGAGTCCAGGTAGTGAGCAGAGTTAACTACTTTGTAGATAAGATTCAGGTACACTACTGGCTCTGCCATCACCCCACTCCAAGGGGAGGTAGCCAGAGAAGAAACTCAAGATCCAGCCAGTGACCTGAGACCAGACAGCAGACTCTTCAATTCCGGGACTAAGGCCAAATGAAAGCCACCAGAGGTACTAAGGGGTCTACACTACAGAGAATGAACCACCATGGTGACAGGCTGGCCTGGGAACACACAACACTAATCCACCTAATTCAAGACTCTAACCCAAAGTGAGATACCAAATCAACCTCAAACTAAGCCACCGGAACAATGTTATCTACTCACTTCCAAGACATCAAACTGGGCTGTAACCAGCTGAAAGGATTACCCATAGCCCCCCAGTACTGACCTCTCCCATCTCCTAACTGGATGGAGTAGCAGTCAAACTAACAGAACCAGCCAGTAGCCCATCGCGCCTCTGGCAGTGTGAGAGAACCTCGTTTAAGGTGGCTGTACCTCGCATACCTGCATTGAGAGAGAACCGCCTTTAAGGTGGCTGTACCTCGCATTCTGCCAGTGTGAGAGAACCTCCTTTAAGGTGGCTGTACCTCGCATTCTGGCAGTGTGAGAGAACCGCCTTTAAGGTGGCTGTACCTCGCATTCTGCCAGTGTGAGAGAACCGCCTTTAAGGTGGCTGTACCTCGCATTCTGCCAGTGTGAGAGAACCTCCTTTAAGGTGGCTGTACCTC